>OZ023169.1:24314298-24891798 GCA_963678695.2 Diplodus puntazzo
ATACTGCAGTGTAGTGTGATTTATATTTTGGTTAATCTCAATATGCAGAGTGTCTAGCGGCCTAACTGAAGTTGTCTGTAAGTTTGAGTAAAAAGTACAAAACATGCCTCTGAGCTGTGGTGAAATAGAATTGAAAGCTACGATGGAGATACTCAAGTAAAATACAAGTATCTGACAATTGTAATTAAATTCCACCACTGGTTGCAGCTGGCAAGAATCATACAATTCAATTTCAGCTAGACCCAAAGTATTAAATGTCCTGCTCACCTTTTTTGCAAACAGGAAAAGAAGAGGAGGCATGAATGTTTAATGAGCGAGGGTGGTGGGATGTCAGTAAAATGAAAGTAAAGTGTACTTTCTGGGTTTTTGGAGCAGTAAAAGTTCTCCTGTGTTGTACTGAGAGAGGAGGAGAGACGGATGCTCATTTACCACCAGTGTCAGGAGACCTTTCTTCGTGTCCTGCTGGGCTGCTTGCTTCGCTGTGTCCCCCGTCTCTATTTTAAGAGCCTGATATTAAAGCCTAATTGTGTTCGGAGTTTTTCGGGACATCTCCCTCTGTTTCTTGTGCCCTTTTTTTCATCATATATAGCATGCCAATGGGACCTCTATAAAAATATACTATACTATACAATGCAAAGCGCAGTGTGCAATTTGTATGTGTTTAGAGTGGATTATCTCACCGCCTCATTTCCGTTAATATGGCGCGGCGAGCAGATGTAGCATGTGTATTGGTTTTTGTCAGCCTGTTAACATGTCACTGCCACTGTTGCAATTGGCTGTAAAACAATCATTAAGTCTTATAGGCAAACCATAAACAGGGGGTCAAAGCAGGATATACGACCCTCATAACAAGCCCGTTATCCACTCTTTCCACACTTATACAGTCATCCTGTTGCTGCTGTCTGTTTGACACTCCAGCTGACGGCTCGTATGTGCTCCTTGGCCGTGCCATTTGGCGGCTCTTCTTGTTAAAGTTTGACCTAGGATTTGCCCAATAAGAGCCTTGTTCAAGCTTGACCTGGAAGTGGATGTCTGTCTATCTTCCTGCTTGTTAAAGCTCTGCCTCTCTCTTTGCTCTCTGCGGCCATCATTAGTCTGCAGAAAAGGTTTGGAGCCTCAGTGGAGTCTGTTATTCGGTGTATCCTCGACAAAACAAGGGCCTCGCGGCAGACTGTGAGGAGTGCATGGCTCTCACAAAAGCAACAGATTGGAGTTTTAATTATACAAACCTTTATTTAAAAGGGACAGATGTTCTCCAAGCTGAAGTGATCTAGGCAGAGCCATAGAGGTATATGCTGTTATTTGTATGTTGTTTTAAAAAAAAGAAGATAAATCAATAATACTGGAGGAAAAATTAATTATTCCTAAAATAATTATGTGAGCTGTCAGTGCAGGTGTAGTACATAAAAAATTACAACAATAAAGTTAGTATTCAACAGGAAGGAAGCTGAGGAAGCTACTTCTTTTGAATCTATTAAATGGTACTCAATTCTAGGAAACTGGAATAGTGGAATAGTGTTAAACTGTAATTGTTGTGAACTCAACTTAATTCTGAAGTGATTTATGTTTTGGACAAATACAAGTGATGTAACCACTGAACAACCGCAGCAGAAAGGTTGAATGCAGTGCGTCCTCATCAGAACAACGACCATATACGTAGGTCAAAGGGGTGTAATGATTGAATGAGCCGGATCGATATATTGATTAAATGATCAGCAGTCATCTCATCGGTGTCACCTTGTGCGTCCAAACACACCTCCTTCTCAAACATTCAAACAATGCTAGTGCCAGGCAGATAAAGGCAAGCAGCCAAGGCGATGATGATATTTACCCTCCTCTCAGAAATCCAGCTGCAGTGTGGAAATAATTTAAATTGAATGAATGTTACTGAAAAACCTTGCATGCAGGCTGAACTTCAACCATGATGTTCTGTCAGGTGGTACAACGACTCAAACCAACGGTGAGTAAGAAAAAGTATGAATATAAAATGTAATTTGTTTATCCATGACTAAAGTCATAGATAGATGCTAGACTTACTTGTGTAATGGAAAATGCCAGTGGCTTTAGCTAATAATGATGACTAGCAAAAAAAGCAATTGTTTTGTTTTTTGACAATTTTACGTTTGTTAAATGTGCTTGTTGTTATGCCACATTTTGTGTGTTAGTAGGCTTCAGTTTAAAGTACACTGTACTACACTTAAACCACTTAAAATTCTTGAAATTATTTATTGATTGTTATTTTATTTTATGGCCAAAAGAAGAAAAAGGAGGCAGCTTCTGACTGTGTTAAACGGGAGTATAATGTTGTCTCATTGATCGCAGGCCCCTGAATTGAATTAATTTGAATTGTATCATGCCAGACTTTGTGGCATTTGCAAATATTGTATCAGTGAAACTGGTGATTTACAGTCATACTGTGCAAGCAGCTTATTATGACCCATATTTACATTTCTTGTTTGGCAGCAATCTCTAGTGGTCATAGTAATTATTATTGCAGTAACGGAAGAAGTCAGGTAAAATAGTATGAAGAATGGCAAAGTAGGCGACATGAGGACACTGGGGTGGACGGTTGGGTTGAACAGGAACCATTAGACAGCTTTTCATATCCAGTGTGAAAACTAAATTCAACGGTGAGTTTTTTTACCTTACTAAAGCAGTAAAGCAACATCACGTAACATAACTACAGTTACCTACGTGACATACTTATGTTTGTAACTGAAGTTACAGAAGTACTGTTGACATTTTAACCCAAACCACAATGTTTTCCTAAACCCAACCAAGCAGTTTTAGTGCCTAAACCTTAGCAAACAGTACTATGTTGTTTTTTTGAGTCGCTGGCAACAGATCTATTCAGTTTTTAAGGTATGAGGATGTATTGGTTGATTGATAAAGGTGGTGTTATTCCATACTTTCTTTCCTTTTCATTTCTCAGTAAATCCTATTAAAGGAGAAAAGAATAAATCTCTTTTGACTTCCTCAGCTGTAGCGCTCACAAATACATGGCTTCATCTTTACGAAGGGCTTTGTAATTTACTAAAACAGCTGGTGGTAATTTTAAAATAAGGTGACTAAAAAGGAAACATTTTTGGGACTATTTTCAGCCGAGGATTAAAGACATTTGGAACTCTTTGGGGTATTTACAGCAGCAGGGTGGTGTAGCTGGAGCTGCTTTAAAATACACTGTAGTGGGGCTCACTGCTGTGCTTTATAACAGTTCTTGGACAACAATGGAGCTCTCTGGCACAGATTATATATCAGATTACAGCTGGGCATTATAAATATGATGTTTTTTTGTGTGATATGAGACTATAAATGTCTACTATAGACTATAGATATTGGATCTTTAAAATTTGATATAGCATTAGTGCTGTCTTTTCCTGGTTTGAAAGGCTGCATTACACTAAAGTGATGTCATTTTCTGAATTTACCAGACTGTTCTACTTGTTCTAATACTTGAGACTGATGATTATTGATCAAAAATCACACTGTGATCATTTGTGAAAGAACAATTATTCACCCCTACAGTATTATGACAATAACTTTACGGAGGTATCCGGTTGAAATATCAAGATATTTGATTTTGTCACCCAGTTCTAGCCTTTCGAAATGCATTTGAGGTGATTTCAAAATATCGAGATAATTATTGTGGCAATAGCCAAATGAATATTGTAATATTATTTTAAGGCCACATCGCCAACCCTGTATCAGACAATACCTATTAAGTGGATCAATTCTTTGATGATGTGATGGGATTTGTTGTCAAAAAAAAATAATACAAAATTGGAACATTACTTGAAGAATCTTAGATAAATCACTGCAAGATTTTCTGACTTGATAGGACAAACAACATGTATTATTGGAAGTGCACAGCAGCTCTGAAACAGATATACTTATTATACTAAAACTCCAAACACTACAGCTACAGCTCCTTATTTGGCAGCTCATTCATTAGTGACGGGATCGCAAGTATCACCACTCAATCCTTTGCTGCCACATGTAATGCATCTCTTGCAAATATGATTGTAATTACAGCAGGCATGCAGTCCACACAGCCGACGCCTCCTGAGCTGGCGTGTCGATGGGAGGCTGCGAGAGGTGAATGGATAGAAATCAAGTTTATAGATCTGTGGTTCGTGTGCGCCCACCCTTCCACCGGAGGGCCGGGGTTTTAATTGCTGTCTGACCACGGCTGGTTCTGTGTGAAGATGGGCTGCGTTGATACGAGAAGTAGGTGGAAGGAATGGTTTTCTTTCTCTGTGGTTGTTGTATTGACAACTTCTCATCCTGGAGGAGCTGATAAGAACACAAGATCCGGGGAGACACCCAGAGGAGTGGATTCTATTTCAGGGCCGGGAATCAGAGCTGGGTTTCTGGGGTCGAGTGAGCCGTGGTGGTCCTGCGTCAAATCCAGCATCTGAGGGCACAGGGAGTGTTGAAATCTAACAGTATTACTGAAAGTCCAAAGCCGACGGTGAGAATGCCAGAGCAGGTGGCATGCATGAGCAAAGAGCCTGTAACCTTGTAACATAAATGAAGCAGGTGCATGCACGAGGAACATCGTATTCAAAATCAATGAGCGAAAGTGCATTGATTTACAAAACAAAACACAAACACAGGGGACCTTGCTGCACGCATTGTGTTAGGTCACTGTGTGAGGGCTGCTTTATTTACTGGAACATCTGCTCACACACATTTGGAATAAACAAAGGAGTATTAATATCAGCTCTCTACTTTTGTACTTAGTTGTGAACTGCTGTCGTTAGCTTTTCAGATGATTGCACTTAATTAAGCATTTGTTGATTGAACAATTTTAACAGGAGAAGAATGGAAGCACTGCAAGAGATTACAAAATCATTTTCAATATAGACTGTAGACATTTCATGACAATTTTACTTATAATGAATTATAAACTATAACTAATAAGGCTGATGTCAATAATGTAAGTGCTGACAGTTGAAATGTTTTGGCATTGTTATACCTCTCTCTGTAATTATTTTATCTTTGAATGCCAAAAAATGGCACATTTTCGGGATTCAGTTTTAGTCTTTTCATGGCGGAAAAGACTCTGAAACATCAAGACGCTAAACTTTCAAGACACACGAGGTTGCTAACAGAATATTTAATTTACTGAAGAATTATTATCAAAAATCTATAATATGAAAAAAAAATCAAGTGAATGAATCTGCAGACTTTTTTTGCGCTGTGGCCAGGGAGGAGTCTCCATATATCAGAGCAGGATCACATCACCGATCAATATTTAATGTGTAACAAAAGCCAAAGATCGGGGTCCACTAATACACGTATCTAACTCTTCTTGTAAAGTGACATCAGTGCAAACACTTGACTTATTGCTCCCTTTACTCCCTTACGCAAAGCCTTCGAGGTAGCAGGAATCTACAGTGCTGTAGGATAAATTGTGCTATATGTGTCATAGATCTCTCTGTCAGTACATTACCCCCACTGTGCTCCTCAGGTCGCCCAGTGAGAGATAATTGTGACCCCCGCTGAGAGGGAAGAGCCAAACTTACAGGAGGCATCTTCTGTTCATCACAAGGCACTCATTTAAAGCCTCTTCCTTCACAGTTAAAGTGGTAATCCTGCGTTCACTCCTGTGATGTTTTTCTTATATCCCCTCCATTTTTGTAGAGGTTGTTACAGAGAGGAGCGAGGGCCCTCGGCAGAATTCCAATTCTGTTTTATCCACAGGCTTTTTACAATTCACAGTATGCAGAAATTCAAGTCTGGGATTCAGAAAACAATGTAAATTGTTCATTCATTTGTTCATTCATTCATTCATTCATGTTTGTTTCATTATGTTCATTTCACCGTGTAATTTCAGAAACAATTGAACAAAGACATAGACAAATAATGCACTTTTACTCACCTTACTTATACATATTTCATGAAGAAAACAGGATCAGGAAGAGGACAATTTATATTCCCAGGCCTTAATAATAACCAAAAAGTGCTGTAGCTACAGATGACCAACCCTTTTTTGTTCAGCTCCCCCCCCCCTTTTTTTCTTTTTTACAATTAATGAAAAAAATCTCTAGTACATACTTAGGATACAATCAATAGCAGTCATCTTAACATACACAATGAGTTTATTATGTCACCACATTGTTCGCCTTGCATAATATTTGAGCAACATTGAAAGTAATTGTCCAGAGAATTCCACATTGTCACTCCATGTACTGAACTGTGCGTCTGCTTAAATCTCATTCATACATATAGACTTTAAACAATAATCCTCATCATTTGATCTTTTTTATTTTTATTGCCTCTGTTCATTTTCAGGTAATAGTTCATTTCATGACCAAACATGTTTGCAAATTGACTAAATCTTTAATTTTCAACATATAACTGATAATCAGTCTGTTGATATGTTCTCTCAAATCCACCTTGTTTATAAGTCACATTGCTCTTTTCTGTAACACATTCAAAGGTTTAGTATTAGTCATAAACATGTCGGCCCACACTTAAGTGAGTAGAAGCAAAGACTGTCCTTTGATTTGTTCAAAACAGCAATATATTGACACACTTTTTCTATATCGTCTATATGTGGTTTCCAAGTCAGTTTCTATTATATCTCCATCATCTAATGATTATATCCCAATTCTCAATTACATTATTAAGTATTAGATATCCATTGATAATAAATTTAAGCATTTTCAATGGTAAAACATGGTTGATGTTTTTAACATAGTCCTTGTTTAACCAAATTTGACCACATCAGAATTCTGTGTGCGCAACAAAGCACATTCGCTTCATTGTCAAAAACACAATGCAAAAGTAAAATAAGGAGTAAATCTGTCCTTTTTAATCCAAGTGTATGCCTAATAAACAAGACAACTGTAGTTAATTTTGAATTCATGGACAGCGGTGAATTACCTGAGTCAGACTGAGTGTGCAGATAGAGTTGGGTGTTTTTTTTTTTTTTAGAAGATCCGCATTTACTAAAAGCTTGTATGTGGATTTGAGATTGAACGCATTTGTTGCCTTCACATAGTGATTGGAAATTGTCTTAAGGTTGTGGGCTCATACACAACCAAAAACATATACATATGACAACATAAAGCTTTTTAAGCGAGAAAAAACACATTCTTCGTCTAACAGATATTTGAATTCATAGACAATAAAATGCTCACTTGCTCGATTCAGTACACAGAGATGAGTTTATGATATAACCTTACCTGGTCTGGTGTGACCAGTAGCTTATATTTACTAATATTTGCAAACATAGACAGACATTCCTGAGTTAATGTTGCAGAATGTGTGACTCATTTTCACTAAGGCTACTGTTACACTATGTTTTAGCAATTACCATCATCCTCATGACATTCTTGTGGCTGCTTGAGTAAAAAATTACATAAACTCGCTTTGACGTTATCTTTTTTTTGTCTTCTCCGAGCACAAGTACATGTAAAAGACACTCTAAGCTGACATAAAATCACGTTTTAAAGCAGTAAATTCTAACCATTGTCATATCAGTCATAAGTTGCATTAAGAGTTGCTAATCAGACATTTCATATGCAGAAAATTCACATCTCAACAAAACAGCAGATAATTTATGATATTCAACATTTTTCGCATTCACAACTCGCATCATGTGAACACACAGAAGCGGTTGCATGCTAACAGAACATCCCATCTCAGTTCCCATGTTCTCCTGCAGACCACTTCCCACTCCTACTCCCTCTCCACTGGAGCAGTATTATTCACTTCCAGTCTACCTACTGTTCTCAGCACATAACACAAATAACCCCCCTGGCAATCGGTAGTGTCTGCCTCATTATCATATTTATTTAAAGTATCGTATGACCCATTTCATTCCAACATGGGTTCCTCTCGTCATGATTGAGTGGTCCCATATTTAAGGGTAGTCTCCAGAGATGCTCCTGTGCATAATGGGAACATTACTATTAAGCATCGTCACAGTCCTGTCCTTGTCATTAAAATGAAAAGAGAAAGACTTCTGTTCCTAACTAAGCATTGTTTTAGATTACAATTAGAGCATTATTATAGATATTTTCAAGAACTGCAGATGTAAAAATGGAGCCCATGATCTTTCAATAGAGGAAATGTTGGAAATCCAACTCATGCGATCAATGATCTGTCATGTAAGCAATACCAGATGAAATACTGAATATGTTTGCCCGCTGGCTAGTGATATACTATATAGAGTCATGTTGGTGAAGGAAAGGGCTTCGCTGCCACCCTTTGTAACGTGACCACTGTAATGGACCACATCTGATGAATGGTCATGATTGCACCAATAACACAAGGAGAAATCTGTCCGATTGCCGGGTATACACATCAGTGCAAGCTTTAATGGCCAAATCTGTCACTAAACGTCTCGAGCCCGTTCACAATGTCCACTGTCCTGTGGCTGGTAACGGAAGATTAATGGCAGGCTACCGGTCCATCTCTGATCGGCGTTATCGAATGGTTTCCCTTGGATACGTTTCCCAGGACTTGGCCAAGTCTGGGCTGTATTGATCTCCCGCTTGTAAATTTATGGTTATGTTTCTTCAATTTGCACAAAAGCAAAAACATTGTTGTCTACTTTGGCATCAGTCATTGACTTCCTGCGGCAGTGGGTCTCGGCTCTCTCTGTCCCGTCGGTCCCAGAGGGTCGAACCCTCTTCTTTTGTGACAACGTGAATGTCATCGCTGTTACTCTATCCATCTAATTGACTGTGACCTTCTCAATGCTTTACATTTAGGAAGGTTTATTGATAAAGGTTGCTCTCTGGTGCTTTAAATACTGCACATGCTGATATGATATGGTTGTGCGCATGCTGGGAGCAGATAACTAGTTTGCTCTGTCGGACTGTTCAGCTGAATTCAAGCACATGATGTACAATCGGCCATGCTCTATTTGAGTTAAGGTGATGACCTTCTTTTAGGAGTGTCTTGTAGGATTTTGGATTACAAAGCCATGAGGTTTTTCTCTGAAAAAACTTGCATTCGGCCTTGCAGCTCCAAAACTCAGATTGATTTAACCTCAGCTTCAGCTTTTGCTTCAGATTTAGCTCCCTTCCAACCTGGCAACCCTCTCCCTGCCCTTTGTCCTCACACTGTCTCGTTTGGCTTCAGCGCACAGGGTTTCATTACCTCTGCCTTAGTCAAATGGCTAGGAGCTCTGGACTGATATTTCAACTGAGACATAATTAATGAGATGTGGATGTCTGGTTCTCTCTCCTCTGAGCTGCGCACTGTAAGACGTCTGCTGGGACTAAGTATAGGAGGTAAGAGCAGCACGAAGAGGAGCGGCATGGAGACTTACTGCAGCTGCAGAGGTGCAGCAACAATAGAACCAAGACAAAAAGCAATTTCATGATTTTTTTCCCCATCTTCAAACATGAGAAAACACATGCTGACTGCATTTACAGAAGTGGTTGACTCTCACTTTCTGTAACACGGTTTACATAGGTATGTATAAGAAAACACTGCAGGCACTCCCAGGCAGAGCAAGAAGAAAATATGTACTTGTGATTTTTATGTTGTCCTCTCAGGGTTATCATTTAGATAGAAATAATAAAAACACCTTGTATTTTATATTGACAAAGAATACACTGGAGGTCCATCACAAAAATGAAGTGACAAATACAAATTAAGAGACAATTATCACATTGTTATGAATAAATTAGTATCATTAAATTATTAAATTAAACAAAATGATCATATCAGGGAGTATGACGCCTTCCCAAGTACAATTAAAAAATGTGGTTTATGCAAAGAGTTCCTCAACTTTTTAGAGCTGAGATAAAAAAGACACAAAATAAGACAGCAACATATGGCAAAAATATATCCATTGTATTTTCTTATGCTAAAATGCCATAAATTCACCAGTTCCAGCTGGTTTAAACCATAAATCTTCCTTTGCAGTGGTGCAAGACATTTTTGCTATAAAAGCTCAATCATGAAAATAATTGTCAGATTATTGATAATTTAATTGTTTCTTCATGTGTACCATGGTGTGTTAAAACATCAGATTGAAAAACACAATGCTCCTGATCGAAATTCCAGCACATTTCTGTTCTTTCCTCCTAAGAAATGAGTTTCTCTCACGTGCAAGATGTTCAGCATAGGAAAATCTAGATGAAAGTTCTGATGGTTTACTTACAATGTATTGTCTACAGAGAGTATCAGTTTGAATCAGCCTGTTTTATATCATTTATTATCCGCCCTGATGAAGACAAAGATAAGAAGAGGTTGACAGCCGACACTTTATTTCAAGCTTTTTATATCCCACTTCTCATGTGCCTTAAGAACATTTTCCTGTCTGTTGTTTCATCTTCAAGTACACTGTAGGTGAGACTCATTTAGCACTCGGCTTCTGAATCTTTTTTTTTGCAAAAGGCTTAACTTTTCTCACCACACGCTCAATGGTTTGCAGCCACGGGTCCTAATGAAAGTTGAATTTAGTCCACATTCTTGTCAGATATCCGGAGCCAGAAATGAAAGTGGTGAGACTTGGTATCGTGTTTCCTGAACTTAAAGCCAGCTGCGCTACCAAAAGCTGAAGTAGGAGAGCACCAAAAGTCAAAGACGTGGTGTGAAAATGTATATTTTTTTATGTCAGTATGAGCTGTCTGGCACTATATCACAGAGTTACAGTTGTTTTGCTTGTGTAGTTTATTCAGTGAGAGCTCTGGAGGAGCAGGGCGGAAAAAAACAGTGACAATAAAGCCTCTTCAGCACGATGACATATATGATGTATTTTTACAATAACTATGTGTTATGTAATCACAGCTTTGGCACTGCATAACAACACTTTTGTATTTAGAAGCAGATTTCTGGCTCTTGATCAACATGTTTCACTTTTACCACTTGACAAAACATCTTCACATTAGCGACACCGGTGCAGAGACTCCAAAATAACTTTTTCGTCCACTCAGATGTAACCTTAAACTAGTTTTCACACTTATTTAGCCTTCTGCTGTTAAGATGAGTTATTATTTTTGGGATGACTCAGAGGATTTAAATGTTACATTGGGAATTAATCTTTAGACTATTTTGGAAAATGTCTCCAGGTGTCACTTGTGTGTTTTTAAATGTTTTATTGGCACAATGTAAAATGGACAGGATTGGAAGACATTCTCCACCAGAAGCTCAGTTAACAACACATAACACGTGTATGACCTTTAGCTGCTGAGATTCCATCCCATTATCACTTGCCCACAGTTGGCATGTATGTGCTTCAAAGGCGTGTTTTACACCCAGACTTTCACAGCCATCATTTAATGGGGAGTTTTCACTGCCAAGCCTCATGCAAACACACTTTCTATTATCAGCCATTGTCATAGCACAAGAGTCCAGATGTTTTTTCTTTTTTTTGGTTCCTTTTTTTTTTTTTTTGCCATTTCTGCTTTATTTAGATAGTGTAAACTGGAGAGAGACGTGGAAGCCAGGAGAGAGAAAGAGGGGATGTCATGCAGCAAAGGACTCGTCCTTGACACATGGTAGGGCTGGGCAGTTAAGGTTGGGTTATTAATTTTAAATCAATCAGTGCCAAATTGCAGATCCTTAGAGTGCATCTCTAGAGTAACACTCTAGAGAGAAAAAGTGAGAGACATCACCCCAGCAACAAGTCATAGTGAGTCAGGGCAACTCTTGCTGAAATATTTGTAATGCAAAATACAAAGCCGACCAGAGCAACACATCTAACCTGAGGAAACCCTATCAAACGTGAAATATATAAAAGCTGAGGACCGTGTTTGATTTGTTCCCTGCAGCAGCCACAGCCGACGCTAGCATGCCTGCAGCCAGAGCTACGCTCGTTCATGCCCCCTACTCTGTTATTGATGCTCCTTTTGACAGCTGTTCGAACAGCTTCCTCCTCTGAAGCAATACCAGTTGTATTTGGTGACTTCCTTTCTTTTACAACTGAAATCATCTTTATGTTATCACGAAGAGAGTAATGGCTTACAAAAGGGTACCATTAGGTACTTGAGCTGGTATCGGTTTGAATGTGAATGGTTGCCAACACTAGGGACTGTATATTAAAATCATATAGTTAGATTTTGGTTACCTTTATGTTGCTATGGCTGTCTATTCCTGCTTTTAAAGGCTGAATTACAGTAAAGTTAAGTCATTTTTTTTTTTTTTTGAGGAAATAATTGCCTTTACCTCAGATATTATATCCACAGTACTAATTATCAATATCGGGGAAGTACAAAGGGTCATTCCTATAATATTGTTACAATATTGATATAGGTCAAAAATGTATTTGATTTTGTTACCTACCTATAAGATATTGTGTAATGCGAGCCAGCCTAAAAATAATGTGATATTATTTTTAGGCCATATTGCTGAGGTGAAAAACATGGTCCACATTCTACCAGGTGAGCTACCAGGCACCCCGAGTCCAGATGTTTTTGTTGCAGATGAAGATAACCCATTAACCCTGTCACTCGCTGTTTAATTCCGACCGGCTCTAAGCAACAACTCAGACCTGATGTGTGAACTCCACGACAGCAGTGGTCAGCTGTCTCCTATATATTCCGACTGCTAATGATGTGCCGTGGGTGGTGATGCACTGAGCCATTACACATGCTTCTGCCATGGTGTGAGAACGGATTCTGTCTTTCAGATGACATAAAGACACGTCTTCGTCTGTGAGCTGTCATCCTGAAGAGTATGCATACTCTTCACAGTCCATTTTTTTTTTCTAATTTTCACAGTGTTATTTTCTCATACGTCTCCGGTCGCGGCTCTGACATTGAAAACTCTGTTGAAGATTACTGTCAGACGGTACACCTGGAGGTAAGGTGCTGGCCTTAAACAGCAAGGCTTACCTCTCTGTTAAGATGCTCGATAATTGGGAAACAAGCCCTGTTATTTCAGCTCTTCCTCCCCTGGAGTCTTTCCTCCTGTTGTTGTTTCGCTGCTCCAGTTGCTTGAGTGAAGCGACGTGCCAGTGGGTGACAACATGCAGCAAAATATGGTTAACATGTTTCATGTGACACTTCAATTTCCTCTCTGTCAATCAGTGCAGTTGCTGTATCTTTCTTATTGCTCTGTCAGACTGCCAGCTCGTGATAGATCTAGTTCTCGGTTAGTGGCGGAAATATGTGATTACACAGAGGCGCATGCAAATACATGCATATATACGAGTGAGACCTACATATAGCTGCTCACGCTGTCTATGCTCTCACAGCAACTGCAAAAAACTTCATCCTAACAAGTTATTTTGGTTAGGGATGAGTTGTAAAACGAGCAGGAAACACACCTTTTTATAGACGAATCTATTGCTAGAAAAAAAATCTCCTGATGTGGTGAGAGCTGCAACAATCAATTGTTGAATTGATTCGGTGTCAACTTTTAAATTAAAAGCTTCATCAGTTTCATTTTTTTTTTTAAGAAAAGAGACAAAATTCTCTCCTATGACAGTATTGGAATATTTTTGAGTTATGGACAAAACAAGACATTTGATGACATCGTTTTGTGCTTTGGGAGGAAATAATTGATGGATTAATCTGAAAAATATTCTTCAGTTGCAGCCCTTCTTGTGACTTGAGCAAGACTGAACACCAAATTTGCTCCTGATGCTCAGGCCTGCACCTAATATCGTAGCTTGCTGCAATGGATGTGCTAATTACCATTTCAAACAAACTGCTACACTGGTACTGAGACCTGAATCAGAAAACCCTTTCAGTTCTAGCAGTGAGTGTATTTGATGCCTGGACTAGATGTTATTTTTTGCAGTGTACAAAAGCGCACTCCTCATGATTTATGTCAACACGACTGGTTCTAAAATAATCTGAAATACCCTGAAAATGGATTTTGTTTACAGTAAATCCAGCACAATCTGGGCACAGAGGTGACGGCTCCCGGGCCCTCCTGTACGCCTGCTGTGGCCTGGGAGAGATTGTCATAAAAATGGCCCGTCCTGAAGAGACAGCCGGCGGCGTTGCTGAGTCGACAGCCCCACTGTGTCCTAGAGTAGTCCATTAGCTCTACCTGCCCCTTTTCTCCACAGGATCCCCACAGCACTAAATGAAGCCAGGCATATTTTCATCTTCCTGACAGCCTGGCTGCGGCTGCAACCATGGGAGATGGAGGTCTGTGTCAGCCTGCACATTCTGCCGCATTTCTGCTGGCAGGATTGGCCCAGATGCTGAAGCACAGACCACTTTATCACTCATACAGGACTAACACCTTTTTTGTTGCTTTTTCAGAACAACAGATTCATTAAAGGGAGGAAAGGGCCAGCTTTGGTCACCATATATCTACCGTCTGACTGTACTGAGCTGCCCAAGACAGCTAGTTAACCTCCAAGTTCAAATGAACCATACCAGCCTGCAGCTACAGTATCTAGGCAACATCAGATATGCAGTGGTGTAATGGTAGCGAAGGAAGTTGCTACACAAATCTACACATACACACACATTCTCAAGCGTGTCCACTGAATAACAGGAATTGTATAACTCCTGTGGTCATAAGCTGCTGTTTTAAAATGCTCGATGTGTAATTCAGTTTTTGGAGGATATTACATAAATTGTCAACATTTCTGAGTGGAATCAATGGCTGCTTCACTGTGTTGGATTGGCAAAATAATCTTAACCCAGGGTCCGTTTGCTGGCTTTTTTTTTTCAGATCTTTCAATTTTATCACACGGTTTTCACCAGTCTTGAGTTGGACTGTAACTCACCATCATTTTGATTGTTGATCAGTCCGTCTATTATTTTCTCAATTTACTGAGTAGTTGTTTGGTTTCCAAAGTGTCAGAAAATTGTGAAAAATGATGATCGTAGTTTACCACAGCCCAACTGTCCACAGCGAAGAAAGATATTCAATGTGTTGTCATAAAGGAGCAAATAAACCAAAAACAAACCCACCCAATTCTATTTACTGATAATCAAAATAGATAGCATTTAATTCAACAGTAGGCCCCTAATCAATTAATGAAAAAATCGTTGTGGCTCTAGTCTTGAGTCAGTCTGAACAAACTCTATCAACTCATGAAGACAGTGAAATGCAGTGAAAGCTCTTTGAGTTATGAGGAATGTATTGATTAATCTGAAATTATACCTTTTAAAAGAAACAGATAAAACAGATCAAATAAGAATAGAGGGGTATCCTTAGGTTCTCAGAATTGTCAACTCTTTGTGAGGTCCTGCACGCCAAACAATCTGAATGGTGGATGCAACTTTCTGCAGAAGAAAATTCAAAGCAATCAAATACAAAATTAATGAATTCATTTTTCTAAACACTTGATGGCAAAAACAAGATGAAAACAACACTGACATAGTATAACCTGAAGTCTCTGGCCAGAGTTCCTTATTTATACATACATCAGACAGATAGTAACAATGCAGAAGGGCACCTCAGAGATGGATATAATTCTCTATGGGTTGGTCAGTATGAGGGATACTTTTCTCTTTACATGGTTTAATCTATTGGTAGCATAAAAATAGTGATTACTGTGCAGCGATAACCTCTCTCACTCCTCAGTTTCTCCTTTAGTCCCTTTAGATGTTTAAAAGCCTTAATTGTGAGACATTATTAGACCCATGATTAAATAAACAAACATTGATCAGTGCTGGTGTTTGTAGTGCAGCTCAACATTACGCACAATATTTGCACAGGCATAAATGAAAACAGTTCACTCTCAAGCAGACAGGAAGCACCTTAACGGATCAAAAATGAATGAGTTATTAAAACTTAATGAGGTTTTTCTTTATGAATGACAGGTTGCTCTAAACACATTAGTGGCATTTGAGGAGAAATAAATGTAATCCGTGCACACTGAACAGGAACGTAGTACACAGTTCTTCTAGCAGTGAATACATTTCATGTGTTAAATTCAACAACAAGTTATGAAATTTGTATTTGTTTTCCGACCGAAGCTTTTCCACTGCCATTTAAGTCCACCGCTCATATACCTCTCAGAAAGCTTTGTTATTTTTCTCAGCTCTGCCACGTTGGGAGCTAACCAAACCATCTGCCTCTGAAAAATGTTTGCCGAACAAAAACTCCAATCTGCAGAATGAATGCTACCCCATAACAGCAGCTATACCTGGAGTATTTATGTGCAGTTTGCTGCAGATGCTTGGGGAGAAAGCTTTGCAGAGGTGTGGAGGAGTTGGTGCAGCAGCTCAATCTTAAACCGTGGTGGCCTATACAAAGCTAACCACCCACTCAAGTTAGAGATACATTGAAATGTGTCTGTTTGCCAAAATGACTAAGTGCGACTGTGAAAAGGAAAGAATGTGCACAGTCGAGCGCCATATATTCACTCTTTTGTGCAGCGTGTGAACCGACAGTGACAGTACACTCCACTGCGTTAGCTAATAATTTACTTTCCTCTCCGAGAGACCTCTCCTGAAAATGTGTTAATTATCTTTTTTCCATAACGCATCTCCAACCACAAACTTGGCTTTCTTAGTTTTGTGCAGTTGTGAACGCAGTGAGAAAAGGTACAGTGAGCGGTACACAGCCTACATCCTCTCACAGCCACTGTTGGTTTTCCTCTCAGCGTTCAAGCTGTCAGTCAGTAGAGTTCAACCGAACACTGCCTTTATAGCTTTCCCCTCCCGCCACTACTCCCCTGCCTCGCTCAGTTACAGCTTTAATTTCCTCCATCGTGATATTGTTCGGAGTCACGGCAAAGTTAGTGCGGTTGTGTGGACGCAGGTGCTGAGAGCCAAAGTGTCATCCCCTCTGGTGTGTGGTCGATAATGAGACTGGGAGAGCGGGATGAATAACTCCGTGAACTCTTTTTCATTTCCTTAATCTCTGCCCACAGGCCAGTCCAGTAACACTGAGTCATTATTTTCCATCGGTTTGCCTGCTACTTGATCACATATATCGCCTCCTATGGGGCAGGATAAAGAAGGAGGAGAAAAATCTGCCTCGCAAATGAAAAACGCTCCGTAATTCAATATCTTTAATAAAGATGGTGAACAAATCTCCTTGTTAAGCCCCATGTAAGATGATTAATTGCAGACTTCCTTCAAGCCCGCGAGCAACTTGTGACCTCAGGCTACCAGACCATAGAGGTAAAAGTGGCTTCAGGACAAGCGCTCAGTCCGCTTCGGGCTTTGACCAAGCACAATGGGCCTCACAAAGGCGCGTATTCTTTTATCGTTTTTTTTCTCATTTTCCTCGCCTTCATCTTGTCACCAAGCCGGCTCCCCATCGTGGTTCCCTGCAGTATCCTCTTTCATAAAATCCCAGGTTTGATGTGCTTACCGGGGATCTAGTAAGTGCTTGGCAGTGCACGCCGGGTGACTCAGCGAACACGGATTCAGCGGGCCGACACTATCGCTCCCACAGCAAGGGCCCAAAGCGAGGCTAAGCACTCACAATTGATTTAATCACTTAGAATAGGAGCAGAATATAGGGAGGCTCTGTTCATGTCTTCCCCCTGCTTTTAAAAGCTTGGCCACGTACAAAAGGTTAATCAGATATGGCGACCTGCTGGAGACTGTGCTATCAAAGTAGCAAGGGTTATTTTCAAAAAGGACTGCAGATTAATCAATCGATAATGCCATCAGCGGGGTCGCCTTAACACAGTAACTTACCCTTTTTGCTTGGAAATTCATGTCAATAATATAGAGCAGTGCAGGTGGAAATGTATGGAGGTGTATATAATTCAGAGAGACATTAATCTGAAGCAAAATAAATCACCATGACACTAAGCAAAGGATTCTTGTTAGTTTCTATTCCGACAGACTGAAATTATAAGTTGATTAATATATTAGCTGACTGAAAGAAAATTACTCAACACTTTGGACTTGATGTATTGTTAAAGTGGCTATAATTGACTATGATTGATTTCTATCAAAAACTATTTTCAGAGCTTCAGAGTCTGCATAAGGAGGAAGGTTGGGTGGATGGATGGATCTGAAAAATTGACTTTTAAATAGGAGATTTTTTAATTTTCCCGTTTTTTTGCCAACAGTCAAAGTTAGTTCCCAAACCATTTACTGCACTGTCCTGAAAAGCCAATTCGTAAGTATCTGAAACCTTCCTTCTTTCTAGTACCTATCATAGGCTGACTCCACTGGTTGCAAGTAGAAGTCAGAATACAGGAATAGAAATATCGCCTCAGTTAACACTTTGCTGTTGAGTTTAGGATCTCATTCGTTAATTTCTTCTTAATTTCTAAAGTCTTCGTCAATGCGACGTGATATTCATTTTGAAGATTATGGTCCAGTTCAGAGTAAAATAGATGAGAAAGCAGGGTACTGTGTGCTTTAGGCGTGGCCATCTTGTGATTGACAAGTGGCTATGGCGGCGTGTCTTCATGTTCTCGGTCAGATCAGGATATTCCCCCAGCTCAGCCCTCTCGTCCAAGTGTGGTCACCTGTGGCTCAAAAAGCCCAAAATGATGACAGCCGCAAGGCCAAACTTGAGGTTACGAAAAGGTAGCCCACAAACCATGTTTACATCAGCCATGTTTACACTTGGCCTAAACCAGACCAAACTTTAACCATGATCATTTTTTTTTGTTTACAGTTTTGAAAGACTCGACAAACTGTGTTGTGGCTGTATACTGTATATATTTGGTTCAACCATTTTCACCATTGGTTGGTTTAATCATTAGTGTAACATATGGTTACTTAGAGTCTAACATGAGAAATGATTTACAATTAGCACTGGTAATTAAACTGTTGGCTATTGTTGTGATGTCCCAGTATACAGAGTTAATGGACACTTGCCAGCCATTTAGGGTATTTTTTCATGAAAATGGTTTATTGCAATTACCCAGCTGTTATGGGAATGATGTTACAATTATTTACAGCCATAATTGTTCCATAGATGATTTTGCAGCTCTTTTGCCTCAAGACATAATTTTAGAACAATTAGAGGGCTGTGTTTTCAACTTTGCCTTAGACTACAATATCTGGTTTCAGTTATTTCCTGAGCAAATCTCATGCTTTAATGTAAGTGTTTAACTGTTAAAAGGATTACAGTTCCTAAGATTGAATTACTGCTACTGTAATTTGTTACTGTGCAATCCAGCACAGGAAAGCATTCAGACGAAGGGCTCGGCTGTGGGATTTCCTGCTTCAGAGCTTGATGAAGTAGTTTAGAAAATGTCAAGGGCTTTACGGAGGACTCAGTTTGTAGCTGCCAAACACAAGGACAGCCCCTCGACATAGACACTATGAGAGGAAATGTGAAAGTGCATGTGTGTGTTTGGCACGAGGGTTAATTTGCTCTGCTTTGCTCTTACACATTCCCGTTTCTCATTACTTATTTAGTCAGAGTACACTCTTAAGCAGCGTGACCTTTTAGCACGGACCTGCTTGAAGCGGCTTGCGTAGCTATCAGCAGGCCCTAAAATGCTTCATTCATACGAGGAGAGGCAATGATGATGCCTGGTGTCATAACCTGTAAAACCACATGCCAAGCCGTGGCCGAGGAGTCGCTCCGCTCGTAGCTGCACTGCAAATGACAATGAGATAGGATATATGTATGAAAACAATATGGGCTTCTTTCCCGGCAATTAGTCTTGACTGAATCGATGAGCGGCTGGATTGTCTTGTTTTTCAGCATTGCTCTTGGCTCGCGGATGATATTGGTATTAGTGGACAAGTCATTTCTGCGAAAATGATATCAGATTTGTTTAGAAAAGATCTTTTGCAGGGGTCTCTCAAATCCACTGCTTGTGGTAGAAATGTAGCCTCTCAGATTAAGTGGCTCAGCTGCATGTTCACCTCCATCTTTGGAGACATTTCAATGACGATACAGGCTGAGACATTGTTAAAAGGGGAGGGGTGGCGGTGTCCGTTTACCCAGGAGAGAGCCGGTGTAATCCATCAGCCTGGCTGCTGCCCGTTCAGCACAGCCGGCCCCAGCTGCCTCCTGCTAACCACCCCTCCACCTCACGCTCTGACTTCCCTCCTTCCCCCTCTCTATCAACATCTCTCTTTCTGTCATTCCCTGCCTCTCTACACTCACCGTGGAGCAATACTGTACACTGAAAGCTTCCTAGGATTTTATAATTTATCATACCTGATCATCTGCAGCTGACCTGACCACTAACAACAGTGGGAAGAGAAACCATACAAATATTTAATGTTAAGTGATGCATTATATACCACAAGCTGTCTTGCAGCAAACCTACATAAATCCCTTTTTTAAAACAGAGAGCCCTTAATATTGCCATAGGAAAAGCACCCATCATAATGTTGTCTATGCTTTTTTACATCGAACCAAACAATACCAGCATAATGCCGCACTTGCATGATTTTAGATGGCATGTTGGCTAATGGCGTGAGTGTGTCCTGTAACAAGATGTGTCCGACCCTGCCAGCTCAACTTTTTACAGTGACATCAATTCAAGCCCTCATACTAAATCCACTGCTGCCTTAAAGGTCGAACAACAATTCTGTGTTTGTACGTTTTATACAAAGCGGCAAGGCAGAAAAAACAGTGCATTGTTCTGGCCTCAAACAGGCTGTTCAAATTGAGCAACAAGATGGTGTGAGTAAGCCTAAAAAGAAATCTTACATTTTTCTGATTGTCAAAAAACTCACATAATTAAGGAAACCAACAAAGCTTTAGTTTGTTTTTCAAACACTGTGGCTTCCCTACCTTATCTGTAGCACCCTGCTCTAAACCAATTTGTTTCAAGTGAAAATGTTAAAAAATGGCTCATAAATATGTATTCTTATTTTTTTTTTTTAAAACTTCGGTGACTATTTTCAGCAGAGGACAAATATACATTTTATGGCACAGAGGCAGTCTGTGGGATTGACGGAAGATACTGCCAGCTTTAACATCGAGAAGCAGGCGGACTTTTGGGGGGATACACTGAAGGGAGATTAGTAAATTGGAGGATCAGTACTACTCTCATATCTATTTGCTAAATGTGAAGGTAAAGCCAGCTGACTATTAGCTTAGCTTACACTAAGACTGGAAAAGAGGGAACTACCTTTGAGTCCACCTACTATTCCCTTAACTAACAGTTACAATCTGCTTTAAGTAGGACATTCTCTCCTATTTTTTTTACTTACATCTGTTCATACATCCTATCCTTCAACCCAATCCGACCAAAAAAAATTGAGAGCTGAATTTGCAAGCCGTGGAATATGTGGTAACGATAGGTGAAAATGATCTGTGCTGAACTGTCTTCAATATTGGCCATTATTTCTTTGTTTGATCATTTAGAAATGACATTGTTTCTTTTGCCGTTAGCTACAAAAGCTAGCTGGCTGCACAACAACCAGGCTAAAAAGTGTTGGCTAGAAGTTATAATGCTGCAGATCCAGACAAATATTTGAAGCCTCTCTTGCTTTTGATGAAAAGCCAAAGTAGAACCTGAAGTTAGTTATCCGTTGCGAGCAAAACAAGCTAAAGTCAAATGAATTAAGCTACTGAACTACAATAATTAGCGTGAATGTAATTCCACTCTGGAATTAATGATTCATGGGCGAATGTTTGGTTCCCTAATTTGCTGCTGCAGATTAAACCCATGTTCCCCTGCCGCCTCGGCTATAATCTCTTTGGTTTCCTGTCCTGGTGATAGCCTACCAACTCCGCTCTTTCTGCTAGATTTAGCACCTGTGTGCCATTCTTAGTATAGCCTTGGTTTCAAAGTGAAAGGCGCTCAGAAAAAGTAAAAGTGAACAATGCTTTCAGTGTGTTTGCCTGGAAACAAGAGAGCGGTGCGTATCAGTTTCTGGTCCATTCAAGGATATCACTTACTGTAACTCTAGTCGCCGTCATGGGACACTGAGTGGGCACTGAAGTACTTTTCTCTGCTGTCCAAATTGTGTCCAAAGCTGTGAGGAGTACATATTAAGAAGAACGTAATGTTCTTCATAAAATATGATCCTGTAGAGAGAAAAAATCTGATTATCCGTTGAGAGTTGATCACACACACAGTTAACTACAAACTTCAGACAGAAGCTTCCTCTTGAGTAATTCATGGCCGCTTTTTCATTGAGGTCAAATCTGCCGCACACTAATGATACAGAAAAAGAAAAAAAAAAGATATCCCATACAAGTCAAGTTATTATCAAGAAATATGAGGGCCAAGAGAAATGATCACACGAGCTGTATTAATATTTGATCATTGTGAAATCATTTTAATCTCCTTTTGTAATTAAACTTTTGACAGTCATGTAATGGGGGTTCTGCAAAAGAAATGTGGAAAATATCACATAACTATTTAATTAGTTCCAAAACTCATTAGAGAATTTTTTTGCCTACACATTGCCTATAAATCTGATACACGAGAATGACACGATGGGAAAAGTATTCAGGTTGCTGTCCTTTATTTGTCAGACATGAATAATTATGTTAAATAAATATAAATAATTACTTATCTATTAATTGATAGTATAAAGGAGAAGATGATAGACAGATACATATGCAAAAAACAGGTAAAGTATCTGTTTTTCTTGCTCCTGTGTTGCAGTCTCAGAAGGTACAACCTGTCACAGGGCAACAGGAAAAGTAATTGAGTGCATTCACTAAACACAAAATAGAGCTGTTAGTTTTCCCTCCCCTGCAGAGTGGAGTTCATGGTCAAAAACTTTTTCTCTCAGTGAACAACTATAAACACCAGGCCTGAGATTTGTCCCGCTGCGTATCCAGAGGCTCAGATCATGACATCCTCCACAAAGCAGTTATGACATTTTACATTTTCAGCCGATGCCCTTCATCCTGAGTGACGTTACTCCGAGTGCAACGCTAGAAAAAGCTTCAGTTCCCCAGATCATGAGCAATCCAAAATAAGGAACGCAAAGGTTTTGGAATCTTAGTGGCCTTGAAATATTCATGTGACCGTAGAGGAATCATGCAAGTGCAAGTCAATAAAATAAGACCTATGGAAGGGAAGAAGGGATTTCTCCCTTCGTAGGCATATCATCCGTGCAGCTGGCCTAAGCAACTCTGTCGAGGCAGTATAGAGTCACTCTCCTCTCTTCAGAGCCTTCTGAGACTCGTTAGGACCTCCCTCGTAACTGTAAGACCGGTCATGCTCCGCTCCCTGAGCAGTAAGACCGGAATCCTTTTTTGGCATCTGGTTATGCTTCAAATTGCCGGCCCCGTGCATAATCAAGACATTTCCTCTTTGATCATACGTTTTGTTTCACTTTGCTTACATATTTCCTCAGCAGCTATTCTCTCTATTTAAGCAGGTCAAAGTCAGATACATAAGTAGAGCTAAGGACTATTTGTCAGGAGTAATTATGAATTCTTTACAAGCCATTACATAGAAGATGCTCTTATCTTTAATGGGACTCTTATGTTAATGTTGCAAGATGCACTGGGAATCTAAACAGGCAAATTAAAGTTAACCGTGTTGGTCATAGCTAGTGTCACAACTGGGAGTAAGTGGCTATTATTTAAGGGTTAGTTTAACAGCAATTTCTGACATTTGTAACATTCTTTAGAAAGCCTCTGCTTCATGAAGCCATCTGCATTCATTACCATCAAAATGAGCACGCTGTTTCACATTAGATATTCTCTTTTTTAACATTTGAACAATTTTCCTGTAGTTTGAATAAGATGTAATAATTGAGGCCAGTCAAGTCACATCAGATTCATTCACGTAAAAAAATTGAAAAGGGGAGAGTAATATCACAATTAAAATGCATAAATTTTTAAACGCAATGCGATTTCACTACATTTTGACTATAATAGTGCAACATGATTTATTATCTGGCTTGGCTTCGTTCCAGGGATTTAACTCTCAGCTTCACAGTCAAAGATGTATGCAGGAAATCATTTTATAATAGGAAAAAAAAAAAGTGAATCTATTTTTCCCCTTATTTTCTCGGAGCTGTTGGATAATTACCACTCTATTCTAATCAGGGTTTTTTTTAACCATGCTAGCAGAATTCAGTGATTGAAGTGTCTGTTGGTCAATTGGTCGGAATTAAATGTCAATCAGTATCATCACGCGTATTCAAGAGCCTGCCGTACAATTCTGCACAGACATTTTTTAAGTGTACAAAATGAGATGGTTATCATTGTTGTTGTGTAGCTGTGACTTTTGATGTAGTGCCCTCCAACATCAGGACAAACATTTTCAAGTAATACAATAATAGGTTTATGACCAAAGGCTTACCTCTTATCTTATCTCATCAGCCTCTGCAGCACTTTGTACTGAGACTTAGTTATAACAAAGTTTAATGACCTCTTAGATGCGATGTGTGATAAAGCACAGAACAAACACATTTAAACACACATCAAGTCGACAGAAATAACAGAACCTAAAATAATCTGTAGCAGTCATCGTCAGCATCGTCACAGTCCAGGCAGACATTTAAAGTCTAACCCTGCGCTATATATTGCGATATGAAAAAATACAGGAATTTTCATCAGAAGACTTGAATAGCACTTTATGTTATGCTGCACTGCTGCTATCTTGTGGACAATTAACCTGCACTGATCTTACCTCTTTTTGTCGTACTAGGCTGTGTGGTAAATGGTCAAACAAATTAGTTGTGTTACCTCTCGTTGTGGCAACAGATGCAAGGCACTGTCGACACAGAACTCGTGTTTGGTCAATATCATCCTTCTTGTAGCCGAAATAATTCCAGTTAACTGACGTTGCTTTTCTTTTTGGCAAGTCTTAGTTTTCGCAATTTTCTCTAGTTGTTGCTCATTTTTCAATGTTGTTACCAGCGACTTACTCCATGTGCAGGGGCGTGGTCTGCTTCGGCACACTGAATAAGAACGAATGTGCATGCACAGTGTGTGTCAGGTACCCTTGAAATTAGATGAGTTCATTTGCCTCCTACATCTCAGATGTGACTATTATGCACATGTACATCGCGATGACGATGCTCAAACGATATATCGTGCAGCTCTAATATATATATACAGTATATATGTATATATATATATATATATATATACATACATATATATATATATATATATATATATACATATATATATATATATATATATATATATATATACATATATATATATATATATATATATATATATACATATATATATATATATATATATATATATATATATATATATATATATATATATATATACATATATATATATATATATATATATATATATATATATATATATATACCACAGAAGGTGGCTCAGAACAACAGGGCCAAGGTTCTGTGGGACTTCAGCTTCCAGACTGACAAACAGCTCCTGGCTAACCAACCGGACATAGTGGTGGTGGACAAAGAGCAGAAGAGGGTGGTGGTGATAGATGTGGCGATCCCAGCTGACGCCAACATCAGGAAGAAGGAACACGAGAAACTTGAGAAGTACCAAGGGTTGAAAGAGCAGCTGGAACGGATGTGGAAGGTCAAGGCTAGCGTGGTCCCCGTGGTAGTGGGGGCACTTGGGGCAGTAACCCCCAAACAGAGAGAGTGGCTCCAACAGACTCCAGGAACAACATCTGAAGCCTCAGTCCAGTAGAGCGCAGTCCTAGGAACAGCCAAGATATTGCGCAGAACCCTCAAACTCCCAGGCCTCTGGTAGAGGACCCGAGCTTGAGGATGACACAGATACCACCCTACCAGGGTGAGAAGGAGATTTTTTTTTTTTACATACATACATATATACACATATATATATACATACACATATATATATATATATATATATATATATATATATATATATATATATATATATATATATATATATATATATATATATATATATATTTCTAAAATTACAGATTATTTGGAATATAATCTGTAAAAAAAAAAAATAAGAAAGGTAAAACTATTAGTTTGGTCAGTAACGCTGAGCCTCCATCTTCAGTGTAATAGCGTAGTATACCACATTAACCTCTATTCTGATGAGCACAATGGTATCTTCTAACACAACTCCCTTAACCACTTGCTCTGCCCTGCACTTCAGTATCAAGTCATTACAGCCTGCTAGCCACAGGCTACATGAAATATCAATCAGGAAATTAATTGAAACAACTTTGTCAAATCTGTTGGCTTCGACTGAGCCTGCCTGCGCGGTCAGCTGTACACACTGTTGGTTTAAAAAAACTACTGAGTTTTCATCTTTGGCATAATGCCAGGCCATGAAGAAATTCAGCACGTGATACAATATGTGTGCATCATCTAAAGCTCACTGACAGATGCTGTTTCTGCTGCGGCTGCAGGGGCTGAGAGATCATGACTGAAACATCTCCAGAGCGGGAGGTGATGTACTGCAGCTTTGATTTTATCATTTGACTTAAAGAACTGACCTTTTTATGGAATAATGCTTATTTGTGGGATCTTAATGACCTTATCTGTTAGTTGATAAGCGGATATTGCTAACTATTAATATATATTAAATACAGTTTAAATTTGAAAGTTGTAATTGACATAGTTATTGGGCTGTTACCAAAAGTATACCGAAGTAGCAACAGGGCTATAACTTTTGCCGTTGATCAACAGTGTCTTTCGACAATTGTTCCCAGTGATGAGAGAGTGTATGCAGCACCATGCGGCCTCCTGGTAAAAAGCACTGCACCCAATCTTTTTTTCTTTTTCACAGTGCTGCAACTTTTTAGCGCAGCTGCTTCGTGCACTTCCAGTTAAAAATGTCCCAACTTTTCAGAGACTCTGAAAAGTTACTCTTTTACAGGAAACCAATTATAGTTTAGATTGGGCAGAACTTGTAGCCCCGGTTACCAAGAAAATATAGGGGGAAGCTTGTTCTGGTTGTGTCCGTCTATCCGGAGCCTTATGTCGGACAGAAATAAAGCTGTGGATAGACTGTTCAGCTGAATCATCATCAACAGAGATAGGGAAGGCCATTGTCAGAGAGGATCGGCTGGACAACGAATGTTTCTTGTCTGTCTTGTGCTTTTAATGCTATGTGGACATGGGGCCTAAAATGGGGATTCTAGCTGTTTACCACTGTATATCAAAAGACAAGCTTTGAGGGACAAAAAAAAATGAGTGGAGTATATATGTGCCTAATTAGACTCTCTCTACCTGCTAAATGTCGTCGTTTTTCAGCACCCCGGCTTGTTACCCAGATTTTATGTAAAAAACCTCAAAGTCTCAAAGCCAAGCTGAGATAACTCTGAGGAAGTTTATCCTCAGACCAAAGCTCCCAGAAGAGAGGGGCACCCTAATGACAGTATGCTGAACTTCACTTGTTAAAGCAGTTGAGTGCCCCTTTGCTTTACAATTCAGTTACGTCTCTCAACTTGAAAAACTCTGGATCTTTGACGCTGCGCGCTGAAACTGAGCTGAAATGTTGCCACGTCCTTTTTTTTAACGCTGAATATTTGTGTGAGTTCATCTGCTATGAATCATACGCGCCTCTTTGAGGAGCGAACAGATCCAAATTCATGTTTTGTGAGGAAATTTGTTGAACCGCTCGTAATAGATTTTAATGAATTGGATTGATGGACAGATTCAGGCGCGCACATCCTCTGTGTGATCATGTACTGAGCCGCTGTGCCTATTAATCCCAAATACAAAAGTGTCAGATAATCTTTGGTAATAAAACAACAGAGGATGTATTTGTAGAGCCGATCCAGACTGTTTGCCAGCCCCTCGCAGTCGATGCCAAACACCATCTCCGTCTCAGTGTAGAAATGAGTGTACCTCCGCTGGAGAACATCAAGTGCCTTATTTCATTTGCAATATTGATCTTGTTTTTCCTGCTTGAATTGTTTGATGCTCACTCCCATGAAAAGATGACATACTGAAATCTAATTGATTTGGCTCAGTTAGGAACAGAGGTTGACTGAGCTTGTTGCGATCAGAGGACAAGCGACGCTGAGAGGCAGCGTATTTACTTGTTGGAAACTGTTAGAAAATAACACGCATGTGATCATATCATAGCCGCTCGTGTAGCCTTTAATGCTTTGCTAATGCGGGCGGACTTAGTGTGGAAATGAATTTGTCTATTCACCAGAATCTAAGAGACAGTGCGTGCATGCGTGTGTGTGTGTGTGTGTGTGTGTGTGTGTGTGTGTGTGTGTGTGTGTATCCAAAAACCAATGCTGAATGTTTTTAGGAGACACTTAAAGGCTTTCAACATTTCACATTTGTCTGCGGTTTTAATTGACACGCAGTGAGTAATTGAAATAAAAAATGAAGGTGGTCTGGTCATTATCAGTTATGATGATTCAGTGTATTTTGATTATGCAGCCTGAGATGGGTTCCAGATAATGATGTACATTAAGCTGCACAGTTTTCATTTTTATCCTCGCCCCCCCCTTCTCCCTGGCCCCTCCACCCTTTCAGAGCCTTAATGACAGTTTTATGGGAAACTTCATTAGGCAAAGGGATGTCGAAAGTGATAAACATCAGCCTGTATTAATTGTTGGATAAAGTGGCCTCGCTGTGGCCCGTTCATGTTGAGGTCCACACAAAAAAACAAAACGCTGAGGCTGTGGTGTGACCAGATAGATGATTAATCGTTAATGAATACATGATTTATTTTTGCGGCTCCCTCTCCTTTGCTATTCATTCGCACATACATCCTCTGGGGCTTGGTGTTTCATTGTACACAGTGGCCTGCAGATAACCTAATGAAGAGAAAGCATTATAGGCTGCAGTGCACTCGAGCCGTGGACTGCTAAACAAAGACGGTGATTCATCTCAAGTGTAATCTGAGAGCAGAACAGAAAATGGGTGTCTTCTAGTGTTAGACCAACATATTGGGATCATACAAGTTGAGTATCAGGTCCCCACCACTACTGGTATAATGGAAGCTCTTTCTCCACCACAGATACATTAAAAGAACATGCAGTAACTTTCTCTTACATGTGTTATTAAGTCACTTAATGCTCACTACTAAATGCATTATTTTCTCTAGATGCAGTGGGTCACCATGCATTAGACTTATGATTGGGAGCATAGGCAAAGATCACAGGGTGGACAGGAGGATCACTTGCTAGGAAAAAGAGAGATTTGGAACCTTCATCAGTGAAAACATATAATAATATGCAATGAAAAATGTTTGCTAATTAAAAATGCAAAACAAATCTGATTATAAGTTTCCAAAGATTCTAAAGACTTCATATGTCTCACACCTCACACATCTGTCTGTATGGAGCTTCTCTGAGTGTGGCGCTGGTGATGCTGGCGAGACATAGTAAGTAGATGTTTTGTAAAAGTTGGCTTTTAAAGAAAGCTGCTATTTTTCTCTTGTCACAAAGGGTTAGTTCTAGGTCTCCTGAGGTCTCGCCTGGGTTGGTTGCCAAAACCATTTCTAGAAAATGTCCTGTGTTGTCCTTAAAAATATCCAGGGGTGTTATGTTTACAAATGCTTTGTACCAAATGATGTGCAGGAAATGTAACTGCTAAAATGTTATCCTGCTAACTGAACTGGAAGATATGTCTGACATTATTGTTTATCTCCATCCTATTAACTAAAACACAGGTACAGTTATTACTGCATTTTGTTCTGTCTGCTACCTCACAGTTGAATCCAAGCCAATATATCGGTACTTTTAATATGCTCGCACAACCCTCAAGTTACTTATCTTAAATTACACAGTATAGTGTAATCGTAGGCCTGGTAATCAGTTTTTCCTCTATTTTATACAACAGTAGTTTTATGAAAATATACAATAGGTTGCAGATCAGGGTCAAATCCTCCTTGGCAAATACCAAGATATATTTCTATTTTGATGTATTCGCTGTTTGAAAAAGAAAAAAAAGGCAGGAATTGTGTTTCCATTCACCTGTTTTTATGTGCATTTTCTATTTTTGCTGAGGTAAATAAAACACTTCCAAAGCAAAACGACAAAATGCAATGAAAGAAGAAGAAAAAAGAAGCAGAGGAATCTTTATTTTTATCACATATCATACAATATACAACACATGAAACACGTTCGCACTCTGCATTTAACCTTCCTGGAGCCGCAGTGAGCAGCCAGTGACAGCACCCAGGGACCATCTCCAGACCTTAGCCAGTGCCTTGGTCATGGGCACTGACTGGAAACAGACTTGAGTTAAATTCCACTGAAGCTTCAGCTACACTGAATAGACGGAAAATAGCACAGAAACTGTGAGGCGACTCTAAACTCCTCGAATGAATAGATGGAACAAACAAAATAATCATATTAACATCATGTTTCCACATCATTCCTTTTTGTGAGAGTTTTTTTTTAATTATGCCTCTTTTCTTCAGCAATAGTTTGATAGCATGTGACTCTAGAAGAAGCGCCACCAGCTTTTTATCTGGATGAACCAACTCCAACAGTAGTGGATGGAAACATGCATAAATTCACTTTTTTTCTTCTGTGAATTTCCTGGATATTTGAGGGCAAATTCTCACAAAAATGAAAAATGAGTCATTATTTACGCACCCTCATGCCAATGAAAAATTGGATGATATGCGATTTATATATTTCTGGACCTTCACAGCAAAACAGGGCTGTATCATTCTACCAAACAACTGAAGTAGAGGAGTACTAAAAAACGTAGAAAACAACCAAATATAACCATAACACAGCTCCATGGAGCTCGTCTGGCGTAATCTAAGTCTCCCGCAACCACGAGATTCCCAACTGATTTGAAAAGACTTTAATTACAACCAAGACCAAGGTCAAGCATGTGCACCACTTCAGATGGGAGAGATGCGTGCTAACACTTCAACTTAGCATCCAAAGTGAAGATTTCATCTTTAAAAAGGGTATAAATTATGTCTTTTCAAATAAATTTTGGATCTTTGGGTTGCCGGGGACTTATGAGGCAATTTTATAGTTTCTTTTCATTATTTTGATTGTTTTATTCCTTCTTACATTTTTTATGAGAATTCTGCATCACTGGTTTTTTGTGAAAGACCAGAAATGTTCTGTGCACTGTGAAACTTCCCCCACATAGTGCACAGTAATCTAAGAGGCTTCCATTCCAGTGGTGTCCTTCCTTTTATACATTCACAGCGGCATCATGAAGATTAAGAGATCGTTTATTGAACACTTTGGGGTCCAGGGAGTTGCAAGCTCGGAAATACCATAGATAATGATTGGCCTGACAACCATAATAAAACTGAGGTATAGCACAAGGCATATATGGTAAAATGCTTCAAGATCAATTTTGACTTCATGAGAACTTTGTTGAGCTGCAGAGTTTCCTTTGCAAATTTCTATTCAGTGAAAGGCATTTTGTGTGCATGTGTATCCTCAGACTCACTCATGTGTTTGTGCTGAAGTGATCTATCCAAATATGGCTGGGTTTTTAGCCAAAGTGAAGGTTGCAGACTAGCTGGCCTAGCTCGCAGCTACTGTCGCAGCTAGTGTCTTTGCTTGTCTAATGCTTTGGTAGCAGGGCCACAGTTGAGTTTTTTAGTCCTCACAATTCGAATTAAGTTGAGCAAATTCTGACTCAATAAATTTTCAGCTTTTTTTTTCCACAGTATTTTTAAGCTCGTTCACAACATGAGCTTGAATTGACCGCTTTCCCTTTTGTTACAGCGACCACCAGATAGTATTTCAATTTGAAACTTCCCAGATATCCTTGGCTAAAGAACAAGAACATGACTTTCTGTGGACTTGACAGGGAAGTTAAATGAGTCCAGTTTGGATTAGGGGCAGCTGCTGTATGTTTTCAGTTGCACTCCATCCTTAATTGAATCTAATTAATCATGTGTCGTTTATCTTTCCCCTCTCTGATCGATCAGCAAACTCTCACTGCTGCTTTCAGGAAACTTGCGAGCGGCTTGATGTTTTCTAATGTATTGTGTTAAAACTGAATATTTTATAACAAGAAATAGTTTGAATTATGTATGGGAGAATATTATTAACCTATATAGGATGTTTGAGGATCAAACTCATTTCGTATTCAGCATGTTTTAGACGACGGCTCTGAATGTAGTATAGATACGCTTAGGAACGTAGCACAGTCAGCAGGTTATACAATGTGTTTTATTATAATAAACATAAATACACTTAGCACTTCTGTGGTGAAGTGATGGGATGCTCAACGTTTGATTTTTTTATGATCAGTAGTTTTGTTTTCTCTGGTAGATCTGCATTAATGGGCAGTTAACTGTCAGCTCGGCAAAAACACTATATTAACACTATATGATAAAGTATGAGAAAGTGTATAGTTACTATACGACACTAAGTAGTGAGACTTGAATCATGATACGGCAACTTAGCTGTATCATCGATTTGTGTCCAATATTTGCGTTGTACAGCGGACATCTTTATCATCCGAGGAGCAGGAGGTGGGTGTTCAGCTCAGTCTGGTTACCGCTAAAAGGAAAAAATGCCCACGCAAACACACACACTTCCTTTTATGTCTCCTGGATTCTTCTGAACCTCACTGCACCTGCCTCCATGGACCGCTCACTTCCTTTTATCGTGCAGGCCGGGGAATCCTGCAAACTCATTCGGAGGGAACCTTATAAATGCATCAGATAATATTTGATGAATTTAATGTATTGTTGACGTGCTAGTTTTCTTTTTGATTCAATGCTAATCAATAGCTAATTCAATTGTATTTTAAGCCACATGAAACCTCAAGTAAGTGCTGCAAACAGCAAGTTCAACTCTGGAAACTTTGTAACACGTTCACTGTCAGTGTCTTATCCCATAAAGCCTCTATCTCTTACACTTTGCTATTTAATGCAGCTGCTCGTGATTTCATGGATGAGGGCAGATTTGTAAAGCAAAATCCTCGGGAAGGTTGAGAACACTTTGATAATCTTCTTGCGCGCACGTCTTTAAATGAACAGGTGCCAAGATAAATGCACCCTGCAACTATCCTAATGATAAGCAAACAACACATGCCTGAAGTCTGGAATGCTGTCGCACAAGGTAGAAGCCTGCAGCGTATCTGGCATCTCTGAGGTGAGTTGAACCCTCACGCACTTTGAACAACCCCGCCACCCAAAGGGGTTCTTAAGGGAACTTTAATGTTCTTATAAAACCATTTTAAATTTATGACTCACCCCGAGGGTGACAAGAGCATTCCTAAAGATCCCATGATTTTTGCAGTGAAAATGTTCCTTTGTATTTGTCTAATGCTTTCGCCATTACCACTGAGTTTGGCGGATTAAGATCATATGAGCTTGACTTCCACAGTGATCCACAGAATGGAGTCCCTGACTGGCTGGATATATTTATGATGCTTCACAGGCCGGATACTGAAATGAAAGAGGCACCACTCGAGGGGCTCTCTGTCTTAATCCGTGGACATTATCTCTACACTGTAAGCGGGTCTTGGCTCGTTACCTCGCAGTAGAGAGCCAGGCTGGCAGGGTTGCAGGGAGAGAGGCAGAAAGGGAAGGGGAAGGAGGGAGGGCCTTGCCCGACCGCCGAGAATGTAATCTCCAGATTAGGGGGCGAGACGAATTCCTGCTGCCAGCCTGACCTTGTCAAGGCAATGGAGGAGCCAGAGTGAAATTGAGATTTCAGGACAGGAGCGAGTCGAGGCGTTTTTTTTTTCTTTTTTTTTTTTTCTTGAGCGTTTCTCTTTCAAGGGTCACAGCCTTGACACCATGATTCACGCTAAATGCGTGTGGTCACACTGGTAGCACACATGAAATGTGTGTGGGGCAAACTGTTTCTGGCACTGACCATACTGCCTGAAACCCTCGGCAGTCAGTCAGTCTGCTGCAGTCTTTATGGGATGAAGCAATAACATAAAAAATGTCCAAAGCGGTGTAGTTTGTCCTAATTTATTGAGACTCAATTTGGTACTCACATGTCAAGACAGCATGGGTTTCAGTATTAACACATAGATGAACCTGGTCGGCCTTAGTTGTACCTAAAATAATGGAGGAATTGAATGCTACAACAGTAAAGAAGTCATTAATGTCCCTAAATAAAAATGTGAGCAGTGGTATGGAAATGCTGCAGTGCAAAATTTAGCCACAGTACAATTACTTGACATGAATCTGCATTGAATTTGAGATTTTATTAAACCCCCTGAAAACCTGGTTGTAATGTTCTGTTCAACATGAAAAAACAAACAAAATTACTTTAATTTTTTTTACATTCACTTTTAGCCTGACTTACATTAACATATCAGAAAGCTCTCCTGTTTACTGCTTCTATTATTGCCGGATGCACGGGCCATCAATTCAGCCTAATTCACCACCAAGCAGACAGGAGGTCATCGTCGTAACAACAACATAATATCCGGTTAATTTTCAGAATAAAACACACACTAACCCAGCACAAAAATAAAACAAAATGAGACAAATTCAAGCACTTCTTCTCATCCTTTGGCTGGGAACACTTCTTGTTGTTGTGTTTATAACACATACCTATAAGTGAATGAATGTAAAGTCAATTTAAATTCTAAAGTTGACCAGTTGCTTATCATGGATAATGTCACTCAGTATTTGCAAACTTTCGAAGTAAACTAGTCACAAAATTGAACTAATCTTGTATTAAATATTTATGATTGAATAAGCAAAGTGAAAACTAAAGAAAAAAAACAGATTTAAATGTTGTTATAGTTCCAATAGTGTGAGATTTAGAACATATATATTGTATTAGATAAACAGTTTCAGGTTATCAAAACATATACTCTATAGCATTCAATGTCATAGATGAGCAAATTTATACCAGTCAATTTCTGTACCACAGTATATCTTGAAACCAGTATAACGCTGCAACACTAGATCTCACCATCTTTCCCACTTAGCTGTGAACCTGTAAATGTGTACCGGACATTTTACTTTGTTAACAAGCTACCATATTGAATTTTCTTACATTTCACTTTGAATATTTCAGCTTTCTGAGTGACCTTGGTGTCCTTTGATTGGATTTATATGAGCATGTTCTGGTGGATAGACACTGGAAAATGAGAATAATGATGCAGCATTCCTATTTGAGCATTTCATTCATTTGACCCGTAATTGCAAAACAACAAAATAATGAGTCTGTCTGCGGCAGACAGCAGCATGCAGCATCAGTTGTGTAAAGGAAGTGGCAGAAAAGCTGCCGATAAACTACCATTGTGCTATTTAGACAAGATTTATTTTTATTGCTTCAGACGCTTGCTGGAGCAGAAGAGAAACTCACTGTCTTCCAATTTTCAATTCAGTTATTTACGCAAGGAAGAACACTGAGAGCTAAGCTTTCCTATGCAGGTGCATCCTGTCTGTGCTGTGGTGAAATGAAGAGCGGTGCAAACACTAATAACATTCATAAACATACAAATGAATACAGAAAAATTGTCAATTATGCTGTTGTTTCATGATTAGGAATGCAAGCAGCATCGCCTCGAGATAACACAAGTAACTCAACACATCAGATTTTACATCAGACACAATAAAAGATCCCATACAATGCTGTTTAATAGAAATGTCAAATAGCGCTTCTATTACTAAAGACCAAAAGACTGTATGAATAGAACATAACGAAAAACACTGGCTAGGTTTTCATTCATTTCCACGCCACCTTGGTCTCATCCACAGGTTTCACTCACAGCATAAAATGGTGTCAGAAGATCTGCAACTCAAACTTTCTGTCGTGTTCATCCATAGTTTGAGGCACAAAGTGGCATCAGAATGCCCATGAACATCCAAAGCCACCATGAGGTCTTGGATAATTAGTGTGTGAATCATTGCATACACCAGGGAGAATGTACTTCTCATTATATTTGATTTGTTAGCTGAACTTTACTTCACACATATTGTTTACCAAAGTGGCGCCACTAAGGGCACCCACACTGTCTTATTAGAGAACTGCTGACCCAATGCTATTTTTCTCATTTAAGTTAAGGCAACACTGGCCCTAACCACTTTGATATTAATGGTAATCAGTTATGGGAAATGGAACCTGAATAATTCAATGTAAACATTCCCTTAGATTGCAATATAAAGCAAAATTTCCCCAGTAGGTTTAGTAGATTGTGTTCTCCTCCTTAGAGGTGTTTATCAGAATATTTTACAACTGTAAAGTAAGATTGCCAGAAAATTTTACAAACAGCTAATATGTTTCTAACTTGTTTCCACTGGACGTTTAACACAAAACAATTTGCTACCTGTAGAGCACTGTATTAATTTACTGCTAATGTACCCCAAAATGTTAAAGTTTCACATTAAAAGCATTAATGTGGTGAAAAACGAGTTGACTTTTAGGCTACTCGCAGGCAGTGAATATGTTCAGTGAGCTTAGCACTTCCCAATATAATTCATCAAAAAAACATCAATGGAGCAAAACAACAGTCATTTTCAACATTTGTTGACACCAGATCAGTTTAAGATATGTCAGTGAGAAGTTATATACAGTGGAAGTAATGGAACAAGCAGCTGTTAGATTAAGAAGAGTTGCAGATGACCTCCACCTGCACACCTCCAACTTCTCAGTGAAGTAACCAACTCCTGTTCCCTCATTTCCGTTAACAGGTTCTCAATTAGCATTGGGTTTAAGCAAAATAGGCGATTTAGCTTTCGCTTTGTCATCAAATCCCCTGTCATTATTTTGTCAGTCAAACCTCCAAGTATTGATTAAAAAAAAGCAAAAAGACATTGGGGGTGGTCGGTAGGTTGCACTGTAACACGGGTAACACAGACTGCCGCAGCAATCTATCAGTGTCCTCTGTTGTGCTAAGCTAGGCATTTGTTGGCGATTCAGTATAGACATAGACATGAGTTGTGTTTCAGCAATTGGTGTAATTTAGAATCAAACTGAGTTGCCACTGTTGGCATCCTTTGTCACTGACTAACGCTGAGCTTCAGCACAAAGTTATTCAAGACAGTCATTAAATATGACACAATTAAATAACAAAGCATAGTATAAAGGATTCATACAGCTTGAGTATTAATTAATTATTTCTCACAGTGCCATACAGTTTATGTTTAATTATTTAATTACAATGACTAACTCTGGGGACCTAGTGTTTTAGGCAGATGAGATGTATTTTAATGTGAAAATAAAACACACAAAAAAGATAAATAATAATTATGTGCATTTTAAATACATTCGGAGAAAAATAACAGCACAATACACTGCAAAAATAATTGAAAGAGTTGATTATGTTTGCGTTACAAACAGAACCATACATTCACTACACACTACAGATTTCATTAGTAGTTTTGAACCTCTCCTTCCATTGTGTCCACAAGGGATACACCAGGTGTGCCGATACTGTATTTACGATGTATCTCACCCCTTAACATGAAACTGTGAGACTTAATGACCCAATTGCCTCCGTTATCAACTCGACTCTCCAGCCCGCAGCTAAAGTCATGCATAATCCCACAAAATCTACCCAGCTTATGAATTTTAAATGGGGAGGCCTAAATCACAGCGCTGCTTTTAAGTGAATCCATTTCTAATAGAAAAGCAGACAGCTGGGATGGTGTCCCGCTGTCGCGTGCCGTCGTACAGGCGAACGCGTTTTATAGACTGTAAATATATTTTTAATGCGTGCAAAGGTTGTAAAGGTGACATTTTTTTATGCAGGACGAACCCTGAAAAAACCCAACCAAGACAAGCCCAGGAGGCCAGGTTGGAAAAAGGGGGACGCTGTAGTGGTCTCTGTTTGAAGTATTTTTCCAGTTTATTACAACAACAGCTTGTAGTGGTTGTGCAGTCAACAAGTTACTCCTCTGATCTGGGATTGCCAGACAAATAGTGATGCTGTATAGTATTTTGTCGTATAGATTTTCTGAGGCTCCATAAAGGTTTAGTGTAATGAAGAACAAAGGGTAATACGGGTTTATCACATAGATCTTCTTTTGATTGTACTGCCTTTGAAGGTCGGTGTGTGCTTGAAAGAAAGCAGTTCGTACAAAGTGTCATTCACCCAAGGCTCAGTGCAAAAGTGTTGTCACTAATGACCACATTTCAAGGCCAGGTGAACGACCTGTTGTCATAGAAAGGGGCAATTATGACACACATTTTTCAACTGTCTCTCCCCAACGGTAATCATGGTGTAATAATTGGTTGTACATAATAAAAATAAAATTAATAAAATGAAAAAAAAAAACAAGTGTGTGGGCTCAGTTGTCTGGCTGTCTGTTTCAGAAAGTTCAAAAAGGGTTGGACGCAGCTGCAAGGGACGTTTTTCTTGTCCTGTTTTGAGTACCTAACCCTGACCCTAAACCTCAAAATATTATAATAATTTTTCAGAGATCTGCAGTTTTGTCATGCTTAACAGAGGAGAACCAATGGTAAGCATAAGTATATTACTCAAACTGTCCATTGACCTTTTCATTGTTTGGGCCAGGATGTGTAAAGAGACCTTGATATGATGGTTGAGACGCTAATGTGCATATTTAAAGCAAGTATGCCTACAACCTAGAAACGTTTCTTTGCTTTTGTGTACAGCAAGACATCAGGTGATCAGGTGCCATCTTTGAGTCCAGTATCCAGCTGTTATGCTCTGTTCCAGACAATTCCCATGTCTGACCTCCAAGTGTTCCAGGTGCACGGTGCCAAAAGTAAACTTGTCTGACAGTGACGAAATGATGTTGCTTTGCAGCATACACACAATTGCTCCCTAAGCATTACAGCATTCTTGCATATATACAAATTAAATAGAGGAGAAGAAACGACACCACGGTAACAGATGCCATTACAGTATGTATTTTTTTTTTTTATGGAGTATCCTAACCCTAAAGATTAGTTCCATATAAATGAATGGATAATTTGTTATTTTGTCGTTAGCGAAAAAAATATTGACCTCGAAGTTGAAAAAAGGAGCCTCATATAGGAAACAATACTAAAATAAAAACGGAAAAGTCACGTGAGATATCGCGTCGTGTTGTTGCCGGAAGACAGTAGTTCCACCTTAACTGTCCTCCAGGTTACGTTGCATTCTGAGATCGATACTTCTCGGCTGCCATGACGGTAGCTGGCGGAACAAGCTACTGCTAAGGTGAGCTGTTCAAAAACCTTCTTTTTAGTAAACTCTGTGTACACAAACAATGTTCTCAATACTCGTGTTCATGCGTAGAGACCCTGGTGATACTACGAGCAAAGTCTCATGTTGTGTTGAGCCCTCTTAGTGTTTTAAAAATAGCAATTCTGATGCTAAAAGTGCCCGTAGCACTCCCATTGAAAATGAGTTTGACCTGAAAATGAGAACAAGGTAAATCTTAAAAGTGCCTCTTTTGTCGTAATTATGCTTTTACACGAAGGTTTGACTCGGGTACATTTACAAAAAAAGCCTTGGTTGCATTTTGGTGAGAGTTTCACTTTAAGTGCCATTCTATTGTAGTTTTTCTAGAGGGAACACAGGTTTCCTGTGCAATAAAGGATTGTTACTGACGTTTTAAGTCATGTTAACTTTTGGTTTCCCCTCAGAATAACATGGTTTAGGTAATGCAGTACATATAGTAGAGCTGTATTTATAACCCAATTTATCGATAAGTTGATCGAAGGACAATTCATTTTAAAACAATTTCGGACTGTGTGTTCAGGAAAAGAAGCAATTAGACCCCACTTTGAAACCCTGGGAAATTATGACACCCAATGAAATAACCCCCAACCTATAATAAACCAAAAGTTTAAAGCATCAAAAATAAAAAGGTTAACATCTTATCTAGGATATATCGCAAGTGTGCAACTCCTCCGAAAACAGGTTTCAACTATAGCAGCCCTCATCAGGGGAAAGAGGATGTACATAAATATACAACAATACACAGGCTAAGTGGCTCCTCTAGAGAACGTGCTGTCGAACATAAGATAACTGAAGGAAATTTTTCAAATTTGATACTGCATTCAGTCATTCCATTTGGGTCTCTGAACACATTGGCTTTAAAAGCTCCATCAAGCCTTTGAATTTCTTCCATTCTTCACACAAAGTCAACACTGTGGCAGAACAGAAGATGGCTATTCACACAGAGGACAGCAAGCATAACAATCGAGACAGAAATTTGCAGTGATATTTTTCGCTGAATTCCAGGATTCAAAAGCCCTGATTCACTAAAGGTTTGTGTTGCCAAATGAGAACATCACTCTTTTCACCATCCATTTGCAGGCAGAGGAGACGGGTCACATCGCACTGGAAGGGGGAAAAAGAAAACAACCAGCACTTTGTGCTTGTGTCATTAATGCATGTTTGAATGTCTTTCATTCTGAACATGGCAATGACTAGGAGGTGGACGTAGTCCTTGGTCCACATCGCTGTATTTTCCCTCACAAACAAGATGTTTTGTCAGAAGTGTGGTGAGTTAATTCACACTAGCTGACTCTGTGTTCGGAGGGTTAGCTCATTTGAAGCAGCAGTTCGGCTGCTTATTACACCTGCTGATTGATTGCAGTACCCTGTTGGGGTTTATTTAGACTTGAAATGCGAAATTTTCTTTGAGGGCACGTCGGGGGAAAAAAAAAAAAAAAACTGCTGTAAGCTTTAAAAAGGAAAAAAAAGCCAACGAAATCAGACGCAGTTAAACACAATCTCAGTCACCATCTCCCAACACATCAGAGCCTGAACGTTTTGAGGACAACGCCTTGTGGAAGGAGCAAACTCTGTCTTGGCATGTTGCTAGGCGATGCATTAATATTAATGTTGTCTTTTCTCAGAATGTGTGCACTCTCTGTCCCCTTTGGGATAAACTGAAGCTTAAAGATATCTTCATCTCACTGATACTTCTTTTATCCTCGTTAAAACTCATATCAAGGGTTTTAATTACATTCAACTGATATAATGCTGCTCAGCTGTGTTGAGAAATCACAATTGCCCTTTTGGTTTCTGGTTTGCAGGGCTGATATGCTTCTGACCTGGTGTAATTGGAAAGGGGTGATGTGTTTGACCATGCATGTGTTTATCATGTTTTCAGATTGAAACAGAGGTTATTTTTCCTGAATCTCCGAAACGCTGCAACATCTGACTCCGAACCAGATTTAAACTGTAAAGCTAAAGCATCATGACTGCTCCATTCTGATCTTATTCTATTTCCATTGAAAAATCATTTTCAACAGGAGAAATAAATCTGTGATGGAGTTCGCCCTCTGCCTCACCCTTTCCCCTGCCGGGCTTTTAGCCTGGAGTCTTTGTCGTAGCCTCCCCGCTCCTCTCAGCTGCCCTCTCTGCAAAACCATTTTCCTGGCACTGAAACACAGATGTTATCCATCTGATTAAACGTTCAAGGTTACATCTCCAAATACATCAAAGTCTACCTCTCCCATAAGAGGAAGCGTGACAGCCAGTATTTTTGGTAGCCTGGAGGTGCAAGCTCCAGTGTCCTCCCCATCATTTTTATTCCTGTGCAAGTAAATTGGTGTCTCTGCTGAAATTACAAAGTATTATGGTGATGGAGACCCAGCTAGCAGGCGAGGTGACTGATGCTAAAGGCAGCATGCATTCTTTGTCATTAACAACTGCATTGACAGAGTTTGTTTAAAAGGCCTGAATGGGTTGAGCAAATCTGCAACTACTGCCAAGAAAGAAAGATGAATTGGGAGAAAATAAATCAACAACAACCATGACAACTGGTTCACTACATGTCAGGCAAAAATGCATTCCATATTTACACCTTATAGAATATGATTTTTTTATTTATATCATATTGTAAATTGTATATCTTTCGGCCTCTTGGTTAGACAAAGTAAGTGAATTGAAGACGTCATCTGGGGAAAATTGCTTTAGCCTTCTCTTTTCCCTTACATTTTATAGACAGCAGCAGCAGCAGCAGATCAATCAGCTTAAGGGAAAAAGTTTTGTCTTTCTTCTTCCTCCTTCGCTCTCAGATGAGAAGTTTGATCATCGGCAATTTTATATCTGTGCATTAAGTATAGGGCTGCAACTGATACTTAATCCGCTGATTCTTTTTTCAATGAAACAGATGATTTTTCAGTTTCCGTGTTATTAAAAATATACCAACCTCAACTGAGCCCATGGCGATGTCTTTAATATGCTTGTGTTGTCCGACCAACAGTGCCAAAGAGTTTTAATTTACAAAGATATCCAAGAGACACAATCTAACATATTAGAAGTTCAATCCATAAAAAATGTTTAGCGTTAATGCAGGAAAAACGTCTGAAACTATTATCAGTTGAATCAGCTAATCAAACAGTTGACCAATTGTTTCAGCTCTAGTCAAGTTAGGTTGCTTTTGATGTCACATGGTTAGCCTAGCTGCTAACCTCTTTTTGTCCAACGTTGAAAAATACTGTATTAATGCATTTTAAAGCAAAACTCTCGCCAAAATGCAACCTAGGCTTTTTTTGTGAGTGTACCTGACTCAAACCTTCGTGTAAAAACATAATTACGACGAAAGAGGCACTTACTATTTACTGTATTCTCGTTTTCGGGTCAAACTCATTTTCACGGGCGCTTTTATGATAGCATCTTTTTAAAACACTAAGAAGGCTCCGCACAACATGAAGCTTTGCTCGTAGTATCACCAGGGTCTCTCTCTACACATGAACAGGAGCATTGAGAACATTGTTTGTTCAACCCAGAAAAGAAAGTTTTTGAACAACTCATGTCAGCAGTTGCTTGTTCTGCTCACCGCTGTCATGGTGGCAGCCCTGAAGTATCAATCCCAGAATGCAATGTAACATGGAGGAATGTAAAAAAAAAAAAAAAAACACATATTTTTCATACTGTCCATTGCAGCACCTCTATTCACCTCAGCTTTAATGCCTGTCTCTTTAAGGCCCCATCTCAAAAAAGCCTAGTCTGCTCTGATTGGTCAGCTCTCACAGACCAGAGCAGGCCCCAGCCACTGTATTTCCGCCTCAGTTCCTCTAGTGTTTTTTGCAACCACGGCCTTGCTGGCGCCGTGGTTGAGGGTGGTGACTTTGTAGTTGTGACATCACAACATTACAGAAGTACTGATGTCTCTTTTGAAGGCACAGTTTCTAAATAAAAGCTGTGTGCATTTTCTCTGTGGGTTGAGTGTTTTGATATCTTCACTGTATTTATATAGCACCTAGACCTGCTTTATATTCATAAACAACATGGAAATCATTTGGCTAACCATGTCCTGACTCTGTACATAATGCAGGCATAGGGGCGCTATCATCCTTTTATCTTTCTCTCTCTGTTTAGTGTTTCAGGAAAACTCTCTCACTTTCTTTCGGTTCCTTTAATCTTGCATGTTTGCTGCATGTCAACACTGACTGATTGCTTTTCTTCTTCCGTCTTTCCAGAGATCGAAAAAATTCAGAAAGATGAGGGGAAAGAAGAGGAGAAGTTCATTGATGTCGTCATCAACAAGAACATGAAACTGGGCCAGAAAGTTTTAATACCAGTCAAGCAGTTTCCTAAAGTAAGTGCTATACTACCACCACCAGAGACTTCTCCAAGAATGTGATGTGCTCAGATAGAGAATTTTAGATCATGTTATTTATAGATAATGAAGCCAACTACAGTAGCTCTGGTTTTGATTTAAATTTGTTACAACAGCCACTTGACACTTTTTGTTGATGCTTTATGTTATTAGATGTAACATATCTGGAAGTACAGGCAGAGTTCTGCTGACAGAACTGGGGTAGGACTATATCAGGGATGTTGCCTTCTGTCTAAAGAATTGTTTAAGCTTTTGAGATGTTATAACCGTAATTCTCACTCTACTATTGCACACACACACACACACACACACACACACACACACACACACCTTCTCTATTACACTGACCTTGGTCAATGACGCTTTGATGTCTCGGTATATTAATTTGTCAATGAATATTTATGAGTATATGATTCAAAGGAATTATCTTGCAATGGATTTCATTTTCTTGAGTGTGCAGTGGATTTCTTAGGATACTTGCCATATTTGCACTTATTTTTAAGTTCTGTCTTTTGTTTGTTTTTTTAGTAAAAACAGCCTGTAGGGGGAGAGCACGGTTGCAAAGCTGCACAAAAGTCACACGTATAGAGTCGAGGGCAGTCAGCTTCACGATGACCTCCACGTGAAGCCGTATTGAGCGATAACACTGCTGTCACCTTTGAGAGCACTCCAGCCTCAACCGCCTTCAGCGGCTGCAGCATTTATTGGAGCCACATGCTCTGTGCATGACAGGGATTTCCTGCTGGGAGCACGATGGGGAGGCTGGTGTAAAAGTGAGAGGGGACGCACTTAGACAGGGGCATCACTCAAGTTTTCACATCAGGCCTCCAGGGGGAAGGACAGCGGTAACCTGCAGTATGTGGATGGAGGAGGAAATACAGTTCATGAGTGAGCCAACAAAGCATTAGAGATGCGCTTAGGTGTAATTAACCCCAAACATGCTTTTCTTCTCAATATCATTAGTATTTAATGACATACAGTTATACATGCAGTGTTAAATTCAGCTATATACCAGGTTTTATATTAGTCCACACCCACATTTTAATTTAACACTTAATTGTAGACCCAACATGGAGCCGTGCTAGCTCTGTGACAAACCCCATTCTCAACACTCTTTAATTTAAAATAATTGTCTCTCAAATATGAAAACTACTGAGCGCTGGGACTTTTTCCCAACGGAAAAGAACTGAATCAATTACCAGTATTATAAAGTCTAACATCTGTGCAAATGCATTCGACTACTCCCTTAATCATGCCATACTTGTCAGCACGCTGTTCACCATTTTTAGTGAAGTGCGTGCTAACATTGGCTTGTTGAGAATACACTAAGTTAAGTGTCCTTTTGTTTTTTTTTACATTCAGGCTGTAAAAAAAACAAAACAAAAAAGACCCCCCAAAAAACAGACATTAACCATTGGACCAATATTGTTGACAGTATGATCAATATGATCCTCTTGTAGGTGGACCAAGAATGGCAAAGAGATGTGACTTTTTTCTCCTCATACTACATCACCTGACTCCCTCCATTGCTGCCATAATAATTAGTATGGTCGCTAGAAGTCACTTTACTACAGACATTAATATGATTTGTAATATTCGATTTGTAAGATGGAGTGTAATTAGATTATTGGATGCCAGATGCCCCTTTTTTATTCTCTACTCATTTTTTACATTACATCATAGCATAGAAGTTATTTTTGCACAAAATCACCTTTGTAGCCATTGTTCAAGCTGCATTTAAGTGACTATATTCGAGTGTTTGGTTTAGACCTGCTTCACAGCTGAAATGTAAACCTTGAAAACTTGATGTAACAACAGATATATGAACTCCAGAATGATTTCTTAGCCTAATTTCAACACAGATATCTAAATGTCTTTGAACCTGCAAATGACCAAATCCATGTTCGCTGGATAACTTTAACTCTGAGAAAGAGAGTCATCATCTGATGAAGAGATGCAATACATTTTCACTGGTCATTGAGGGCTGTGTAGGTACGTATGTAGTGTCTTCTGGAGGCTGATCTGAGTCTCCTAGGTTCACAGCTAAACAGATTTGCTTTGACAGCTTTGATAAGTAGAGACGCTAATACGCTGTTTAGAGCTCCAACAAGCCACCGAAGGAAGACAAATTCAATTTGTTCCATCTGACAGCTAGCAATGGCAAGAGTGATCGGTCTGACTTGAATGGGTTTTCTCCTGAGCTGCGAGCATCACCTTTTGGCTTCTGGCACTGAGGTGGCACAGACATTTTCCAAATAGCCATTTAGTAGCACGTGGAAAGAGGTTAAATCCATCCTCCGCAAACATCGCTTTTTATCAAAATGAAGCGGGCAAGGACACCACACTGCAAGTTCCACGGTGCTGATTCCCTGTGATAAAACGGAGCTTTTCCTCAGCGATGATTTTTAATACCCAATAGTGACACATTTTTGGATGTTCTGAGATATTGACAAGAGTGATGGACGCTTGAATGCTGTAGAGAAAGCTCTGCAGCAAACAATGTCTTACAAATGCTTTTTGCTTTAATTGAAACCTTGTCTACAGAAAAAGAGAAAGTCTTAGATTTTAGATCATGATTTAAGCAGTATGACACATAATGTCACTCCTACTCAGGCACTAAAAATATCCCACCTTTTGAACAAGGATGCACTATCAGCGCTCATCTGTACATTTGCCGGATCTGTGGGCCCTCTCTTAAAGAGCATCTTTTGGCAGAAATCACCGCAGGCCATTAGCGAGGCGTAAGGAGTCCCACTGGTTTATTTCCAGTTCAGACTGTGGCTTTTCTCTGCGCTGGGAGCAGTGATTTATCCTTCTGCTGTCCTGCTGTCCTCAGCAAAATCACTCTGTAAGCACACCTTCGCCAAGCTCGCAGTATTACATTCAGCAAATGATAAAAAGATCTCAGATGTGCCACCCTCCCCCGTACCCCCTTCAAGTTAAGTGTGATTAATCATACATCCTTTATCTACGTGTGTCTGCTGTCCTTCTAATCATCCACATTGTGCTTTTCGGCGCATACATCCACATTTTGTTTATGTGTGTTTTCACTCAGTGCTTCTTTATCTTCGTATTTTATTTGCATTTAATTCATTTTTTTTATTTTTTTTTTATTTTTTGCACAACTGACACCACAACAGAGCAGCAGGAGACAACCTGTGATTAAAAACATCAGCTTTTCTTCTGGTGATTACAGACAGCAGCAGCAGCACAATCCTCTCACACAGCCTAATGACATAAAGCAGTACAGGAGCCCAGGCAGGTTTTTGTATATCACATAATCCCCTGTGATAACTACAGCATTAGCAAAACCCCAAAGCATCAATCACAGTAGGAGTCAGACGGATTTTGATTTCTGATAAACAGCGGGGATTACAGATATGCGCTCCGTAAGACTCATATAGTCGGAGGATTGTCCACACGAGGAGATGTGTGCGCCTCTGCAAACATCGACGGGGTGCTGATGTGTTAAAATGTCCAGATTAAGACTCTGACATTTGCTGGCATTACTTAAACAAATATAAAGCAGATCGACATGATCTCTTTTTAAATAGTCAGGAACTTAAAATAATGCCAAACAAATATCATTACATTATGTCAATAATGACCATAATAACCTATGATGCTGTGTGAAGTGGCTCAACACAGTGCAAGCCTTGTGTTCTAATCAGTGGTGTAGTGGTCCCTGGAGAAGTGGGTATACTCTCAATTTTTGCCCTTTTTTAACGCAGCCAAGAAAAATGCCCCGTTTTAGAAAGAGTCTCTATTTAATTTACTCAAAACTCCATCAGTAGTATTTGCTCATTGTCACATAATCTCTGCTGCTTTATCTCAGGGAGGAAGGATTATGAAATTACTAAACCAACACTGGCCCACAGACTAGTGAGAAACAACTATGCATTTTGTGTGAACTATTCCTTATTCCTCCTTAACTCTCCTTTGTCCTGACACCTGGACTTCCCTTCCTCATAAAAATCCTACATAAAGAACTCAATGTTAATATTCCTGAAAATGGCAGTGTTGAAATATTTAATGTAAACTTAGAACAAACCTCTACAGCCTTGATTTTGATTAGGAAACATAACTTTCTGCTTTTTATTAATTGTTTTACATATATTTTGTTGTTCTATTCTGTTTCAGCCCTAGCCTTTATTGTACTCTATATTATTTTATTCATCTTATTTAAGATTTTAATAGTTTTATTGTATTTCATTGTTTTCATTTATATTCTTTTCTAGTTTCTGAGAGCAGTAACAGGGATGAGTTGATGTAGGAGATTTTCTTCATTGAAAAGAAGGTTTTAAGCTCCAACAAATGGCTTTAAGTTATGTAAATGAACACCTACATGGCATTAATGCAAGAATATGAATGTACTACTATAAACTTGAAGTAGTGCATTTAAGGATTAAAAGTTAGCTTTCTGTTTCCCTCCTGTCACATTACTCCACTTATATGACAGAATTCAGTCGACCTCTTCCTTTTTGGCATTCCTAACAAAAAGAATAACGATAATGTTGAGTAATGTCAAAATCAGTGGATGTCTCTAGAAAACTCTCTGTCAGTTACCATTAACTTTAACTGGCTTGCATTAACTTTGTTTGCCACCTGACTTGCTTAATATTAGCTGACATGCCACAAAGCAAGAGATAGTTTAGTTATTTACAGACAAAATTCTACATTATTAACTAGTTAAATAGCCGTTTCATACACTGTATGAAAAGTGGGATTTGCATCAGTATGAGGCACTGTAGATTGTCGTGGAAGTTCAGGTTCAAATTATTTATTTATTTATTTATTTTTTCTCTCGAGTTAACAAGTTATGTTTGTGTGTATATGTACATATACATTTATAATGACTGGGTGACCAATAGTGACAGATCACGAGTGACTTTTCTTGTTTGAAAGTAGCGGTTTCATCCAAGACTTAGTGCTGACGACATTCAAGCCCAGCCACACATCCTCTGGCCAGGCGTGGTTTCACTGCTATTCATATGCTAATTGGAGCCATTAGCACCTCCGCAAGCTCCACATACGTCCGTTTCCGTCAATATGTGGCACAGACGAACGCACAGACGTTCACATGCTGTAAATAGTTGTTAACTGCCGAAAATTAGGGAGATTTTCGGGCGTTTGCGGGGACGAAAATCCCACTTTTCATGCGGTGATACTTCTGCTCTGCTAGCGGTCTGCGGCAGCGAGTGACGGCAGCCACTGGTCGGCCAGGACTAATGGGTTCGGTCAAATGACTGTGATTGGCTTGATGGCTGTCAATCAATCTAACTTGACCAATGGGTTTTCATGTATACTCACCGTACTGAAGTGCGCTCCATTTCAGTACGCTGGTACACGGCGAGGGCGGTTTAATACCGTAGGAATAAGTGGGGGGGATGAAATCACCTTGTTGTTAATTGGTGTGACGCTAGTGTGGTTCTAATACATTCTACCCTTTTAACTAGGGATGTCCCGATCCGATCTGTAGGATCGGGATCGGGGCGATCTGGGCATTTTTCCGCCGATCGGGATCGGCAATTTTGAACGTGGACCCAAGCCCGATTTTTAGGGGGCCAAGCCCGAGGGGCCGAGGGTGCGGTGCTAGGAACTCTATTGTAATTGTAAAGATTTTTATTTTTATTTTTCTCCGGCTAAAAGTGGTGCTGCAGGCTAAACCGTGCAAGGGAGGGCGGTGCAATTTGGAGGGTTGGTCCAGACTCCTGCAAATATCTCACACAACAAAAAAACTACGTATATCCGCCTGCAGGGGGTGCTATAACCTAGGCCAACGCGTTTTTGCCTATAACTCCCACACTGTATGTCGCACATTCAAAAGCCTTGTATCCCCAGATTCCCTGAATGGAGCTGAATCACTTTGCAATTGGCCACGCCCACTTCCGCCTAGAAAGTTTTTTTACCAATTCGCAAAAACTGGAAAACCTACTTTTTCAAACTCCTCCTTGGGATTTTGTCTGCTCTGCGTGAAACTTAAGCACGTACACTCTTCAGCTGGACCTGATCTTAAGTTATCAAAAGGATTTTGATTGGTCAAAAAATGCGCAAATTATTAACAAACAAATTTCTGCAGCTAGCTATAAAAATGTAAACTGTTTGATATCTCAGTCAAACTAAATGCTATTAACACCATTTGAGATCCTTGGTTGCCATGACACTGGGAAGAGATGAGCCGAATTTGGCGAAGTTTGGCGACTAGGGGGCGCTAAAAATATGGGAAGTTTATATCTCTTGAACGGCTACACCGATCTTTACAAAATTAATCACTCTGGATAACCAGCTCATCTCCGTGGTAGAGGATCAGGGTTTTCTTCGTCATCTGGAGTTTTTGAATCCCCGATATGCCCTACCATCTCTGCATTACATTACATTGACTCCACTTTCGAGTTACAACGTGCCGGAATGTGCACTAGTTTCGTGGGTCTCATCCAGCAGAGCATGTAAAACAGGCAATCGAGGAGATGCTGAATGCTGTGAAATAGACAAGCAACGTGTCCACGTCAGTGTGATTATTGTAAGGAAAGCAAATGCAGGACTATTTTATGACTTTGCATATATCTTCATTAAAAGTGTTTTCTCATTACTTTACTCAGGTGCTCTTAATGTATGTATCTCAAAATAAGTTTGCTGTTGCAAGTAATGAGTCTTTAAATGCCATTTCTATGAGAAAGGGTTGGATCTTAAAGGGATAGTTCGTGTTTTTTGAAGTGGGGTCATATAAAGTACATATCTATAGTGAGAAAATGTAGTGCCAAAAGAAAGGCCGGTCTGACGGCAATGTGAAGCGGTGTGAATTTTCTCTGTACAACGTACACTTGAACTGTTATGGATTTTTTTTAGGTGAGCCTTGTTTTAGGTCGTTAAATTTTGCTTTACATCTGGACCCCATTCACTGCAGTACAAAGCTGAGTGTCTGGCTGGAGCGGCTCTCTGCTCCTCCAAACTGAGGCTGCGCTGATCGGTGATTACCGTAGGAAACAGATCGACTATAGATATGTACTTTATATGACCCCACTTCAAAAAAACACAAACTTTCTCTTTAAGATCTAACATTTTCTCATAGAAATGGCATTTAAAGACTGATTACTTGCAACAGCAAACTTATTTTGAGATACATACATTAACAGCACCTGAGTAAAGTAATGAGAAAACACTTTTAATGAAGATATATGCAAAGACATAAAATAGTCCTGCATTTGCTTTCCTTACAATAATCACGCTTGCAATTCAGTGTTTGCTGGAATAGTTTCACACCTAACCTGTTTTGTTTGGTTAAAACCAACACTAGTGCATTTCTTTCGGGCTGTCAATCAAACCACTGGACCGAAACCACTTGGAAAGTTAGGTCATGGTTCGCTTCCGTGCGGGCTCTGGGGCGGTTCCTTTTGAGGTGTGAAAACAAGCAGACCAACCACATGATTTTTGATGATAGGTTTTTGATTTGAGCACTATTTTACAAACCTAAATTAATCTTTTGATCAAACTATTAGAACACTTACTAATGGTCTGTAGCCGAGCTATGTGTTCATGTTAAATCGTTTCACGGTAACAGTCTCTGACTGTGATGTGAAGTTATTGTTGCTTTTTGCACCACTCGGTTGTTAGTCATTATTCAAAACATACGGTAGATTTGCAGTCTGATAATATGTGTATAATCAGTTATTTCTTTGTGAGATCTTTGTGAAACCAAAGAACATAAATAACATTAGAATGCATTGATTGCTATGGAGTTTTATTTCTCCACATAAGTCATGATGCAAAATGACAATCGCCAAAATTGTCCAATCAAAGAGTTACCTGACAGTCTGTATAACCCAATGCTTACCCCCTTTGGGTTGTTTGTAAAAAGTCAGTGTGGACATGATCCGGACCAGAACTACAATGCAACAATGAGTACTTTATTTCTTTTTGGTGTGGACCAGTGTACAAACGACAGACATGAAAACACCCAAACCTCAGGGAGCTAACCCAGACTCATTTTTCTCACTGGTTGAACTGGTGAGTCTAACTTTTCATTCAGGTGTACTAACATAAAATGTAGGTGCACCTAATAATACAATTTAATATAATTTCTTAACACATTATGTGAATGATTGTAAACTTGAATAAAGGTTCAAACACATGTTAATCTTCATTTAAATCAAATGCAACAAGAAATTCCAATTGTTTCTATTATCTAAAACATTGACATCTCAGGTTTGCCCAATGTAAATATATATTTGAATTGCAAGTGACAGAATTTTTGGGTGCATGTTTTACCAAAATAGTTGCACCCTGCACTTTGAACCCCCATCAGAACCTCCTCCCTACAACTTGTGTACACAAAATGTATAACTGGAAGTGATATATGACTGGAAAGGACACAGTCCAGGTAGTATTGACATTTCCCATTACAAGGTAATTGGCAAGTCAAATTAGCAGTATATACAAGTCAGTTAATTACACACAGATTGAGGCCCTTATTATGTTATTGTGTTATGGTGCCTTTTACCACACTCTAAGACAAAATCACAGTAAATCAAATTGTCATAAACCAGTTGGGGCCAGTGGGGCTCTCTGGGAATCTGAGGGCTGGAGCTGCTTTGTTCAGTCAGTAATCCAGACTTTGATCAAACTTGACCAGTTCTTCCTGTAAACTTGTTTTAGGGGCATTTTATTACAGACAGTGGAGAGAAAGAAGTAAGTGAGAGCGACAGAGATGTAATAAAGGTCCCCAACCAGACTCACACTGGGGATGCAGTAACCCCCAAGCCACGTGGGGGACTGTCAAACTTGACCTTTTCAATGTGTGCAGCAAGAATGTTTGCTGGTGTACAAATGGGTTTATATTGTGGACCCGCTCCCAAAATTACAATTAAAAGAAACAATTTAAAAACATGAATTAGTTAAAAAAAAAAAAAACTAAAAAAAGACACTTTGCCAATAAACGTGATATATTTTTCCGCTTTAATTAATTATAGTTTTGACTGACAGAATGATTAAGTTAGAAACTTGCCCACGAGACATTAATTGGAGTGATACACATTGTTTACATATCTGACACTCAGTCATAAACACACCGAAATGAATAAAGTAATCATTAATTAAATGAATGTTTGAAGAGGTTGTCAGAGGAGGAGTTTCCTCAGGTGTTCTGTTCGATCAGTTGGTTAGCACAGAGGAATGGTGCAGTGCACTGGATTTGAATTTGAATTCAGACCAGGAACGTTTCCACCATTTTTTTCATTCCTCCAAGTCTCTGGGTCTTTTAAAATTTCCAACTAAATACAACATTCTATCGTCTAAATGAGATTGGGCATTTGCTCTTCCCTCAGCTCAGTGTCTAAATGTGTCCCTGGTTGCATAGAGTCTCAAACAAGCTGCAGAGTAAATTCATATTTGTTTGTCGTGTTTCTTTCACAGCCTGTGTAATTTTTACATTCCTGTAAATTTGCTCTATTATACTGTCTGCCTGAAGCCCATGTTTAAAGAGTTGATATGGCCCCTGCACCGCTATACCAAAAGGAACACAGTCACCTTTTGTTCTTGATTAGAAAACAGCGTTTTGCTCAAGCGCAGACTGTGTACTGAGATATCCATACAAACATCCCGGACGCTGTGTCCAATACACAACCTATCAGAAAGGTGGAATGGGTGCACAAAAGCTGTAGTAACACAGAGAGAAGTCGGCTGTGTGATCTGGCTCTGCAAATCATTGTTCAGGAGACGGCACAGCTCAGTGATCAAGGCTCCATCCAGGTGGAAATGATGGATGCGCAGGACATCGGTTAAACTCAGCACATTTAAAGCATTTCCTGACACCCTCTGTTCGCCCCGCTGTCTCCTTTGATGATCCTTTTGTAAACTTGAATGCATTAGAGGAGGGACATATCTTGTTTGCTTAGATAGCTTTAAATCGAATTTTCCTGACCCAACAGTTCGTGTCCTACTCAGTATATTTGGAGTTAATTAGTGTGCGAATTTCACTAGTGGTATTGAAATGTTTCAGGTGATGTAGCGGAGTGCACACGCTCTAATGTGAAGGTGGATATGTCTTACATATTCATCAGTCCAAGGTCACATCTTTGCAGGAGGCCACTTATTCCCATTTGCTAGCACACGGTTTGAATTAACACAGTGGGGGAATGGTATTTGGGTTGAGGCATGGGCTGAATGGGCTCCTTTATGATCACTCCTAGTCACAGGTCTTGGAGTAATTATAAAAGTTGAGGGAACTTACAGCGGCTGAGACGTGCTCAGTTCAGCCCAGCCAGGATAGAAACCCAACAGTCAGTTACTGCATTAGAGCGAATCACTAAAGCTTGCCTCTCAAATCCCTCACCAAGGAATTGGCAGAAGCCTCCTAATAAGCAGTTGCTTTTGAACAAAAAGGCAGGAGAAATATAGGTGAGGTGTATAACCAAACTGGCTCTTGTTTTTTTTGTTTTTTTACCTCCTGCTAGCTAATTGATGACCTAGATAGTTGAGGGAGACAGCTGTATAACTCACCGTAAAAGGAAAACATGGAGAGGGCGAGAAAAGCATCTACAGCTGCCGGTGAAGTTGTGTTCAGCCCGTGTAAAGGTTGTACGACTTCGATGGGTGCCTGCACACAGCTCATAGGAATGCATAACATTTGGGTTTTTATGGCTGAAAAGCGGTGACCTTGTGAAGTCATCTAAGCCTTTGATAGATGGCGACATGCCAGAGGTGGTCGAGTTCAACGCTAGCTCAAAACAGCACATTATGACAATGTTACACATTGGAAATTTATGTTAAAAAATTCATAAATATGCGGTTCAACAGGATTCCGGATATGTCTTGAGCGGTTATCAGTAAAGTTCTGATTCAACAAAAAGATACAGGCAGAAGCACATGTGCAACTTGCCTTAAATAATGTGTTCTTTTTAATCACGTTTGCCATCATAATGATACATATAATGGTGATATTATGTGTTATGTTTTTTTAGTTTTTTATTACATTAGTTAATTTCATTTCCCTCTTTCTGTTGACTCATTCTTGATTTATTTGCATTATCAATTAGCAGTCTTAAAGTTTAAGATTCAATGCTTCTGGACAGCACTTTCAGGCTAATTAGTTGAACACGTACAGTGTTGATGTTATTGATGTTAGATCACTCCAATTTTACTTTTCAAAGATGGTGTACTCGACATTGGGAGTAGTACACTGCCTGTGAAAAGCTGGTGAGGGCTGAGCGAATAACCCAAGTGGCATCACAGGTTACTGTTGCGTAAAAAATCCTAGTCCAAGTCAACAGTTTCAACAGGAAGGCCCCCTGAAGTCAGATTTTTTTTCTCTGAAGTTGGGTCGATAAGGTGCATCAGACTTTCTAAGTCCAAGATTTCTGCTTGGTGCTTTATCAGCTGTGAAAGCTGTAGAAAACACTTTTTCTTAGCACTTTTATTCTCTTATGTGTGTCTCATTAAATCAGCCTTAACACATAGTACGGTTCAACTTCTATCAGTGGACATGTTGCTTCGGTGTTTGTATGCGCCAACTACCGCATAGTGCGTTGCTATGAAAGGGTATTGGTATCAATGGCAAACAATGGCGAACCTGAGTAGAACTGTTTTCTGTATACTGCTTAATATTTAGTGAAATTATAGTAAAGGGTCTGTTCAACCCCCCCAAAAAAGTGTTCTCTCTTCATTCCTTTAACATCACTGTGACTGATAATGATTAAAACAATCTTTTAATACCATATTCCGTAATACTTTGAAAAGGTGATATTTTCCGAGGTGGGTATTGTACAGTAAAAACCAAATATCGTCGCACTTCTTATTTACAGTCTGTATTGTTCTAAAGACATTGGAATTAATGCAGTGAAGTCCAGATGACAAGATGTTTGTTTATGTCCCATTTTAATTGATTGAGAATTTTTGTTCTAATTCTGTTTTTTATCGTAATTTCATTCTCTTAACTGTATGTTTTCATCGATTGTTGAAGCTTGCCTGAACCCAAATTGCCAAGAATTTCACCATCTCATTGCAGTCCGTACTGCAGCAGACCCTAAAGGACACGACTCTTTGTTGGGAGGATGAAAAACAGCATGTTTTTCAATTAATCATGTAGATGATAAATAGCCTGATACATAAGTGCCATATCTCCATTAAGGTCACTCTAGGTGGGTACAGTATGAGGTTACTACATCAGAAATGTGGTTGTTTTATACATTGATATACATGCACCATTCAACAGTTTATTTTGTTAAATAACTTTGACTTAGTGTTGTCCTCCCCTCTCCTGAAACCAGACCTACACCTTTGCTACTGTACATACAGTTCATGTTAATTTAGCGCAAATTTTCTGCTGAGGCTTTCTGACAGAGAGTCAATGACAGAGCATTTTCATGCAATATAAAACCATAACCCATTAAAAGTGACAAATTAGACCTGAGCAAGACGTCTCAGAAATGTTCCCACACTGATCCTATCAGAACGCCAACAGGAAAAATCTGCTGATAAGTTTTCATTAGCTTCAGTGGCTGGTCGAGCCACATGTGATTGACATCAGAAATGTCTTTACTCTTTATCTCAAACACACAGATTGTGATTGATCTGCGCTCTCGCTCTCTGTTGCAGTTTAACTTTGTCGGCAAACTCCTCGGGCCACGCGGGAACTCGTTAAAGAGACTACAGGAGGACACTCTCACAAAGATGTCAATTCTCGGAAAAGGATCCATGAGAGACAAAGAAAAGGTAACAACCCACTCTGTTATTTCACTTTTCTTCAGCTCTGTCCGCTCTTTATACTATTTTACCTTCACATCATTTTTATCAATGCTGCTTTCACATCATCTGAAGTAAGGACAGGTTGGAACTCCAGTGTGTTTAAAGTAAGGAAAGAGATATTTGAATGGAGGTGGTCCAATCAAATACAAATCACATAATCCATGTGCTTGTTCCAGTTTTCTTCACTGTTCCCAAATGGGTCATTTTTCAAGAAAAGATGTTATTATTTGACAGTTAATTAAAGAGAGAGAGAGAGAAGATGGAAACGATGCTTTGGCAATATTGTTGTTCAAACTTTCATGCCAATAAAGCCCCTTTGAATTGAACTGAATTGAATTGAGAGAGAGTGCATGCCATAGCCTGAGAGACAGGGAGTGACACACATATCAGCTGACACACATATTTGTTGTGTGTTGTTTTCTTCTTCTTTGTTATTACTGTTATATTGACAACAGACTACTTGTTTTAACTGTAGCCTGTTACTTTACTACTGTTTTAATGACATGTCATGATTTAATATACTACACTATCGTTTTGTTTTCTCAAGATCTCGAATGAATTATGTCTCGGGAAAACAAAGATTCGTTATCTTGAGATCTCGAGAAAATCATTTGAAATTAATTCGTTATCACGGGAAAACAGAGGAAATAAAATGTATGAATGCATGGCCCTTTAGGGCTTACGTATATATATATGTAAAATATAAACATTTCAGAAGCTCAAATCTGAACTTGTACTATTTTTCTTCAGTGGTTAATCATTTTCTGCCAATCTACTATTTAATCAAATATTTTTATCTATGTATGTATGTATTACAATCTAACATCATAATTGTGATTGGTGTTCAGCTACATAATGTTTCTAATAAAGTTGATGTTCAAGTAATAAAAAATCAAACCCTCAAATTAAAAAAAAGTTGTAACCTACTCTTAAAAGCATGATCACAGAGCAGATGTCATCATCTGGAATCAAGTTGTTTTTTTTTGGAACTTTATCTCTGTGTTTACATGTTTGTCTCATTTTGAATCAGATGTGAGCGAACCAAATTTGACTGACAGCTCCTGGGTCTCATGGACTGCTTACAGTTTTGAAAAACAGCTTCATCTTGAAAACAAATTTCAAAAGTTTATGGAAATGTGAATGATCTTGGGGATCACCAAACACGCCTGACATTCTTTCAAAGCCTGCTCTCTCATAAACAAAACACACACAGTCGAATCGAGTGCGGGCTGTACACAAGACAACGCTCTATCTGAGTGTACGCTTTTGTTTTCTCTGCCGCAGCAAGAAAAAATGCTCTTAGTAAAGGAAACTTAGTGGTAAAAAAAAGGATGAATCTGATGAAAAAGGCTCTAACTTGAAATTTCAAATGCAGGAATCCAGCTTAACGACTCCTATAATCCACGATCATGTGGGTACATACAGGGAGGATATAAATGGCTCTAGCAGCGGCTCTTTAGCAGCAGAATTGATTGCACGCTGGACTGGTTAACAGAGAATAAATCGACTTCACTTGGCTCGTCTGCGTCTCTCCGCTCCCTCTGTTTGTCAGGGCTGATTTGTTGGCGGCGATGATCCTCACCATCATACAGCACATTCTTTTTGATTACCGTGATCAATAGTGTTTGATGGTCGACTCCTCTCGACTACCTGGAGCAAAGATCTGTCATGGAGATGTGCTGACCTCGGCAGCCCTTACCTGTCTCAACAGACTCATCGCGGGATTTATGACTGACAGCTTTCTGTCGCGCGGCTTCCTCTTTTTTAAGGAGGGAAGAGGGATACACCCTCGCTACAAAACTGCTTCTTTATCTTCAGCTGGGTGCTGACTTTCTGTTTTCAGCTGCACAGCGTGTGCATCATAGTTTCCAGCACTTGAAATTCCTGGTGTAGGTCAGGGAACTGCACCACTGCAGAGCAAAAAAAGGGGTCTGCCTTCAAGGCTGTATTAAAGTTAGTAAAAAACAAAGCTGTCTAGCTGTTGCCGATGCCCCAAGAGAGGCAGTGTCTCCTTTAAGAGAACATTTCTATAAATATTAGAATATTTATATAAACTGCATACTGTATTGTACATCTGCCTGACTGACAGGGAGATAATATACAGTCTTCACTCCGTCGAAGGCAGAAGACAGAAGTGTAATTGTGGTCTTGGTACTCAGAAAATACGGTATAGTAGATGTGTTGGAGGATGAAACTGTACAATGCTCAGTACATTCCCCTTTTAAGCCCTTACATATTGCAGAGACAGAGCGAAGAGCAGGGATAATTGCTCAGATAGTTGCAGCTGCGAGACCTTGATCTTGTGTTGACAAGAATGTGAGTGCAGAGAGGTTGAAAGGCACCGAGCTGTCGGAGTCAGAGTCTCCCCGTCTGGTTATGGCACCGCGGTTGTCCTGCCGCTGTCAGAGCAGGATGATGTAAAGGCATCCGTGCTCCGCGCCCCCTTCTCGTTAGCACCGTGATTAACTCATCCATTTTCCTCCTTGGGACTTGTACTCCCTCTTTAATTTTCCTGATAGTCAAAACAATCACATTGTCTTTGTTTCACTTTTGGTAAGTCCTGTGTCAGGTTTAATTGCGTGCTGCTGTGGAGAAATACCTTCATTGTGTGCTAGGATTTGGTCTGTGTGTGTGAGAACTGTCCGACGTCAAAAAATAACCTAGCTGTGTGTGCCGGCAAATAAATTGTAAGTCCATTATCTTGTGATGATCTAGGGATGGTGTAATTTAAATCACTGTAATAAGTGTATGAATTATGGAAGATAAAGTTCAGGCTGACAGTGTTTGGCAACAAATTACATATTTCATTGTAGTCTCCAGCTTACAGGCTTACTTAGTCAATTGACATTGTCATACTGTATGAAACAATGCTAATTGTACAGCAGCTGTTTAATCGAAACCTGCTGGCTGTTCTCTCATTGTTTTTATTCTGCTGTCATAATCAATATCTTATTCCCTTTCATTGCTCTTTTACTCACCTTGCACATACCCCTTCATATTTCTTAGGATTTTGTTCTGATCTTTCCTAAAGGTATTGATGGTGTTGGGTAGATGTGTCACATAATTAGAGGCTGGGTAGAATTTAATGACTATGTTTGCGATCTTATTGGCTCATTTTTTAGAAAGCAGTTTGCTTGGAGATTAGGCTTGCACAGATCCGCCACTGATATCGGTTCAAAGCGACCCAAATAGCATGAGGTATTGTGACAATCAGGCCGATCTATTGAATTCAACTTGAGTTCTCTTAAGTCTAGATAGTGGGAGGGGACAAGAGCCCAAACGCACAAAATAGAACTGAGGTTGAGAATTGTTAACAGCCACCTTAAAATGGTTAAAACTATAAACTAACTTACTACAGCCTGACCGACTTATTGGTTGCCCAAAATCATTGGCTGATATCTGACTATCACAGATATATCGGTATCAGAGAATATGTTTAACATTTGTTTTAATTATAAGATTTTAATGCAGAAAAAGATGCTTTTTAACTGTTAACTGTTTCAGTGCCCTCATGTCATTTGGACAGCAATTTTATTAAACTGTAAAATATCCTGCTTTCATTGCCTTACAATTAAAGGTTTATTTCAAAACCCTTTTTTATATATGTCAAAGTCATTTTATTGCTGTCTTTTATTGGTAGCTTTCTGCCACCAAAAATCCAGTATCGATCGGGCTTTAATACCAACAAAAACGATCATGATCTGAAGAGAAACATTTAAAACATCGACAAAAAGTGCATTTGCATTTAGAACATAAAACCAGTGTTTCCCACAGACTGACAGACACTACAGCTGTAGCGAGGATGGTTGGGGATCACCCCATTTCTCGTAGTTTCTCCACCTTATTTTATTGTTCGATGTAATAATCTGTTTACTGTACTCGCATTCCCCTTTAGTTGGCTCACCTTGCTTTTGCCTTCAGTTCTCTTTCTACCCCTTCTGTCTCAGATGCACAATGGCTCGCCCCACCTTGCCTTACTCGGGTTCTCTCTGATTGTATGTGTCGGCTCTGTTGACTTTCTTTATCAGCGGTATATTTTACAAATTCACCTAAAACACAACTAAAACTTTTTTTCACCTGAAATGCTGTTTTCGCAGCAGCAGCAGGTGAGCTACGAGTGAAGAAGGTTTTATAAGAATAGTAAAAGCAGGAGCCGGCACACAGCTTCTAGGATTAAAAAAAAGAAAGACAATAAATGTAACTTTTTTTGTTGTTGTTGCGGGCTGCCACTGATTAATGAATGTATGGGAAATTCACAAGAATGGCACACTTAACCACTCTGTCCAACAACAGGCGTGATGGCAAATGAGGGCTGTCACTACAACATAACATAACATAATGTACAATATATATCTATATACATATGGTTTTTAAGAAGAATCTTTGCTGGTCACATACAATCATACTGAATACAACCTACAAAGTTTGTTTTGGAGGATTGTAACAGTTGCAGGTTGGATGATGTTTTGTCAGTATGTAGACTGACAGAGTTCAATATAATCTGCTACTTCCACTGTACAAATGGGAACTAAAACAGCACAAACCACAATCCCACAGCACCCTACAATGGTTGGAGGATACCGTCACACAACTCCACGGCTTTCTGTTAAGCACCAAGTAGGACATCTTCAAGAGAGGCTTGAATAACAGGGTCACTGTCACTATGGACTATAGCAGTTTCTGCATAAATGCCACTATAGTAGTCAAAACAATGAAAATATATCCCGACTCCAAACCCTGGGTCACCGCTCAAATGAAACATACCTTGGAAAGAGTGACATAAAGCTCTTGGGCTCAAAGACTGGGATGGTCTCAGGACAGCAAACCGGAACATCAAAAACGAGGTTCTTAATGTAAAACCGAAATAAACTGGAGCATGAATTTGGCAACTTGAACACAAACAAGATCTCCAGATGGTGAAAATTGACTGGATGCAAACTCAAAGTCAGTATCTGTCAGTTAACAAACTAATCTATTTAAAACTACAGAAGCAAAACTCAATTTACAGTTAGTTGTCACTTATGTTATTTAAATTTAGAAATGTAATTTCAGTATTAAATTTGAATGTAACACGTTCATCTTTCTAAATGAAAAATAGAAATGTTGAGATCATGATAAAGTTGTAAAAGTATTTTTGGCTGAAAAAATTAAGTTTCTGAAATGTTGCTTTTAGAGTTATTTACAGTCACAGATTCTCCTTGTCATTTTATATAAGACATGTGAATACACAGTCAGTACGGAAAAGGTATTTATTTTTTATCAAAAAACGTGAAATTACAGAATTGTTTTCACAGTGTAGACAATTCTTTGATGGTTTTGTTATTTTCATGGATCTTTTCAAGAAAAATATCACGTTTATAATATATCTGTTATCATATGTTATCAGACTGTCTTGAACCATAATATGTACGGTGCAGATCTAATCACGGTGGACAAGGTGTCAACGGATCGATCGCCTTTTCAATTCAATTGAACGTTGAATAAAGTCAAGAGTCCAGAGATTGGTCGATAGATCTGAGGGGTGAAGAGGTGGAAAAGGACCTGAGGAGACTGTCCTTGCGGTGCTATAAAAAAATAAAACAATCTTTAAATCAATTTTGTATATTTTTGGTAACCAGTGAATGGAGGCTAGTAAAGGTCAGATAAAGTTTGTCCTCCTTAGGTACTGGTGAGGACTCTTGCTGCCGCAAAATTGCTGCAAACTGGTCAATACATTTCTTTTCTATATGTGTAAGATTATGTCTTCATTTCCTTATTAAAGAAGAAATGTGTCACTAGTGTAGATTCACAAGGCTGATCGATACAAAGGTACAGCATGATGTGTCAGCTGTCATTCAGACAGAATGATTTCTCCTGTTTTCCACTGTCTGTACTTAATTGCACTTGCATGGACACATTTGAAGCTTGACGTTGTTCTTTACCTCTAAGCTCCATCAGCTGGAGTGTGTCCTGTGTTCAGAGCGTTCTGGCCTTCTGTTTCCAGGGTGAACGGCTTTTCATAAGCAGATTTACAGAGGAAAAAAAATGTAAACAGGAGGAAGATGCTGCCAATAGATATGAAAAAAGCAGACAGCTGTAATCTCCCACTGTGGGCTGCTTAGCTGGACCCTTTGCCGGATTCTTCTTATCGGCGCTGGGAGAGGGGACCACATGTATGAAAGCTGCTATTATATCTACAATATCATATGCAAATGATGTGGTCACACATAGAGATTGGTTTCACACCAAATGGGATCTCACATAAATATTGCTTTGAAACTGTTCATATGTAAAGTAGACCACATAGATGGAAAGAGACTTTTTAAAAAAGAGGAAGTCATCAGATGACACATGCAAACATTAGATATTCCGTTTTTTGGCTGATGATGGTTAAAGCGCGCCGTAATGATTGTTTTTCTTATCTTTTTTTTTTCATGCAAATATACCAGGGAGCACATGAAAGGGAAGACAGGAGACAGATCTGGAAGCAGTCGTCTCTTTCTAACACCCTGCTTCCACTCCCTGCTCGGCACCGGCAGCTCCGTCAGCGGTGGTGCTAGGCGCACAGGAGCCCTCTGCTCGTAAAGCACAGATTTATGGGGGAAATTAACATATCATTAACATACCACAGGCACTCTTAAAAGAAGGTTATTTATAATTAGGTGACATCAGAGACACTGGCTCGCATGGTGCTGGAAAGGGAGAGGGGGAAGAGGAAGTTGCCGCCACTGGAAAGGCCCCGGAGAAGACTTTTTCTTTTTTTTTGTTGAAAAGAAGAAACTGGGGCGCCAAACCTGTTGTTTCCTTTGCGCAATGTGGTGGGAGACATTTGGGGTTTTTGCTGTCCTATTTCTCACCATCAATAACATGACACTGGCCTGCTTCTGTCGGGCCTGAATGGCCTGTGCAGCCTCTCACTGTTTAGATGGTGTGTTTTTCTGTTGCAGTCTAAATGAACTGCACTTGTTCAGGCAGAAGTGGAAAGGAGAGAGTTACATCTGCTCCACTTTCAGGGCTGAGTGCACAGTAAACAACAAATACATCTTTATTTAGGCCTGCACATATACCTGCACCTGTTTAAAGCTCAAAACTGTAATCTCTGTCGTGGCAACAGGTGACTGATGTTGGAACTCCGGCGAAGACTGCAGAGTTCCTGTGGAGGCCTGCTATCTGTTACTACAAATGCAACTACTAATAGTTTTGTTTATTTGCGAAAATAAAGATGTCCCACGGACTGTAAGTCTGGTGCAGCAGCTGTTTTGAACAGACTTTAATGGCCGTATCAGCCACCACATGTCTGACCTGACAAGCTGATCGACATCTTGCAATCAGCATTACATGTTTAGTCAAACTCCACCAGACTGATTGTGAAGAAAACAGACAACAGAGCTGATGGGGTCTATTCTGAGCTGATACCCTCCCTCCAACCAGGTTTCATGGAAAACCGTTCAGTAGTTTTTGTGTAGTCCCGCTGATCAACCAACCAACCACCAACAGACAAACATACATGTGGACACAGTAGTGTAAAAGTGGAGATAAATAGCAAATGCCTGCATTTGTTTTAATATTATTTTGGGTGCATTTATTAACATATTAAAGGAGCAATACGTTGTTTTGGGCAATACATTTTAATCAGAGGTGAAAGACCATCGTTGAATGATTTTTTTAATGCCTAAACAAACTCAATAAACAAACTCTCTTTGTTTTCATGACTGAATAAACTGAATAAGCAAACTGACCTCAAAGGAGAACACAATTTCATCCTGCTACCTTTCTAGCTTCAAACAGTGTTCTGGGGACCACATTTTCCTCTGTGAACAGCTTGTTTATTCAGTTATAGAAAAGATAAATATTTCTGAGACCGTATAATTTCCTCATTAAAATAAAAAAAGAGCTGTGTCCTAGGCATCTGGACTTGTTTCAGTGTCTTGAAGACATTTCACAGATTTGTACATTGGGGAGGAAAAACAACCTCTCCATAAACGAATGGCGCAACACAGGAGGGCCAACTCCTCACGTCAAGACTCTGCTGTCCACTCACATCTGAAGGAGCAAAATCATTCCTTTGAGGACAACAATGTAAACATCTCGGCATCTTGAGAAGACAGATGATTTGAAAGAGGAGTAAAAGAATCCATCTATGTCAAACTGGAATGGCCATCTTTGAACAGAAGAGATGGCCTACGACAGCACTTATCTCCCCAGACAGCTTAACAGCCATTCACACCTGGGCTCACCAAGCCCTAAAAACCCACATGAAGGCTGGCTGGGTCAACGACCCACAAGTGGCCCTAACGACTTTCAAACTCAGGGCTCACACGTGTCCTTAACAACTCTGTAAGGACACTCCCACACAGAGTTTAAGAGCCTGCAACTCTCCTACAGTTAGTCAGAACTGAAGAAGCCTCTTGCATGAGCAGCGAAACATCTTCAAAAAACTGAAACAAGTCCAGTTGCCTGCGATACAGCTCAACATCTTAATATTGTAAATATTAAAATTCTGAGTTTGAATTTCTTCTCCAAAAACAACATATTTAATGTATTTAATGTATGTATTGAACCACTGAATAAGGCTATTTATTTTACATTTAGAGTTGTTAATAACTGATGGGTTATTAAATGTATAACAGTTAGTATTCGAAACTATGGTGACCATGGATCAGCTGTAAAAACTATGTTCACACAGTATAGCTTTTATTGGTTTGTCATTTACAAAAGCCTACATGATATAGGACACCAACAAGTTTTTAAGCTACATTAGCAGCTTGGTTGCATGGATGGCAATGTTGGTTCACCACTTTGATAACACCAAAAAGACTTAATGATAAAACTTGCCAAAGAATTCCACCAGGGACTAACTACAACTATTAGTGTAGGGAAAAGCCATTTATTTAGTGTTGATGCTCTCTATATTCATGTGGCTTATGGTGCCTAAAATGGCTTGAGTGCTAGGCCTAAGCCTTTAATGCTAGGGAAAACCCAGCATCTACAGCCACACACATGGCTCTGTGAGGCGGTAATGTTCTTAGTAAACTGAACCAAAATGTGAGATAAACCAAAGAACTGGACAAATACCGCCTGGCGCTAGAAAAAAAGTCATGTGATCAATTTTTTCGACAAATGTCCGAACCAAAGTGCCAAATCCATCCAGCAGTTTCATCAGTCCATCGGCTGGATAGGTGCAAAAGGAAAGGTCAGGAGATCACAAGTTTGGGGGATTAATCCTCTTGGCACCATAGATATCTGAGATATAGAGATTTCAACCGACAGACAGATGGACATTGCCCCGGAGCGCTGCTAGAGTGGCTAAAAAAGTTTGTCTCCTCTGATATTTACTTGACAAAGCAAAGTAATGTAAAAACATTTTTTTGTTGAGATGGAGTTAATGAATACCATCTTATCTATTTGCTATTTAGAGAGAAATAATCCTTTTAATTTGTGTCTATGGTGCAGTGTGCTCACTGCTTTGCCGTCTTGTTGTTGAGACTTTCCGTTTTTATGAAGATGACTACTTTAAATAAAAAAAATATTTTCTTGACAAGATAATTTTGTCATTTGTGGCAAAAATGACCCATCTGCACTCTTTGCAGAACTGGCCTCATTTTGCTGACATTAAAAATACATTGTCACTGTACACCAGAACTAAGCAGCAGATAATGGGCCACCATTAATAACTACATAATTATGTATCAGATAATTATGTAGTTATTATGTAGCTAACCCTTGTCAAGGTCCTTCACTGTTTTACCAAACTCCTTTTTTCACTCACACATTTTCTTGACAAGCAATTTTTATCCGTATTCAAGACTTTTTCAAAAGATCACAAAAAAATAAACAGTATTGGACCCCGTCAGGTACTGTGCTCTTGCCTCACAGAGTTGCTGACTGTACTTTAATAAAGCTACAGTGATCACATTGACGAGATGAAATGCAGCAGGAGGAGCAGATATTATGATGAAGTGTACGAGAGTGCATACTCTATCTGTACATTTGTTATGCCGACAGGCAGCTGTGTGAGGACAAAAGCAATCGGTAAAATTTGACAGCCGCGGTTGAGGATTGTACATTTTTGCGGTTTGCAGACATACAAGTTTACAAGAACCCACATGAATATTTTCTGTCGGTTTTTTGTTGTAACTCTGCAGCAGTGAGGCATCAAAACTCATTATGTAACTGTTATGGAAAAACTCCCCGCAGTAAATCCTCGCCGAAATACTGAAAAAATAAGATAAATGTTCTTGTCTGTGACAGCTAACCCACGCTTGTTCCCTAGACAGAGGATATATGATACTGAACTGTTTTTTATTTTGTGCCATCAGGAAGAAGAGCTACGACAGAGTGGCGAGGCCAAATATCATCACCTGAACGAAGACCTCCACGTCCTCATCGAGGTGTTCGCCCCGCCGGCTGAGGCCTACGCCAGGATGGGTCACGCTTTGGAGGAGATCAAGAAGTTTCTCATACCAGTATGTTCACTTTCGTCTGCACACACACACACACACACACGCACACACACACACACACACACACACACCACACACACACACACACACACACACACACTTTGGCTTTCCTTTTTCTCCTCCTGAATTCCTTCCCAGCTGCTCTTTGGCCCCGGCCAGCTAATTTTCATCTTGTCCACAGTGAAACCTGTGAGTTACAGCAGAGACAACCCGCTCTTTCACTTACACTCTTTGTCTGTTACTTGCGCTGTAATTCCATCGGGCCCGTCAGAATGTGTGTGTGTGTAGAGCTGCGTCTGATTAGGTGTGTGTGTGATCCTCGGTGGGAAGTCTTGGGTAAAACAGGAATAAAAGAGTGCAGGCGGGAATCTCTGCACGGGCCAAACCCTCCTTGGCAGCAGCATGCAGCATGGAGCTTATTTACTCTTCCTCCATTCATTATGGATGAATCTCTCCGATGCTCAGAGCTATGATGATTTACATCTCAACATTAATTATTGCAGGCCCCTCCCCCACCCCCCTGTTACCTCTTCCAAGTGTTTCCATGAAACATATTTATTGATAGAGAGGACACATGACAATCATATCAATCGTTTTGTGATTAAAGACCTAATTCCATCTTAATTATGTATTTTAATTTAGCGGTTTAAAACAACTGGGTGAGAAGATAAAGGCAAATGGGGTCCCGAGGATTTATCTGAGGGAGATCTGAAATGTTTTGCTGCCTTAGGAACAGTGGTCACGGCAGTACTGTAAAGTACATTAATTAGATATTCCCGGGGCTGTAGCCCTGGAGATAAAGGACGAAATTTAATACAGTGTAATTGAAAGCGAGTCTATTGCTGTCTGTGTCTCTGTGTGTGCGCGCCCGTGTGTGAACATGCTGCCTCTCTGTGTGCAGGATTACAATGATGAGATCAGACAGGCCCAGCTGCAGGAGCTCACGTACCTTAACGGCGGCTCGGAGGATGCCAAGGTGCCATCGGTGAGGGGCAAGTCAGCCGTCCGTGGAAGAGGGACACCTGTTCCAGGTCCTCCCAGGTAACCTGCATCCAAGCATGTGTGTGAATATGTGTGTGTATGTGTGTGTGTGTGTGTGTGTGTGTGTGTGTGTGTGTGTGAGTTGTTGTATATACGTGCATTTCAGTTTAGCTGGGGACTAGGTATTATTTACAGTTAAGGAGCTAATGGGAAAGCAGTTTTTTTTTGTTTGTTTTGGTAAATGGATGTGTGCAGTATCCTGTTGCATTTTCAGAGTTAATGGTGTCATTTAGAGTTACAGCACATTTACAACTGTCTGGCACAACAATACTAGAAATATTCAGTGTTATTGTGCTGTTTGTCCAAAGCTAGACATGGATGTCACAATCAATTTGTGATACATTCTAAACCGTTTTAGGCCTTATTTCCTGATACAGGCATCCATTTTTTCATCTGCATGTTCCAGCGGGGCTCTTTCAAACATATTCAGTTGCTTACACAATTTGGTCCAGAATAATGTAGTAATTCCACTGAACGTGTCCATTTTGGCCTCAGTTGCGACGTGCCTGTATAAGCGCTTGATTTACTAAGCAGCTCATTACACCGACAGCTCCTGGACTGGTCCTGGGGCTGCCCTCCTGATGAGTGCTGTGACTGAGGAAAAGCTCATCTGATCATATCACTGCTGGGATGTCTCAGTTTAGAAAAACTGAAAAAAGTTAACAGTGATATTGACTCCACAGCGTTTACTTTGACGGTAGTTCAATTCTATAAAAGAAAAAAATGTGTATGGTTGTCTTATATTATTGATGCCACAGGAGACCTGTGATGATGCCCGGGGATTTTATGACACAATCATTTTCATGGTTACTGTGAGTTTTTATTTGCTCACCTGTCGCCAAAACCTCGAGAAACATCAGATTATATGTCAAAGAGGGAGGAAGGTGGTTTGCGTACGAAAGAATAAAACATGAATAAAACTTTAAAGCGGTACTTCATGCATAAACTTTTCTGCCTGAGTCAATTGCAACTGAAATTGCATACTATGACTTCAACGTGCGGATTATTTTCATGATTTAATGATCAACCATGAGCTTTCAGAATGTCAACAAATTGTGAAAAACACTCAGTACAGTTTCCCAGAGCCCAAAAGGGACATCTTTAAATTGCTTCTTTAGTACAAACAACAGTCTAAGACCCAAAGTCTCTTAACTCTTCACCAATCCAGGGTGCACTGCTTATAAGAAAATGTCACTGAATGTGACATTTTCTTATCTTTGAGGAGTGCCTGGATTGCCTGTGGTTTTTGAAGTCCCCCAATTCCCATTTTCCAAGAACACCGTAAACACAAATTATATCTACATTGTATCACATTGAGATTCAATTATTTCCTTTTTTTTACACTTCATTTACTATTAAAAACATGTAAGAAGCTGAAACCAGCATATATTTGACATTTTTGCTTGAAGAATTATTTGTTTATTTTTTAGGTAACTTGTTAACAGTGCAGTTCTCTGGATACTTGTATTTATCGGACGACTTTCTGTTAAATACAATCTCTTCCCATCACAACCTTCCTTGTGGCTCCCCAAAATCTTATCTTTGCTATTTCAACCTCTGGTTTGAAATCAGACACAAACGGCGGCTCCAACCGGGTGCACATGGTTGATAAGTGTGCCCGATGTTTTGGGGTGCACAATGAATCAAATCTATAGGTCTAAAAATGTCATAAATCGTGTCCTTAAGGGGTAACTCTACAATTTCACACAGTATAGTGTGTTTACAGGTTTTGGGGAGTGCTAATCCATATGTGAACAAAGTTGTAGAAAGCCTTTTGTGGTTGCATGTAATCTGACAAGTTGCCTCCAGTGTCGTCTCTCAGAGGCTAAACTGCATTGTAGACAATGTAGATGCAAAGTTTTCAAAAAACAGTCCATTGTTCTAGCATTGAACTCCTATAACACTGTTGAGCTCATTAAGCACGGCTTACAAACAGGCGATCAAAATCAGTACAGCAGGTTCAGAGATATTGTCATTTTTCTTCCAGCATTCCACCAGGTGACTACATTACCCACAATGCAATTTAGCCACCAAGTGACATCACTGGAGGCAATTTATCAGATTGCATGCAGCTTCCTCTGGAGCCTTTGTAATACGTTTTCACATATATAGTAGCACTACCCAAGATCGGTACAAATACTTTATTGTGTAAAATTGGTGGCGATACCCTTTAATGATCAAATTTTCCCGAGTTATGTGTTCATGCAACTAAAGCCTGTCTTCCTGCTGAAGTAAAGGGGACAGTAGAGTGACGTTACAGCACAGCATAGCGTCTTTTGCAGGTGGTTGCGTGTTTGGATGTACAAAGTGTCTGACGTTGACAGCGGAGACTGCCGTTTGTGTCCCCTCACCTGACAGCAGACAATGCTGGTTTCTTTTAACCATGTCCACAATCTTACTGTAAGCCTAGCTGCAGACCAGAAAACAGCCATATGCAGTAGTCCATTTTGGAAGGCCTTGCCAAACATTCTATTTTGTCATTTAAGACGTGTTCCTGTTAGCTGACTGACAGGAAGCACAGTGTATCATAATGTACGGGCACACACTGATATAAAATTATACCAGTAGGACAGGCTGAAATTAAACTTAGAGAAAGCCAAACAAAGGCTTCCTGTTTAATGTGATGGGTTATCTGTCTCAGTGGAAGTTGTTTCTCATATTCTCCACAAATGAATGACAGCAAAAAGCTCCTTCTGAAGGCAGAAAAATGAGCCGTGATACTTCTAACTATGCTGACTGTGTGCAGACCTCAGCAGGAACTACAAAGGAGAGGCACAGACCGTAGATGACTGGCATAAAACTACAAAACCAGAGCAGTGCTGTTACCTTTTCAAAGTTGCACCGTGCAACTTTGCATACGGCTGCTTATTTACTGAACTGGCCTGGCTGTTTTCTGTGCACCAAAGCAAACCAACTGGACAACAGAGGCAACACATCTAATGCTGGTGAGTCCAGCTTTCTCTGGAGGTAGCTGCCAATAAAGCTTAAAGAAGGTTCAATCAGACGAACAATTTCACTCTTTCTCCCCCCTTCTCCCATTGATCACTCCTTCCCAGCACAATCGCTTGGCCTCTGTCCATTCACATATTTTACTCCTTGCCTATTACCCGATTACATGTAGCCTAGGGGTGTCACCATTTCAATTAAATCGAAAATCGATCTAAATGAACTTTTTACTTTTGATCACTGAAATCCAAAACAGCATCGTCAAACCATCCCCCGAAAGACAAATTGAAATGTGGTTTCAAAATGCATTACGCAGTCTTTGTTTACATAGGAAACCATGTAGACCATGTGTCCCAAACTAGGAGCCACTGGCCAGGTTCATCTCTCCGTAAATTTGAACCAAGATCTTTGAGCACCTCATCTTTCTCTCTTCCCTACTATCATACTACCTGTCGTGTTTAATGATAACCCTTTTTAACGTTGTATTCCTGAAAAACGGTAGCTCTTTTTGTAGGTGAGACCAGAAGCTTTCACTCTAAATTGAATTAATTGTGTATCTCTCTTGAAGCTCTCTGTTCTCTCGGTCAACCTTTCTTTTACATTCAGGAACAGACAATCCTGAATGGATTAAAGTTCACCCAAAAATGAAGATTTCAGTCATCATCTGTTTAGCCTAATGCAGGTGGAGAAGTTTCAAAGTCTACAAACGCATGTGCATGTGGACAAAGACCAAACATCCAGTAAAATAGCTCTATAGAGCCGGTGTCGTCCCCGTCTTGAAGCCCAAGATCAAATTGTGTTTCTGTTCACAGAGCAGCCAAACAAATGCATTGTTTCAGTAAGTATACCTATCATATAATCCTATAAAAAACACATGTCGATAATCGGTCTTTTTACCATGCCCATTAGCAACCGCTGTCTGATTTCATGCTGTACACAGCTCAAGTACTTTTCCACTATAGAAGGGATACCCGACCTGAATCCATAAGGCCGGGTTCAGTCAAAACAGGAGAAATGTAAGCGGGTACGAGAGGAGTTTGGTCACATCAATTGACATGACATATGAACAGCGCCTTTTCACTGCCATCTACACTGTACAGGTCTGTAATCAGGGTAAAGGGGCAAGCTGTAACCTTGGTAACAACTGCGTGACAGGGTAACACAAATGACAGCTTATATTCAGTGTGTCAGGCTCCAGTCAGGTTCAGATGTGAAAAAAACAAAATGCCTGTCGAGTTCGGGTCGGGCTCGGTTACTCCTCGCTTGGATTCGGTCACGTTGGGACAGAAACGTGCGACCTGAGCTGCAAAACAACAGCAGCCACGCTGTCGCAGCTGTTAGTAGCACTGGCCATAAATAAGTGGTATCAAAAGCTATGTCATATCTAGTAAATGGTAAGGATTTACACTGAACACTTAACTAGTTTTTCACTTTTATCATTGATGCTGTTAAACTAGTGCTGTCTGATGAACCTGCTTGAGACATCATTTGGAAAAATATGGAGCATCTGGGGCGAGCTGAGTCTCTCCTCTCTTCCTCTCAGCCGCACTGATTGTGTACATTCGCTGAATGTTGGTGTTTGTTCCATGTTGTGCTGCCATATTTTACCCAACATGGGTCAGACTGGCCATTATTCGAGCAAGAAACTTTAATAGAAAAACAGGACTGATAGTAAATACTGTGAAGTAGTACACAGTGATGCAACGTCTAGTGTCCATAAACATTAGCAAAGCAAAGCCTCATTTGCATAAAAGCCTTTATATGCAAATGACTTCCAGTAGATGCTTTTCCTCTCTACTATCCCTGTGAACCCACGCTAATTCCAGCTCCTCTGAGACCTCACAAGACTACAAATAAAAATACTCATGGCCATTAGACGACTTTAACACTCCCTTGGTCGACGCACGGGGAAATGAAAACAACAAAACGCAAAGAGTGCTGTTTGTTCTCCTTTTGTGTTCATAAAAGAAAACACACTTCTTTCATCGGATTTTGAGATAAACAAGGTCACAGAGAAGAGGTGTATGTATTGCTCGCAGTCGGAATATAATTGGCTGTGTTTTAAAACACCCTGTGATTTGAATTCACCGTGCCCAATGTGAGAATGATAACAGGAATCCCGGAGGCCTCTTGACAGGAAGTCGCACACGGTTTTCTACATGTTCGCGCTCACATGTCATGTGCAACTTTTGATGCATACCAGTGCTGTGGATGTAGACCTCGTAGCCGTCAAACGTTCCTCTTCGCTTTGACTTCGACTGGAGCTGCCGCTTGCTCTTAAAAGGGAATCGACTGTCAGTACAGAACTGCTTCTTTCTCCGCTTGAGGGCGGTCTAATTTCTATCAAGTAAACATCCTCTGCTGTCCCCGTTAGTCAGGAAATTAGAGAGATTTCTCTTTTTCTTCCTTCTGCCCCAGATCTGAGATGTTTCATCAGTGTGCTGCACAGCTAAAATGAATGCACTGAAAGAAAATGACCCAGAGAGCAACCTTGGTGGTTTTTCTGCTGCTGCTTCAAATCAGTTAACTGCTTTTGAAAAAAGGTTCAGTCGGTGCAAAAAGCTCAAACAACATATTACCAAACCACAAGGTCAGGCCGCCTTTGATATCCAACAGAGCAGCTTGACTTTTCCTCCATCTTGATTACTGTACTGGTTACACTCTTGGTTCTGTGCTAATTCATCCGGTGACTCTATAGATCAGTATCTCACAGTAGCTTTTTTTTTTTTTCGCAGCAGAGCTTCATGGCAGTCGGGACTGTGCACCTAATTAAGTTAACCCCAAAACTTGCACTGTGTTGTATCTAAAACGTTGATGTAAAACATCGTTTTGTTTCCTCCACGTCTTCAGAGTCCAAAGCTAACACTGACAGCCTAAAAAATGTCAAATGCACAAACAAGTATCCATCATAGAACAGGCAGACATATCATGTGGTTTTTTTTTTTTTTTTTTTCATATGTGTCTTTCCTAATAGAAAGGAAAGCAATTCAGCCACAAGACATGCTGTGTTTTGAGTAATGGACATGACTCACTTTTTCTCGACTGGAAGAACTTGCCCTCCACCCTCGCTGTTCCTCTGTCTCCACCTACACATATAACCTGCCGCTGAATGCATCAGATTCCTCGCTCCGGTTGTACCAAGTGATTTTTGGCCGATGTAGGAAATCATTAACTAGAGTGGAAGTAGACGAGGCAGCTCGACTCCAAACATAATAAATGACAGCATCTCGTCATGAAGATCTGGAATGCAGTGGACATCTCATACTGATGATAGAAAATACTGTGCTTGTGATAGTATCTATTTTAATGCTTAAGTTCATCTGAAGAATTTATATGTGTCTATGTCTGTGTGTGTGTGTGTGTGTGTGTGTGTGTGTGTGTGTGTGTGTTTGTATATATACGTATTAAATTAAAATGAGTTTCTTTCATCTAAACCTTGGTGGATGTTTGTGTCTTGTCTCAGGACTCGAGGTGGAGTTCCTCCCCTGCATGCAGCGGTGCCCCGAGGAGCAGCACCCAGAGGAGCCCCACCCAGCCGGGCTCCATCTTCCAGAGGGAGGGGGGTTCAGAGAGCCAGAGGCGCCCCTCCAACCTCCGGATACCGGCAGGCTCCTCCCATCGTTCAGGACACATATGGCGAATATGTGAGTATATTTAAACTCCACATGAGAGACCACATGATGAAATATGCATATTGGTGTCACTGACACTACTGGTTGTATAGTGAATTCAGTTAATTAATTTAAGTGATTTCTTAGTAATTTAAGGAACTTATAAATTATAAATACCAAACATTTAGCTCTTTTTAGCTTCTCATATGTAAAAATTTGTTTCTTTTCTTTGACATCACTATTAATTGATTATTTGGATTCAGGAAAAAACAAGCAAATCAGCGTGTTTTGGGTCATTGAAACTTTTTAATTTTTCACTATTTGCTGGCATTCTCAAAGACTAAGCGATTTTCAGATGAATTAAACAAGTGTTCAGTGGATTGATGAATGGTGGAAGTAGCTGTTGATGATTACTTACAATAAAGAAGCTGAAAGGGACAGGTGCATTCTGGTATCCTAAAAATAACTGAAAGGTCACCAACTCAGTCAGCTGTTGAAGCACCAGTGGCTGTAACACACAGCTCAGGGAGGCACGTAAGATACTTTAAAACCCTTCGTCCTGATTGCTGCAATTTGTCAAACATCATCCTTCTTCTTAGAGTCATAACTTAACACAATTTAAAAACACAAACATCAAACACAAATGTGACATTTTTGGATGATATTGTTATTACTTGGATGCCCATTGTGAATCAGCTTCCTTATAAATCATAGTAAAAAGATGCTTCTGATAACTGTATACCTTGCTGGAGTATCACCATATTTTTAAGTTTCCTCTGTTTCAATGTAATCCAGTAACATTTGTCTGTTTATACATTGGTATATTGCGAACGGGAACCGCAAATAAGAAAATTGTTATCAAATATTGGTTCAAAAAAAGTAACTTTGAGCATGATGATCCCCAAATGAAAGCAATATCTATTGATATTACTTTCATGTTGTTGTTTTTTTTTTAAATTTGAGTGAACTGGCCCTTTAAAGATTTCAGCACAAAGTATGTGTAGCTGCTTACAGTGAGTAATGACTTGCATTCGAACATGCAGGCAGCCCTGACCAGTCCACCGTGTTCCATTTTTTGTTTTGCTACATGAAGTGTCAGCATAATGCAAGGGGATTTATTATTGTAGCCATTATTGTGATTTGGTCTTATAGCTTACCTGCACGCTAGTCTTGTGGGAACCTGGCTGTAATATCAACAGCTAGCAGAGATGAATATATTAGGCTTAGAGTCAGAGCCTTTGTGCGTTTGCCAAGAGAGTCTCCTGCTGCACTGTCAAGGCAAGTTCCCCAGAGACTCGGGCATCAACATTGCATATTTAGCAGATAGAAGGGGAGAGGAGGTGGCCCGCGTTGGAAAATTGCCCCAGCCAGCCCATACCTAACCACATCTGACAGGTTTATTCAGAGGTTGCGATTCAAATGTGTGGAGGTCGTAGAGAATGACTCTTGGACCAGCTGTTTCCCATCATTGTCACAGTTGTAAACTGCATCCCCCAACACCTGCACCTGTGTTTCTGGGTGGAGAAAAAAAGACCCCCAACATCTGCCAGATGATAAATCTACCCACATCACTGCAAATTAGAGGCTGAATGAGTTTGACTCTGTATTATCTGAATAGATCACCATCCCAGGACAAGTGTTCTCCATCGAGGCGCTGACAAATAGGCTCTTGTATTCATCAATGAAATGACAAAGGGATGCTTCTTGTTCACAATTGTTGCCTTCATTTATCACTGCTTAACATTTGCTGTGCCGCATTGCCACGGGCCAAAACATTTGTTCAGCTGGAGGCGTTTTCTTCCTCTCTCTTGTTTAGACAAACAGCGCGAGATCTCGTGGTGATTTTGTCACGATGACACATGGCTATATAGCATCTTTGTTTGCATGGTTTTTGGTTTACATAATCTGCGCCTGTGAAAGCTTCTATTTGTATCAGTATTAGATTATTCTGAATCCAATTGTTGGACAACAAAATCACATAAATGTCATTATCCCGGGATCCAGTCTTGGCAGCGCCATCAGTCTTGAATGGTTACTATGATCGCAGCCAAATCTCATTTCATGTAATTCATTAGGTGCTTTGAGATCTCCGTCTTACCTGCTGCTAATCCAATTGGAGAAGAATTAAACGTGATGTAATTCTCGTTTCAGAAAAGAGGCTGCATGTGATCTTTTTTGTGTAGCTTCGACGCTGCCATTACGGAACCCCAGGGTGCTAATCAAAGTAGCAGACCTTCACTTAAATCAAGAGCTAGATGTGAGTGTAGCTGTCTTTGTTTCTGTTTACACACAAACTTTAGTCCTTTGGGTGAGAAGACAAATGTGCAATGCACGTGGGCTGGTATTGTTTATGTTAAATCCTCCAGATACAGTAATCCACTCGGAGCACTGTGGGTCCTCGCTGACTGTTGTGGCATTAAAAATACTCACCCCCCTCAGGCTCTTCTCTGCCTGTCCAGCCCTGTTGAGAGCCTAGCATTGTTAATTGAATCGTGTTCTCTGCTGCGCTGTCCTTGTAGCTGTTTTAATCTAAATTGGGTGTAATGGTTGGGAAAATATTTCAGATTCAGTAATAAAGAAGCTGCATCCAACTGGTGTGGCAGGCGAGACCAGTCATGAAGACAAGATTGAAACCTATTCATATGAGACAAAACCTGTGATTTGTAATAATTGCAGAGAACATTAATTTATTTTTTATGTCTTGCAAGTGTGCACCATCTGTAATTTACACTATGAGTTAGACATATCAGTCATTCCCTGTTAATAGATCAATACTTTAATTTGCCTTTTGCAGCACAAGTTATTTTTCTTCTCCTGTTTTCTCGCGGCATGGCTTTAAAGATGGCATTGTACATGCTTATGATCATGTGGTCTCTCAAATCCATCTTGCCAAGCTTCAAGCTTTCATGACTGAACTCAACTGTGGTTCAGATTGAGCAGTGTCGTATGAAGAACCGGCAGCTCGGTTGAGGTGTGAGTGAGAGAAGCGGCTGTTTGCTAGAAAACAACAATGGGGGCTCTTCAAGGGGTTAGAATAGATGCTATAGCATTATTCATCAGAACTGGAAAGTATATTACAGTGAAAGAAGAGCAAAGAACTGCACTGGAGTATCTGCTAATTATGCCTGTTATCGCTCTTCTCTTGACTGGCTTTGGTTAAATTTGATTTTCCATTGGGCTCTGCTAGTGGTGGTGCTCTTCTACTGTTGATCTGATTGACTGAAGTTAGCCCATGATAGAATGTGACAGATGGTTTGTCCAATCACCTAACAAGAATTTTCCACCACTATTGGACTGAAAGATCTCAACAATAACTTGAATAACCTGACTGTAGCGCCCCCAGCTGCTCATATTTTCACTTTGCTAGAACCTCTGTTCATTAACTTGTAGAGGTAATGACATTCCCATCATCCTCAGTTCCACTTTGTGTATCATGCTAATTAGCACACTTTAGCATACTAACATGCTAAATATTATAACTGCCCAGCACTGGATAAGTAACATTGTCAATGTTAGCACGTTAACATGCTGACGTTAGAATTTAGCTCACAGAGCCACTGCTTTGACCGTAGACTAGCAGCTTGTTTGTTTGCTTTTTATCTTAAAAGTATCTTAAACACCGAAGACATCATTGAAGAATATTTTGAAATCCCATATTTGGTAATTCCCTGTACATCTGCCTCACAACATAACCCATAGTACAAAGACCTAGAGGTTGGGCGTACCGATGAGACAATATAGCCAAAGGCAATTTCACAATATCTGTGACCAAATACCGTGACATCGATTTTGTAGAGATGACTATTGATACTGTTACTTAAACGAGTGTCAGACACTCTGAGACAAAAGAAGGACTGTGGACGCTTTGTTTCTCGCTAATGTGCAATAATTAAGACAAACAATGTGCAGTAACCCACATACTTTCAACCTGTAGCATTATTTATTACCCTGTATATCAGGATACATTCTAGTAGAATGTACATTTATTGTATTTTTGTTCTGTTTTTATTGTTCTTGCTTATATATAGTTTTTTTATTATTCTTGTAAATAATAAAACAAATAATAAATATTATCATCGTTTTTATTATTATTATTCTTATGTATTTTTTCATTTTTCTGATTCCTACACTTTGCATCAGTAATGTGGCTATAATGACTAAATTGGTAGGCAAGTATTAAAAATAGTCTGGTAAGTTCAGAAAAAACCATGAAAAGACAAAATGCCAGATCACATCATAACAATATCAGGATCTAAGACACTACGTAGTCCCACATCATGATGACGATGTGATATTGTTATGTACTGTGTATTATGTTATAGACTGGCAGTCTGTCCTGGATGTACCCTGCCTCTTGATCAAGTAGAACTTGGATAGGTTCCAGCCCCCCTACGACTCTGCACAGGATGAACAAGTACAGTCGAGTACAGCTAGTTGCAGCAGTGATGCAGAATTTAATTTTCCAGTGCAGATGTGTTTCTGCAGGGCTAATTTATTAATGACATGAATTCCCCTGATAATACGTGGCAGATGTGCAGCTTTATTTGAAATTTGGATCAAAACCAAAAGGTGGTAAAATAACCGTATAGAAAGCTAAGACATTTGTCAAGCGCAGCACAGGCTAGTGATGTTTCAACTTGATACATGAGCCAACTTTTTGGCATCCTCAATCTGATAGCTTGAGTAGCATTTCTACCCCTGCAGCGGAAAAACTTTCAGCAAATTCCAGCCTGTTCAGCTTTCTGAAATATGCTGGCAGGAAGAGCAGAATAAATGACGCACAGCTTTGACAAATTTTGAGACCAAGACAGATGACCGAGGGGTGCAAATACTGGATGATTTGTTTTCTTTGAGCAATATCATAAGGTGTTATTTCTCTTTTATTGTTAAGGAGTTAAGAGCAGTGTGTGACACAGCTGTGTGGAGGCGCGACATTTATCTTTGAGCAGATGGTCTTGTACTAAAGTTGTCTGGGAGGAACGAGGCTTTTTCTTCTCCTCTTGATTTGCTTAATTTTCTCCCTTTGTTGCTTGTATTTGTGACACCTTTGCAGTTTTAGCGCAGGCCGTGCAGCATGTGCAGTTCTCAACGAAGTTCAGAATGTGTTGTCGGTGTGTTGTCGAGCTCATTTGGATTTAGCACTGTTTGCAGAGGACAAATCCAGCGCCTGAGAAGCCTGCTCTGGGTGTCAGTAGCATCCTATCTGTTACAGTGGTATTGTAGAGCACAGTGGAGCGGCTGTGATACTGCTGTTGTAACATGCAGTGCCAGGCCCTCTGTTAGTCTTCAGTGGCCTCAGAGGCCAGTCCTTATCTTTTAACAACACGCCTCTCAGCCATCCACTGGCATACAAATGAAAGACTCACTTAGGGGCTGCTCTCTCTCTCCTCTGTCTGTCTCTACTCCCCCCTCCACCCTTTCACTGTCACACTAATCCTGTTTAGTGTTGGAAACACAGTGTTGCAGTATCGTCGCGCTATTGTGCTCTCTAAGATATTTTGCCCAAATGGTATATCAATACAGACCCATCAGATACTGTATTATACTGGCTTCAATCACAGCATCATCTCAGTCAGCTTTCAGTTTTAAAGTTGTTTTTCAATGTGTCAGACACCAAAGAAAAGGATAATTTTAAATGTGCCAGTGTGATTTATACGCCAAGCATGTTTCTCCTCTCAGCCCGCTTGTAACTCAATTATGGAGTAGCCGCTCTAATAAATGGCAATAACATGCCATTGTTAAAGTTTAATGTGGTCCTTAATACCAGGCACTGTTGTCCGATGTGAGTGGACAGCGCCTCGATAGAGTTGCCATCGAGACGATTGGAGGACTCAGTTCACAGTTATAACACATTGCTTGCACTGAAAACTAATCAGGATGCCTAGTCCCTGTTCTGCTAACAGGGTGGATGGTGTGGCTCTGTGTACGGCAAGAAACAATAGGTTGTGTTTGTAGTGTAGTGCAGAGTTGATGCAGAGTGGTTTAGTTCAGAATGACTTTCAGCATGTTTAACACATATTTGTTATGTCTTGTATGATTTGTGCACGTTTTATTTTTGCCCTGCTCATGGGCCTAAAACAATGGTGATGTCAGCTGGTCTTCGTCACACACAGACAGACACTTCAGTCCAGATATTTCAACAGTTACTGAAAATGAAATTGGTTATAAGTGTACCAAGGGCGTTTTTTTCTTCGCTTTGGTGCATCTTTTCACATTGCTACCTAGAAATCTAATTTTTGTCTATTTTAAAGGTGGATATTTATTGTCCCCCAAGGAAAAACTTCAATATTTTCCCAACCATACAAACTTCTCTTTGCCACCACTTTGTTATCCAGAAATATCAAAACATCATGAAATCACATGTTCCCCAGAGGATGAACCTTTTGCATTTAGTTCAGCCGATGATCTTTGTCATGCAATAGCACCTCCCTCAGGCCAAACTTTCAAATTTACATGCAGGATTTACTGTATTGTCTGTGGCTGATTGAGGGGATGAAAATGAAAACCACAGGGGTTCTCCTGGCAACCACATCATATTGTTGGTTGTTTTGCCCAACACTATAGTACTGTGACGTGTAATGAGGCATAATTTTCACCTCGAGGGCTCCCTTTTGAATACAGAGAAGGCATTGGCAAAAATAACATTTTTTCAAATGTTTTTTTTGCTGTGCCATCATCTAATGAGCCCCAGTTGCACCAGATGATCTTGATGGATAAAGATGTATAATATTGTCAGTGTTTCCCACAGAATCAGAATTTAATTGTGCTGGTGGCTGTCCAGCTGGGGTACCATTGAGCATGCGCACTCGAGACTTCTGCCAAGTCGGCTAACTTCCGGTTTAGAGCCAAGCTAACTTGGATGGAAATAAAATGTAATCGGGCAGCTCTTCTAGACTCTCTAAATTTTATTGGACCGAATTCCCCAAATTCTGACAGTAAAATTTCATGACAGACGGATTTCATTGCCATTTTACAGAAGCGTCTTTCACAGTGTTAGCTTGTGGGAAAAAGTCCCCAGTGCATCACATGACAATGTCATTGCTCCAAAAATAGAAAATCAATAGGTGCCGGCCAATGTTGATATTGTGGTGGACCACCATAAATAAATTGATGTGCGGGAAACACTGATTGTATAAAGTTTGTATAAAGTTAACTGCTCAGGCCTGTGAGAGCTGACCAATCAGTGCAGATTGAACTTTTGGCTTTTGGATGAGGCAGGCACTAAACCTGAGCGTTCAGAGAGAGGATGAATAGAGGTGCTGTGGCAATGAATAGAAAAATGTGTTTCTTGAAGATTCAAGCATGTAAACTTTTTTGGTACACCCAGAAAAAAAAAAATGTGTGAACCCGAAACTGAGCATAATACAGGGCCTGTCAAGTTCTTTGGATAAAATCTCTATATAAATGCTGTCCATTTACCAACATTTTTCAAAACCCCCTCTCTCAAACAGCACAACCGTTAAGTAGGTGATATTAAATGTGGCCTAACATCTTATAAAGTCAGAGAGTTACCAGATCTATCATTTATTATATAGACCTTATGATGATAGTGAGTAATCAAATACATATCATTATAAATCAACTAAACAATTCCAGGAACAAAAATTCCTACATGAACATTATTCAAATATTTGAAACAGAGTTTGACAGGATAAGCTTAACTTAGACAGCACTCTGTATTAATCACTTTTCCACCCACTACGATGCTTGCCTCAGACCAGTTTATCAAGTGTAGTCTATTTATTTTGTTACAAGAACTCTTCTTTGCATCACTGTATGAGTAGTGCTGCTTGCATAATATACAGAAGAGTGCCAACACTGATGTTAAGGAGAACTACATTTCAAAATCAGACCTATTCAGAACACATCTGCTGCTGCCTTCAGAACATAGATATATGGTATGTTCAAAAACAATACGTTCTATTGTAAATTCTGTTGGAGGAAATGCTGAAATTCATTAAGTTAGAAATAAATAAAAGTGAACATACCATAAGTGTAAGAGTGACTTGCCCTGTGTTTAAGGTGGGTGCTGGGTCTCAATATTGAACTAAAATGTTTACCACTGATCTGAAATAACGTTGTAATAAACTGTGATAAAAGTTAATGATATCACTGGCTAATATGATCGGTACAGCCCACGCAGCTCATTATTTTTAATTAGTCCCACCTTTTCAGTATGTTCCTGGCAGCATTTCATGACATTGCTGCTCAGTGTCTTTAACCACTGAATACTGAGGCCTAAAGGCAATCTGATGTCTGACTGTTTTTCACATAAAGTTATGTAACTGCAGCCCAGACTAGTTCATTTTGGATGTTCACAACTTCCCCTTCCATTTATTCTCCTGCGAGGGTAGAAGCTTTGTGTCTGGGTGACCGACTGTGTTGATTTACTTTCAGACAGTGAACAGAAAGTTAAAATTTGTATTGCAAAACATGATGTCTACATTATTCAAAAGGCTTAGTTTTTTAGTTAGTGTTAAGCATTTCCTGTATTAGAAGTTATGGATCATAAGCATATACTGGTAGGAGTTCATAGATGTATTATGTAATTATGTTATTTTCTGGGATTACTTTGTGGAATTTTGAGATAAAGGTAACAGAATGGGCTTTTGCTTTTGTTACCTTAATTATAATCATGATTGCAAATGGTGAGCATTATATTATATAGTGATAAATCTGTTGTCAGTATGATGTTAGTGGAAGAAAACAAGTTTGTCAAGTATCTGACAACTGGGGCTGACTTCACAATCACAGCTGCATGATTTCTGCTTTTCTCCTCCTGCCTCATAATTCAATATTCATTACCACGCTTGTTTATTCCAGCCTGCACTGCGTAATAGAGACAACTTTTAATAAATTGAACTTGTAACAAGCACCAGACATGTTTCTGGCAAAAACAGACACATTATTTCAATTTCCAATGTGAGGACACGAGCGATGCACGAACTTACTTCAGAAGGTGTCTGTTGGTTAACGCAATCTCAGCTTCAAAGACCTCTAGTTGTGAGGTTTTCACCACTCAGAAATGATTAAGTATTATTCATACTCAATTCATACTTAGAAAATGTTGCTTGCTTTAATAGAAAGAGCTCGCCAGTTTGATGTAATGTAAAGCTTAGTAATAAATTAATAACATAATAAACTACTTGTGAAGAGCTACTTTTGTGATAAAAGCCATACTGCATAACACAAGTCCAAGATGTTTAGACAGAAGATGAGAACACAGGGTTGGTTGTCTCAGTCTAAAAAGTTTAGTAACATAATCTCATACATATTCATCATTGTGGCCTGGTTTCTCTGTCACAACAGTCCTCAAAATAAAGCTGTTGATTATCCATCAAGCAGATTCTAAATATGTATTTCTAAATCACTGCAAATACATGAAATGTTGTCCCTATAGGTGGCCAGTGTTACAACTGTTATACACACACACACACACACACACACACACACACACACACACACACACACACACACACACACACACACACACACACACACACACACACACACACACACACACACATGCCACTAGCTGTGTTTTGTTTGGCTTTGCTACACTTAACCCAGTCTTCAGAGCATTAAAACCTGAATGCAATACAGTCCACAGGATGTAAATACATAAACAGGGTCATCACGCATCACTAAGGAATGAATGGAAAGTGGAAGCAAAATAGTCCATTTTGTATGAGGGAAAGAGAAAAAAAAGAAAACAAATTAACTGTTCAACTGCTGCAAGATATCATCAATGTTAAGGTTATATCCAATCAGGAACCGCTGCTGGACTGGCCCTCAGTACCCATCCCTTCATTATCAATTTTTTTTTAGATGGGAAAAGTAATTACAGCGCCTGTATAATCCAGTATAAAGCAACACAATATTGTTGGAATTACAGCCTAAAAATCCCCATTAAAGCGTAACTTCATCAATTTCTTACAAGTTTCAGGGAGAAACCTTATTGTGGCATCAGCGGAAGCTGCATGTAATCTGATAAGTATTACTCAGTGGCTAAATTGCATTATGGGTAAAACGGGGGAAGTTTTAAAAAGAAGCCCACTGATATAGCATTGAACTCCTGTAACACTGTTGGACTTCTCTGTGTACAGTATTACTGCCAAAGACCTGTAAACGTACCTCAAGTTGTACAATTGTTGAGAATTGGCCACCTATCAAATTTATACTCAGAACAAAATTGAGGGCAGTACTACCTCTAATTGCTACCAACTGCAGCTGCCCTTAGCTAGTTAGCTCAGTTAGCTGTGCAGCTGGCAGTTCAGACTGGGAGTTTCAGGGGCCGGGGTATATTCGTTAGGGTTTTCACCGCTAGCAGAGTAGCTTTAGAACAGGAGGGGCCGGGGATAGCTAATCAGCATGCTAACTTCAAAGTGTGCTGTATTTTTCTAACTTAGTTTTCCTGGAATCCAAGCAGAACTCCAAATATTTCTCAGGTTCAACACTCATGTTGACTTTCCCCCTCTTATTGCAAAACTTGTTTTTTGGGTTGCCTTCTTCACCCAGTTTTCTGCGTGCGTCTAATGTCCACAGTCTTTTTCACTTATACGTATTAAAATAATTTTTGGCATTGTCAGTGTTGTGATAATCATCTTTGGCAAAAACTATTCAGAAATTACACGCCTAATTATTTTCTCTTTTGTGTTTCATTAGGCAGATAAAGGTTATGATGGGAAGTTGCAAATCAAAGCCAACAGTTTCATCTGCCTGTTGAAAACTGCTTTTAATTATATCCCCACTGCTTTTTGAGAACTGCTGCGCCGATTGTTTTTGAAGGCGTTCAAGGGGTTATATGTTGTCAAAAGTACACTTGTTGACGAAACTTAGTCCTTGCATTAGCGTGGGGAATTGATGACTTTGCGAAAGCTCTTGTAGCTGCAGAAGTACAAATGCCAGGAGGGACTTAAATTCCCCTCAAGCTCCCTTCAGACAAATAAAAGTGAACTGATAAAGACCTTCACAAAAACCAACACACCTCCCACTCAAATAAAAACAACAAAGGAATAACAAACAAGTCTTGAAAGCCACCCAATGGGATGACCAAGGAGAGGTTTGTGCATACAAAAAGGATTTCTTGCATGCACCTGCCAGGTGTTTTTACCCAGCAACAAGAAGTATCGCTACATCCGGGTCTCTTTCTGGAGAGTCATAGAAGTTGCTTTACACGCGCTTCAATTCTGGTGGATTAAAGATAAAAGAGTCAATTCAAATGCTGTCATTTGGCAAATGCATGTTTCTAATCAGGAATTAGGGCCTTAATAATAAAATGGATGTGATGAGCATTTTTCTTCTGGTTCTAAATCTTACAGACATTCATTTCAAGCATGCAAATCAGGGGCAGATGGAATTAGCCAAGAAGTGTGTGGGGGATGAGAGATGTGTCGCTAGGGGTCGACGCCTTTTGTGGAACATAAGTCCCATTTATCCCAAATTAGGACGGGTGCGGCACTGGTTCGCTTTGATGTTCCTCTTGGCGGGGGCCTGGGTGGAGTGCAGAGGGGGGGACGGGGCAGATTGCTGGAGCACAAACAGATGTTCAAGGCTCATCCTTTGAGGTGGTGATGAAACGTTGCCACAGCAAGAGTCTTTACGTCCCACTGTCAGTCAGTTGACGCAGAGACAAGGGCAGGGCTGCACTTGCCACTCTAATGGTGCTGCATATGGGCTGCTATACCAAGAGGAGTAGATCAAACAATTGACCTATATCCGTGCGAAGTTGACTGCTTCTGTGAATTGCAATGTATAATTAGCAAAAACAACCCTGCGAGCATTTGATGAAAAGTAAAAACTCTTCGCAGTAGAATACCATGAAACAGTTGACACCCCAATTTTGGAAAGTGGTTTCAGTCACAGTTCAACCGAACAATGCAGCACACAGGAGCTTTTAACCTCCATCCGTCTTCCCAGCCTCTCCGCTCTACAGGTCAACAGGTTTATAATGTTGCACAGATTGTCATATCAACATTTCTTCAATGTCAAAATGTTTGATTGAAGATTGTATGAGCTGTTCCTCATTTGACTGGTTGCATTTTGTCCCTGTGTCCCCAGGAATATGACGACGGTTACGGAACAGCTTATGATGACCAAGGATATGAATCGTACGACAACAACTACAGTAATCAAGGACAAAAGTAAGTTTTGCGATTTTTTCCAAAGAAGCCCCTACTAGGAGGCATTTACCAGTATTTCACTCATGTAGCACTTGACTGTCATGATTGAAGTCTGTGACCTACTTTTAAAGCAGCTCTAATCAATATTTTTTTTTTCACTGATGTGTGGAATAAGTTTGTGTAATATGAAAGGAGTCGCTCCTAGCAAACCCGCAGAAAAGCATCACCCGCGTTTGCAGTTCCCCTCAGCTACACTGAGTATTTTAGTGTCTTTCAGCTTAATGTTTTGGTTTTACTTTAAAAAGCTCTGATACAACACAGAACACTGGACAAAAGACAAGACTTACAAAGTTAGCGACTAGCAGGTGAAGATAGTGGATCATAAAGCAGCTTAGAAGCCAGATACCTTTCTCAGGAGTTGGTAGAGACCAAAGCATATTTCAATTGATATTGTTGTTGCTCTTAGGTGGCCAAAAAGCAAACCAAAGCATAAAGTAATGCTGTTTTAATGTTTGCAGTGTTCATTTTGAAACTGAAATCACCACAATGATCTCCTTACTTTAAGAATGCCTTTCACTTATCATAGCTGCCAAATAATGAGTTTTGTAGAAATAAATCATATTAAGCATGTTGGCATTGATTGATTAAAATGTGATCCTAAAATCTAATCTTAAAAACAATGTCCAATATTAACATTCTTTGTGCTGATAGAATGTGTATTTCGTCACAGTTTACAGGTGTTTCTATTGTGTCCACCTCATCAATATCAGTAAAGGTAGGCTAATTACCAGAGATCCCTCTCTGTAGGGTGCAAGGGCCACATATCAAAATCTCTCTTAAAGGGCTTATTACAGGACTTTTGTACTAGACTTAAATGCATTAAGCTAAGTTTACCTAATACACTGGCAAGTGACTGAACTGATGAGGAATAAATAACTCCAAAATATAAACTGCATAATCGTGTTTTAATACTCTTCAGAGTTCAAACTAGGCAAAATTATGACAATGACAGCCCTCCAAACAGCTTGAGCGAGCATGCTGAATTAAAAAGCACTTGAATATGTGATGAGTCGTATTCATGCCTCTCTCCAAGTCTCAGCTTTATGAGCAGCATCTGAGGGCAGCGAGCTTGCTGCAGTGTGACCATTTGGGCCTGAGCAAATGCAAGAGAATATGAGGTAAAAGTGACAATTTGAAGTCTTTTGGGTTCAGAGCAGCTGGATTATGGTGCATGAGCTGTTAGGAGTCATTTTCTGCCCTGTTTGAAACTCCAAAGAACACTTGCTGTTAATTAAGTATTTTGTGAAGTGTAAAATGATTGGACTGACCTTTAATTTGTCCCTTAAGATCAAATAAAAAAAGTTAGATGTAACATTGGGTTCCACCTTATAAAAACAGTTAGTAGATTTGAAGAAAAAAAACAAAATGGGAGGTATAGCTGCATCTCTAGGTCCAGCGTTCTGTTTTGAATCCAGGGTTTGAAACAAACCAGTCTCAGCTGAATCAGTGACAGGTCACATTTTCCTCCAAGGAACTAAATGAAGCTCATTACCTTAAATGTATTATCTTCGTTTTATCAGCATTTTAAATATCCGGCCAAAGGTGCTCAGTGTGATCCTCATCTCAATGCAAAATGAACAGTCTTGGTGGTACATTGCTCCATTTAACAGAGGGTCCTGCACAGCTAAATGCAGAATATCGATTTTCTTATATCCAGGGAGCTATCACACTCTCCAAGCCACACAAGGTCAAAGGCTTTCGCTTTGGTTTGTTGGTGTCCCACTGTATTTCATCAGCAAACAATGTGCTACATTTATGTATGCCTGCCTGTGCCACTTCAAAGAAAGAATGATTGTCGCCACATTTCAAAAAAATGGATTGTATTGGCAGCTGCTGGTGAAGAAAAAAGAAAAAGGAAAACCAGACAGAGAAGAAAAAAGAACATTAGTCTGTCCCTTGGCTTTTGTGAGCGGGGTGGTCGATGTTTTCTTTTGTGGAAGTGTCAGGATGTATGTCACCCAGACTTCATCCATCTTTGTGCTATCTCTCTCTCTTTTTTTTTTTTTTTTTGCCCAGATCACACATCCACACACCACGCACACACACACAGAGAATGTATTTTGAAGTGTTGCTGGTTAGGTGTAGAGACGCTGGCCATGGGGGAAACACAGGTCCGCCTCGGGAATCTGCGGCTATTTGTTTTAAAAGCAACCTCGTGAATAATGGTGGGGGTGCTCTGGTGAAGGTGGGAGTGTGAGTGGGGGGGGGATGGGGTGGTGGCTTTGAGCAGAAGAAAAATGGAGTCCATCATGTCGGGGCTGGAGGCTCGGCCGACTCAAAGAGATTTTCATGTCTGTTATCTGGCGGGAGACAAAGCAACTAATAGGGCACAGACATCGGAGCTGGAGCCTCCAGAGGCAGCTGATTCACTTACTTCTTCTCTTATTTGTGTGTCCTGTGTCCTGGATTTGGCTAAAAAGCGACTGTTACTGCAGGCTGACATTGTGCATGTATACATTCAAGCTTTACAAATTGTTTCTGCGATATGGTTTGATTGAATTTCGACAATTTGTCCTTAAGTATAAGGTCTCTTATGTGTATTTTTCTAGTTATTTGTCCTTTGTCTGCTCCTGCGGGCAGTATATAGAGAATTATATTCATAATTACTCATCTAAGACATTCAAATGCTATCATGAAGCCACTGGTCCGTAGTACATATTACATTACAGGCCCACAGTAGTCCATTTAGTACTTTTAATTATTCTATTGCAGTTTATACAGCAACATAATGCTGTCCTTCCATAGCTCCCCCTCACAGTCACAATCCTATTTAGCTCTGTGATGGACATAGGTGCATTATTTTCACCCCCAGCCAGAGGAAAGTCATAGTGGGTCCCAGCTGCAGCAGGGCCTGGAGGAGACTGTGTGCATGTGTGTGTGCCGGTGTGTGTGTGTTTGTGCATATGGACGAGAAGTCTCCTAACAATGTTTCTCGAAGCCTAAGGAGCTCCCAGTCACCAATCTGAGCTCTGACTGCATGGCAGGATTTCAGTTGCCGGAGGATAACAAGCAGAACAATTTACAGTCTCTCTCTGTCATGGCATTACCCCGATGGCTTACGCTCGGAACAGCCCTGCCATTTGTGAACACGGAGGGAAAGAAAGAGGATGGTTTTAAAAGGCTCCTGCTCTTAAAAATATTGTAATGCTGCATCAGTGGATATACTGTCACCTTCATTATCTGGATATATGAAATGCATTTCATACATGCATTTAGCATGGAATGCATTTTAGGTAAAGGTGATTGGCAGCTTCTCAGTCGTATGATTAATAGATATTCTTGCTAACCTAAATAATATGATAATGGGCGTGTTTCCATTTTGACTAAAAAAAAACAGATCTGACCAGAATCAATCACACATGAAAGGATGCTATATTTGTGCAGAATGTATTAATCATCCATCAGAAAGGTTACGATACTTGATTTTGATAATTACCTCCAAGAAGGTTATGTTTTCACCTGTGTCCATTTGTTGGTAGGTTGTTTGGTCAGCTAGATTTCACAAAAACTACTGAATTGATTTCCACCAAACCGCGATGAAGGATATGAAGGTCTTGGCCCAGAATAGAGCGCATTAACTTTTGTTTTTGATCCAGGAATTGTTCCTCACTTTCTTTAACATCACAAGCGAGGCTGTTTCCCTACATCAAGGAACATCTTTGGTAATTTCTCAGAGAATAATGCGTTAATCTTAATGAAAAAATAAGGGGTATTTAGATGGATGGTATCTATGAGTGAGTACTTATGAGGACTGTTGGGCCTTGGTAGAGGTATGCACTCTGCTGAATGCCATCCTAGTTGATAAGTTGTTTCAGTGACTTATTGAGCAAATCTGAACTTTACATTTTCTCTGTTGTATATCAATCTAACTTAACTGTCTTTGGGTTTTAAACTGTGAGACACACAAGCTATTCGATGTCACTCTGCACTCCTAGAATGTTTCACTTTTTTCAGAAATTTTATATATTTAATGTTTTCCTATTTACTAAATTGAAAACATTAAACAGTAATAATAAACTGTACAAACTGGCTTTTGTAAGTTCTGGCCAGTGGCACGAGCAATGAAAAGTATTCTTTATTTTCATAAAATAAAGAGTACACATACACAAGATACTAACAAAAAAGACGTGCTGCTAGTGGTCAGAAAGTCGACAGGGCACCTTTAAATTGTGACTTAATTGAAAATGAAAGACTAAGTGAGAGTAAAATCATCAATACAAATAAAATGTTTTTGAAATAAAAGGCTTTTAATTTTGTTGCCAGCAAAACCTACCTAACTCTGAAAAAGCAAAAGTATATACAATATTTAAATAAATCATTGATTTCACTCAGTAACGCATTGTGGAAGACATTAAAACCTATACCTGAAGCATACGTTTCAGTATGCCAATGAAATCAGTGCTTCGCTTTGTGTGTGCTGATTGTACGCTTTGCATTCAAAACCCCATTCTGTAAATAGTACGTGCTAAAGTAAAAGTAAAAAGAGATAGAAAAATGTATGACAAAAAATAATCTGTCTCAATTACAGCCAAGAAAAATGGTTTCACAGCTAGTCAAGTGAGCTCCCAGTATGTTATGAGTACATTTTGAAAAACCAAGAAATGCAACTTATAAACAAAACTTCCTTTTAAATAAAACAAACAAACAAACAAACATATAATTTCATAGTGCTGCAACTACAATCCACGCTGGCATTTTACAGTATTGCAGAACTGGTGTACAATTGCCCAGTCACTACCACTTTTGGGCAGTGATAGCGATCATAAAATCTTAATGTTCTCTGCTCGGTTTAAGTGGCACTAAATGCTAGACTACTCACTTGTTATACTAACCACTGCCAAATGAGACATGACAACCTGTGTGACTATACTATACACATTCTGTCACACAGGACAGGGCAAAATTGAGTCATTTAGAGATAATTGAATTTGAAAGGCAAATAAAGTGCTCACAACCTTAAGACATGAGGCTTAAGCTAAAAAGCTGTTTTTAGATGCCCCGAAGACATTTCGCGACATTTACATGTTTCAGAACAGAGCTGACGCCTGGGGGAGCCTCGTGGAACGCTACCTCAGCATGACAGCCGTGGCAGTCGGTCCGCCAGCTTCTAGATCACAGCCTCCTCTTACCGTGTTTATACAACACAGAGCACTGAGCCATCATCTTTTTTTGGAGAGGCAGCGAAGGGCTTCATCTCAGGAGAGTTATCGGATGCTGCGGCGCTTAGGCACCAATCTACTGCTAAGGTCAAGGAGGCTGGAGAGGGCTGCTTGTGTGGAGAGCCTCTTTTAATTTTATTAGCGGAGAAAAGGTGACGTCTCTGTAGGGAAATGAGAAGGTTGACAGCTGTGGCACAGCCCCGGCTGGACACTTGGAGAGGGGCACGGCGAGGTCGTCTTGAGCAGCCCTGGTGTGATCAAAGCATTATTTCATACTTGACACCTCAGAGACTGCGGGCTGCTGACACCTCGCACCTTCCCTTGCATCTTGCTTTGGTACGCTACATTGTAGGCCAGATCCCGGAGGCCCGGGGGGCACGAGGATAGCTATGTGACAGTGTTTTAAAGGGCAGACGCCTCCCTGAGGAACAACTGTAAATCTTAGTAGAAGAGATGGGCATGAATGGGGACAGAGGAGGAGAGGGGCTGGATTTCTAAGTTTCATGGCGTAGCTGTTGGAATTGATTGCTCGAAAGAGCCCCAAAACTAATAAAAACAAGTTTCACATGCACAATCCTCGAGCCAAAGCATTCAATGAGCATTGAATTTAGTCATTTCTACACTATCAAATACTACACAAAGACTCTAACATCCAGAAGGGTGGAATGTATGAATATTTCATTGGGATGGTAGCTCTGTATCAAACATTATAGGGTAAGTTATCAGGCCGTTGAAACATCCCTGATGGTCTCATCAATGCAGTCTTTCTGCATGCACATTCAGATAAGGACACTCAATAAAAAAACACAAGGGGTTGTGGGAAAGGATGAGGCAAACACTTGCTAATACTAAACTACATTCACCGAGTATGCTTCTAGCAGCCCGCTTATTCTTGTAAAATAGACGGATGCTACAAAAAAGGCACCAGCATTTAGCTTACTGCTGTAAAATGTGCTGGTCATTCAGTGAGTCACTGGGTTCTGTCAGCAAAGTAGAAGGCTGTAAATGCAGACACAGGAGGAGGAAACTTATGATCAAACCATTCTGTTTCATATCCTCAGTATACGGTGTAACCTCGAGACCTCTAGTGCTTTGTAATAATTGTGATGTGATGTGAGGTTTCTGTGATCTTAATCCTGTGCAAATCTGTCATGTCCATAATAGCAATACATATAATACAATACAGGTCTTTATTGTGATATGAGACTATATACCATCATGAGAGTTTGGATATTATATCTGTATGTATACCATATATATATTATTATATTATTATAAATATATCTTTTCCTGATTTTAAATGCTACATTACAGTAAAGTAATACCAGACTGTTCTAATTGTTTTGATACTTGCTTTTACCCACTAAGTCATTACATCCACATGACTGATGATAATCATAAATCTCATTGTGTTAATGTTTTCTGCAGTATCGATATTGAGGTATTTGGAAAAAAAATCTTGATCATTGATATTTTGACACTCAAGCCTAGCATTTATGAAGTGCTTTGAGGTCTTTTCAGAATATTGAGATGTAGTTTGTATATACAGCTTTAAAGAAACGTGATATTACTGCCTAAAAATATTGTGATGTTATTTTAAGGCTGTACCACCCAGCCCTACCCTGACATCTTATCCGGAGGAAAACGTCAGTCAAATCTGAGTAAAATACCAGCTTTGTTTATCCTGTGTGAGTGTGCCACAAGAAACACTTATGTAGGGGGATCATTTCCAAATCACATGAGAGTCCTTGGTAATAACAGTCCTGTGTGAGTAGGGCTGAAGATTCCTCAACACATACTAGCAGCTCTGTTCAGCTCAGCAGATCTCTTGAGCTAAACAGTAATGTCAACAAGCTAACATTCAAGATTCAAGATTTAAAGTTTTATTTCAAAACATGTTCACACTGATATTGTTGATGTTTAGCAGGTGTAATGTGAATCGTCAGTAGGAGTCATCCTAAGAGTACTATTAATGTCTCATGGAAATGCAGCCTTTGCATGTTGAGAGAGGTGGACCGACCGATAGTCACATTGTCATCCCTACATAGCCATGCTGCTAAAGATATGACCTCAGGTGAACCTAAAGTAAAGGGTCATGACACCTAATCTGGTCACACTGACTGTTTAAAATATGGATGGAGCCTTTGGGTCTGAAAAGTGAAGCGAGGTGGAAGTGCCTAAAACATGCATTCTGTCTAATAGCCAGTAGTGGGTGACTCCAATGGTTTCAAAAGAAGTCTGTATGTAAGCTTATGAGAAAATGACCCTACTTTTCACGTGATGCATTACCTCAGTAAATGGTTTCCTGATGAGTTTATGGTCTATCACTAGTTTCAAGTCTTCTTGACTGATTTGTGTGACGTTCATTCTGTAAATTATGGTCCTACTTAGAGTAAAATATAGGTTTAAGGCAAGGCATGCTTTAGTATGTGGCTACATTGTGATTGACAATTCAATACCACAACATGACCTTGGATTCTCCGCCACATCAGAATACCCTCGCCCACGCTACCCTCTTATCCCATACAGTCAGTCTGGCCACAAAAACAAAGGTGGCAGTGGCAGTAATGCCAGACTCCAGACCTCAACAGTGATCAACATAATTGATTTCACCCATTTTTTGTGTTTTATACCTATTTTTCAACATTTATTCTAACAAGAGGACCCCTGGCTAACAACACCAAAACAAAGTAACATAATTATATGTTCTGAACAGTAAAAAAAAGCGTTCCAAGTGGATTCACAGATGAAAAATAACTTTTTCTAGTGATGGCAGCTTGCGGCTATACATATATGTTTGCATTGTGTTCAATTACAGGTGATGCACTGGGTTTGATCAGTCAATGCTACTTCTTTGAGGTCTGCTTGTTGCATCAGGACCCTGAGGCAGACAACACCCATTTAGTACAATGGGAATATCAGCATTGTGTTTTTTGACTCTGAGTGCAGATTGGCTTTGTTAGCTGTCTGCTTCTGAAACGCCTGCGGTGCTTCACAGATGCTGTGTACCTAGATGCTGTTTTCAAGGTAGACAGCCTGTCAAGATGAATGACAGCCGCTGTGTCGGGAATTAGACCATCTGAGGGGAAGGAGGGCGGGATTTACACCACTCACTCTGTCTCAAGACAAAAAAGTTGCGTATTGTCCCTTCAAAAAGACATAACAAAGTCTGTCCCAGATTCCAGACAGTCACAACGTAACAACCCAAACATGTTTCCAAATGATCGGCTTCTAAGGAGTATTGTAGACTGTCTTGACTTGTGGAGGCAGGATTTTCTCTGAAGGAGGATTTCGTGTTCTTTCCAAGAAAAAGGAAGAAAGTAACATAAATGGTCTGTTCACGACCAGAAAGAAGACTCATTTGTAAAGTCAAATCGTTGCCGTAGGCCATTTTGTCCCTCTTTGTGGTTCTTCAGCAGGGGTTCAGCATTGGAGATAGCTTTGCAATCAGCCACCACTCTGAGCAATCACCAGTGTATCCATAAGGAGAGTTTCCATTTGAAATTATCTGAGCTTCATTTCAGACTAAAATGGTAAAAAAAAAAAAAGAAAAAAAGAAAAAAAAGAAAAGCACTGCAGCTTTTTTCATTTTTTTTTTCATCCATTTTCTTTGTATTGTCGACTGTGGAAGTCACCACTGAGCCGGCGTAATCAGAGAATTCAGTGAGGGGCATTTTCTGCAGCGTTTTTACCTTTTCAACCTTGTTCCAAGAATGAATGAATAAAAATATTGCCAAAGAAGAATCAAGGGAAGTACTATGAGGATTCACAGTGTTGATCAGTTAAAGTGTGCAATATGACAAAGTAGGCTAAGAGAAGAAAAGCAGCCTCTCTCCTCATCAGATGGGCGCTGCATTACCTCTCTAGCCCCTCGTAATGTCCTACTAGATTTCTTCAAATTTATCACAGAGGGCTGGAAGAGTAATGGCGATGTAAGAAAACAAAGTCCGCTAGGGACGTGTACTACATCATTCAGATTTAACACCGCCATCTGTTTCGGGGTGCCTGCGAACGGCAACATCAGTGCTTAAGACGAAGCATTTACGGAGATGACAGATGCTCTCGAGAGGCAGGGTCTTTACCTGTGGAAAAGTAGGCCTGGAATCAGATGCCTGATGAAAGAGACACACTTATCTAATAGGTGTTGTGTTCGCCTCTCGTGGTGCACGCCTGCGCCTTTGAAAGATGTGGTGGTGTTTTTTTTGTTTTTTTTTTCTTGGCCAGCGAAGTTTGGGGAGACGCAAACCAGCGGACGCCTTCTGCTAATGAATGTCAAATCAAAAGCTGACCTATTTAGAAAGTCGAAACGCTTTCACACCTATGACAGGGCAATATCTCGAGTGAGAGCCAACCACTGCAGGCTCATGTCTCATGTGTTCATGCTGCCAGCTGTGCACTTCCGACAGAGCTGTGATATGGGATCAGTGGTGATAATTGTAGGCTGAACGAGGCAGCGGAGAGGGTCTTCAGGTTTTAGGTCTTTCATCTCATTCCACTTGGCAGCATTTCTTTTCTTTTTTTTTTTTATCGCGAAGGGACCTGAAATTTTTTCAATGACACGTGACTTATGTTTCACCTGCGTGACGATGACTTTTTTGTATGGCGATACGACTTATATCAAGCTAAATGTTACTGTGATTAAGAAGTACAACACAAGCTCCGTTATCTGACAAGTTGCTTGTGTATTGATGAGGCTTAATTGGTTCTCAAGGGGAGATTCACAAGCTACCCACCAGTTTGTAAAGTAATATATCAGATATAAGCAGCTGCAACAGTAAAGCCAAGAACACATTAATGCATCAGTAATTATAATCCAATTATGTGATATACAATATTTATTCTGAAATGGGCCTTTCTGTTTAATGAGTACTTCTTGCTTTCAGTACTTTTAAGTCAATTTTGATAAGAGCCTGACAAATATATCGGCCATTTTTGTTTATTGGCCGAGATTGGCCTCTCACATATATATTGGTATCCGCATATAATGTATGTTGTCCGCAGTTAAAGGAAATTCCAAATGGAGATTAACGTTTTCTCCCTGTATTAAAATGTATTTTATTCATGCAAACAAGATGCTGTTTTCTTGTTGTGTTGTAATCTGAAAGTGCTCCAAAAACCTTCATCTACATGTAAACATAGCAAAAATTGTCTTTTTTGTATCATTTCACCTTTTAAACTACTGATTTGCAGCTAAATTGGTCACCTTACATTAGCATATTGGTCGTCTACCATGGTTTGTTAGAGGATATCTCATGGCAACACAAATGAAAAGAAGATAATGTAATATATTGGACCTAAATATAATATATATCATATATTCTTATCATATCATAAATTGATACTTACTACTCACGGAATCTGAGAAACCGTTTCACTGCTTAAATGGTCAAATAAGACATTCTTTTATGTGTATCCGTATTGTACTTTCCTCTAAAAATCTTTACACTGTAGCATTAATAAAGAAAGGTAATTTTCTGCTAGAATAGTTAAATTGCAGACCTGTACACTGTGGAGTGCTGATAGGTGTTAATGTGCTGCAGCAGATGCTGTGGAACTTTTGACGACACAAAGCAGAATTTTACCGGAATCTTTGACCTTCGGGAGGCATCTCCAGACTCACCGGCCTCTGTAATTGAGAAGAGAAAGTAACTACGGAGAGAAGTTGTGTAGCAATATTGATAAAATGTCACCTCAGGAATTAGAGGCGCCTAACAGCTTTTGTTGCACTCTTCTCCTTTGTGCAAAGAGCAGCTTTCAGCCCGGCAGACTACCATTATTGGTCCCCTCTGCCTTCAGCTACAGACTTTTTGTCTTTTAACAGTTTTTTTCTTTGTGTGTGTGAGATAAACAGGGAAAAATAAATGAAGGGAAAAAAAATGCTGACAGCCTACAGCATGTAAGCAAGCCTGAACAGTGTTAGCATTTCTGCGCAGCATCCTGCTTTGTGTGTTTTGGATGATTTTTTATTGTTTGAATATGACACGGAGCTGTGCAGGAAAGCCCAGGATTACCCAATATGACACATACTTCCCTGTACTGTATGTCTGTAAGCACTTCTGAATTGTGGAAAATTGATTTTCTGACATTCATAAAAAAAAAAGGGATGTGTATTTTAAAAGCAATCTCTGTGGAATGCACCTGTCTATTTTAGCATAATGTGAAATCTAATTATTTAGTATCCTGTCAGCTCCTGTCTCGGGGTACACAACATGACGAGCCAAAACATGCATCCAGTTGTAGCGCGTCTCTCTGCCTCCCTCTCCTCTCCCTCCCTCTGTCTCTGCCGGCCAATGAGTGGTGTCAAGGATATTGCAGTGACTTGACATCTGTGGCAGATGCATGGTGGCACCTCTGCCGCGAGGGCTGACTGGAAACCTGACGCTCGGAGCATCAGCAGCTGGCCTCACTTCTTGGGGGGAGACTACATTAGAGCACGGGAAAAGCCTTGTTTGCTTCTGCCGGCTTGGCATTGTTTGTAGTTGAATTATGAGCTGTGTAAAATTTATGCTAAGCCTGACTTAAGGCACAAGCCTCTTCAGGGAGCTGTCTCATGTCTCATTGAGCCACCATAGTGCTCTTAAAACGAATCCTCCCACTGTCCTCAATTGGTCATGTCGTCTTGTTCATCCTCTCTGAGAAAAATGTTGCAGAAAACAATATAACAGCCAATCAGTTTGTCATGTTGTAGCTGTTGAGGAGCAGTTGTGGGGAGGCTGCCAAAGTACGGATCATTTCACACAAAATATAAGGCAGCTTTACTTTACATTCCTATATTAGTATTTAGCAGTGCAGAACATGTAATCGTTGTGTTTACACAGGTTTTAGTGTTTGTGTTTTTGAGATTACTGCCTCCGACCCAATACAGCCGAGGTGAATACAATTGTGTTTATTGTCATCACCTCATAGAGCTTAGATTTTAAAAATTCAAAGCAAAGTTTTCTGCTAGACAGATGCAGCTGCACAATTAATCAAAAGATAATATCAATCTCAACTAAGTGCAATATTCCAATTGAAGAGGAAGGTAAAATGTGTGGGAAAAAAAACAGCATTATAATGAAGTGCAGTAGTGCTGCAGAGATGTCCTGACCTACAAAGCTTCATCTCCAGATCCAAAAACATGTTTGTGCTGTACAGACTGCGGCAAATGTCACATCATTATGATTTTAGTAAATTTTTTTCAGTGGAATTTATATACAGATGCAAATATGAGCATTTCCACTAAAATGTGACTTACAGCAAAATCAGAATATCTGGTAATATCTGTAGCTCGAAAGAAAAATTGTCCTCATTTTACAAAGTTTTCAACTAAACCTAAAGTTCAATGACAACTGAGGTGACCAAACTGGACCGGTGTATGGACATCATTTAAAAACAGAACAACAATCCGAACCAAGCCCGGGTTAAACAAATCCATTAAATCAGGGATAAATCAATGAAATAAGATTTTATCCATTTAAGAAAAGAAATGAATAAAATCAATATGTGCCGGACAATGTTGATATTGTAGCGGACAGCCGGAAATAAATTAATGTACGGAAAACACTGAATGAAGTCATCCTTCTGTGCACTCAAAACGTCAGAAATCTAGCGACTACCTGACATTTAACATTTATAATTATAATGCTACAAGTTGTACGGTATGCTAGCTAGAACGGCAAACTAGCTTGACAACATTTATGCTACCGCGATATAACCAAATTAGCTTTTAGCATGACATTAGAAGGCTTTTACAACTGACACATTCCATGCGTACAACATGTTGAATTGAATATGGGTTGTATAAAAAATCTATTAGTTCGACGACATGCTGTTTTTCCATACACTTGTATTGTGGTACTATATCTAGTACTAATGCTAGTACTTCTCAGGGTGGAATATATTGGACCATACAAAGAGTAAGAGTTGACAAAAAATATAAATGAAGTTTAATAGCAAGCTGAAATTGTTCATCATTGTGCAGTTTCTTTTTTTATGAGACGATACTGCTGAGTGAAAGGCAGACCTAATAGCAGACAGAATTTGTAGAAATTGATTTCCTGGAGTGCTGCAAACCGTGGTGTAATTTGATATAAGAGTGGAGTGTCTCAACCTCTCAGACCTCACTTTGGGCTTTTTAAGATCACACCGCAAAAAGCTACTCCATTACAGTAACTGGAGTCAAATGTAATCCGTTACTTCCACCGCAGCGTGTCATTGCCGTCACCTCTTTGCCCTCAGACGTCGGGCGGTGTTGATGTGGCGTGTTGGGGTTTTGGGTTGGTGCCTTCAGCTCTCTAATCCGGAGAGCAGAGAGGTGCTGCTGTCGCTGACAGACTGACTGACAGGCAGGCGGAGAGGACCCAGCTGTGATGGCTGGTGTCGGCTCAGTGGCAGCCTTATGATGAATTGCCTCTCTTGAATGATAGCGCTGTTACTGAATGATACTGACGCAGGATTGTTCTGTCAGCAACTCACCGGCGACCGCAAATAAAGAAATAAATAAATAAGCGAGAAATGAACCACTATGCAACTTGCTTTCCCCCATCTTTTTATTTTTCATTAAAGTTGCCACCTCTCATAGATCTCCATACGCAGTGATATGGAACTGGAAGTTTGCGCAGAAATATGGTGGAGGAAATTGCCTTGTAGAAGCACAAATGTGGCTGAACTTGAGAGCAATTGAAAGCTCCTCTTGTTTCTTTTTTTCACTTTTATATCCGGCAGTATATCCGAGAAACATTTTCTGTGTGTTTATCTTTATTTCTCCGACATACATTATATGTGATTGTGTGGTCATCAGTATTACTTTGATGTTATTCAGTAATAGAGAAATTAAGTCTATTTATTTGCCGATAACTGCAATTTCCATGTCTCATTTTCTCTAGTTTCATATTTATTTATACTTTCTAATATCCCTCTCTTTGTTCTCTGTGTTTACAGCTCAGATGAGTACTATGAATACGGACACAGCGGGGAATCATACGAATCCTATGGTGAGTTGTCCACCTCTACTTCTTTTAGATATATCGTGTGTCAATTATCAGAATATCAACTTCTAGCTCATGACACCACACCGCCGGCCTCATCTCAGTTGCCATAGCATCTGGGTAATTATATGATGTGGCATTCAAAATAACCATGTCTACAGTAATTTATTCACAGTTCTGAGCTTTTATTCCCTCAATCATTTGGCTCATTGGAAGAAAACAATGCCACCAAAAGCCAAGAACGAAAAACAAGTCTTTGTGGAGCTACTGTGTTCAATAAAACACTAGGAAAATGGCCTAAAAAAATTGCCTAGATACAAGAAAGTTGTAAGCATTAAAGAGTTTGAAGAAGCCTTGTCTTCACTGATCTTTGAATTTAGGTTCTTGACTGCAAAACCAAAGTGATGCCCCTAAGCACTGATGATTCCCTCACTTCAGAGGAGAGTGTCAAAAGCACGTAGACTTTAACAAGCTGATCACGCAGCTGCAGAATCACTTAAAGATCTACTTTGCTTTTTCTTTTACTTCACTAAAAGTGCTGAACATGAAAAAGAAACAGCACTTCAATGAACCCTAAGCAGCTAGTTAGGACGCTCAGATCTTACCTGCAGCACAAGTTCATTCCTGAATACGGAGAGCACACGTGCCGCCTTTTAACAAACTGACAAATCACCAAGTGACATATTTGGAATTTGCTCTTAACTACCACAACAATTACCTTGAATAAGCAGTTGATAAATAGCTGAACTTAACTTCTGCTAGATTCTGTTTCAGCTAGGTCCACAAATTACATGGTAGGGAGGTGGCAATTACAGTGTAGCAATTTTTGTTACCACTTAACAAAAAAAATACCAATAAATTCAATGAAAATTACCCCCAACTTCATTTATTAATAATATCCTCCTTTTCCGAGCAATTAATTCATAACTGGTAATTTCTGCAATACATTTCCAGAAAACTTACAACTAGTTTCTGTCTGACTTCTGCAGGTCAACAAACTGAAGTGATTTTTTTAAACCATTTACATTCTCACCAGCCGTTATAATGTCAGCAGATCAGTCAAACCTTGGAACAATTTTCATAAATGATATAAAAAATAAAAATGATTTTCTTATTACTGGTGAATGTTACTTTATACTTGTTACTGCTTGTTGGAAAACCATAACATATTATTATATCTTTTTAAAGTAAATATTTGGACTAACTACAAAGACATTTCATGTGTTGCTTGGTAATTACCACCTACTTTCCACGGACCTCTATGTGTATGTGTTGCTGAAAAGTCTTCATCGCGTCTATCACCCAAATACATGTGTTCACAAAACCTCTGAGCTGTTGTATGATGGCTTATTTCATTAAGACTAACAACTCACCATGTCACATCTTTAGTTGAACAGATACTTTCAATTCAAGCAAATGTTGCTGAGTCCGTTTGTGCCACAGCCGCACAGCGACGTGTGGCTCTGCGAACAGCTAGAAGACGTTTACGGTGACTGGCCTCTGGGTTGAGAGGAGCTGCGAATAGCTCCAGCTACCACAGCATCCAGACAAAACTAACACCACTGCGATGCTCTTCAACAATACTGTGTCGCTGGCTTTTGACAAGATACAGTTAAAGTGGGCCAAGGTCACACTTGCTGCAGAGTGCACTTGATATGATAGAGCTAATACAGAGTTAAGTGTGCTCCAGTGCGGCTGAAGGTGGATTCAGCTCTAATCCTGTACTGTGTGTGTGTGTTACCTGAAAAAATGAGTACAAGCCGTTATCTAAAGCGTGTTTTACCCTTTGATTATTTCAAACGAAATCCGCAAATGTAAGAACACAGTGCTGATTTGCTTTGAGATGGATTAGTTGGTGTATTTGTCGGCTGAGCTCAGCTACAAGCTCCAAATAGAACCCAGCTCTCAGACAAGATTTCTTACTTTTAACGTTTAAAGTTACAGACCAACTGCAAACTGGTAACTTAATTAGCTACTACAGATTCAGTTATTATTCAAACTAGGAGTGTCATGATTCTTGTCTGAATGATTTGTTTTTACTTTTTCTATTCCATTGTTTTCAGCATTGATAGCCACAGTCTGCCATTGTTAGACTGTCACAACTGGATGTGGAAAGATCAATTCATGCCTCTCATTAACATTTGTAAATTATTCTTTGAATACATCAAAATTAAAGTTTCAAGAGCTCAACAAAAAAATTAAATTTAACAACAAAGTAACATCAGACAGAAATTCACTTTGCACCACGCGGAGGCTCGAACACCCTAATGAGCTGAAGGTGCTTAGTTCTCCGACTTGTGTGGTCAGAAAAGTTAATAAGGTTTTTTTTATTAGCTTTGGCTCTCAAAAAAAAAGATATGCCCTCACTTTATTAAAAACCTCCAGCTGCAGAAGAAATAATTTGCTTCAAGTTTTCCTTTTTTCGCCAAACAAGAACTAAACTTGATACTGTCATAGTACTTAAAGTAAAGGTGTCATGATTTCCATTTTGAATAAAAAAATGATTTCAACCATTTCAATTGGCAATTCCGCAATGTTTCTTCACTGTGTTTTAATACTTGCACATTGGTTTGATGGGCCAGGTGCTTTGTGATCATTTCCACTTCCCCCGTTTAATGGTATGTTTACTTTCATACTTTCATTTGATCTTTCTTTGTCATTGACCCTTTTTATATAACATGTGTGGAATGTGATTGGTTGCAGGCTTGCGGCCTCTCCCTATTGAAGACGGCTTCTCATTAGAAAAGATCTTAACAAAATTAAACGATCTTTCTTTTGATTTCTGTGATCGACATTTGAAGCTCATTTGGATCGTTTTTTATTTAGAACCGAAATCATGACGCGCCAACTCCAAGACACAATGACAGTGACAGATTTTGCTTTGAGATGTTGTTTGGTACTTATTCGGCAAAACAAGGAAGAAATGAAGCATATGATTTCTTCTGCATCTGGAGGATTTAATATACTGAAGGCCCGTATTCGTTCATTTCATGCTTTAGAGATTTGAGTGTGTTTTGAAAAGTCAGAGCGAATAAAAAAAAAAAACTTTCCCAACTTTTCTGACCACAGAAGTAGAAGAACTTAAGCACCTTCAACTCATTAAAGTGCTTCGTGCCTCCACATAAAATAGAAACCGCTGCCGCATGGGTCACACAGCAAAAGGGCGACAGTTCAAAGCAAAACAGATAAACAGGGTTGATGTGCATCCTTGTTCTCGAAAACACAAGGTTACCTTGGTCTATTTCTTCAAAGTGACTGTCAGTGAAAGGGTGACAGGTTTAATTAAGGGGTATTGGCTATGTGCTGCCAACAGAGAGCCTGTACACAGAAAAAAAAAAAAAACAACCCTTTGTGAGCCTCAGCTCTAGGGAAGTCTCAGCGCTGGCTGAAGATCAGACAAAGGGTGCCATCGATACTGGCACTTTCACATTGACAGTACCAGGGGGTGAGCAGGGGCTGATTTGGGCTAATGGTAATTGTGACCTTTTTGCTGGGAGCCACTAAACGGGTCCTTTTCAAGTAGCTATTTGATCCTCTCATTCAATTATCTGAGATGCATCCTTCCAGGTGAAAGTCAAGCCTCTTGGTGTGAGTCTCTGTTTCTACAGCGCTTTTGTTATGAAATGAGTGGCATCGACAGCAGACATTTGTGCCGCTTTATTTCCATCGAAGGGATGTTTTCACAGCATTTGCATAGAGCTGGAGAGACTTTACGCTGGTTGTTGTAGATGAATGAGTAGCATTACGCCTCTGTAATCACTTCCCATGTGCTTCTTCTCTCTTCTTCAGGTCTGGAAGAGTGGGCAAACAATCGCGGCAAGGCACCGTCAGTACGAACAACCAAGGGAGTGTACAGAGATCAGCCATACTCCAGATATTGAACTGTTTATACAACCCACACCTGAGTCCTCATGGCTGTTTCAACCCAAGTAATGGATTTTTTATGGACGCTCCCACCTTTTTAGAATTGAAAACTAAAACCGCAAAAATAACACAAATGAAACGGTGATAGTGAGACGCTGAACGAGTAAAAACTGGTTTTCAAAAAAATGGCATCCCCCCTGAATATATATATATATATATATATATATATATATATATATATATATATATATATATATATATATATATATATATATATATATATATATACAACATACTCCCGCTGGGTAAAACGTGTAAAGTAATTGAGGTAATTTTCCCCCCAGGACAAATCGACTGGACGTTAAGATTAAGACTCCATAGTACATTAAGTTTCTCTCTCAGCTATGTGATTGTGAAGAACGACATTGTATCGAGCTATTGTACTTGGTAACGATTAGCGACTCACTGTAAGCTGTCGATACAATGTACCTACACAGCTGCCAGCGCAACTTAATTTATCACCCTCTATTCTTTGAACCTTGAACTGCGTGGTTGAGATCACTTAAAAAAATGTAGTAGCTTAGTCCTAGGAAAGTGCAGTACTGTAGATATTTTTTCTGAGGGTTAATCGGTGAAATTGTGTCCCTTGTAAATGAGGCAATCTGAAAAAAAAGAGAAAAGTCATACTGTATACACATTGTTTTGTTGTTTCCTCCTTTTTGTAAAATAATAGTTCTTTAGAGTTAAAGGGCTTATAAAAGCATGGTGTGCAACTGTGGATATTGTCAGCTGTTTTATTCTAAAAAAAAAAAAAAAAAAAAAGTCTATGTAGTTGTGTTCATGATTCCAGCCCCAAAACATCCACCTTAATAACATCTATAAATAGTCGCTCATACTTCCTGTACAGCGAACAACTGGAGCTGTGAAACAGTCCAGGAGCTTTTTAATTTTCTGTGATTTTTATTTTATTTTATAGATGCTCTAAATAAGTCATTATGATGTCATTCTTTGATTTAATACGAGATCCTTTTCTGACTTTGTAGGCATAATAATCATTTCTAAGATGCTTAAATCACATGCTGTTGAATTCGTAATCATGTCCATCTAGAGCTTTGTTCAACAATATTGGTTTTTGAGCTTATGTAAGCCCTTTAATATTTTCTTCTTTGTTGATGCTGAATAAACGTTTTGAAAGAAAACACTTGTGTTGGAGAGACTAATTATGGACTCATAAAAAGCCTTATAATTTAAACTAACAAACCAACGTGAACAAAAAAAAAAGCTTGACAAGTTTAGACCATCTGCTTGATGGGAGCCTGTGATGAATTAAAACACAATGCATTTCTGTTGTAACTAAGTAAAAGACAACGTTAAAAAACATGTGTTGTGGCGTAGAATCCAAAGTGGTAACAGTGGCATTTCCAAAAAATAGTTAGAAAGAGTGCAAACAGCAAATGGCTGTTTGTGACCTTGTAAATGACCTCAGTAATCTGATAAGAATGGTTTCCTATTTGTATTTGGACGCCATGTGATGCATTTTGTAGGAAATCTCTCCCGACTGAGATTTGGAGGATTTAGCGATAACGACATCGCCGATCTTGAAACTCTCTCCTCTCTGTTTGTTCACATAATTCGATGTGAGGCGGACGCTGATCGCGTCGAGCATCATCGGTAAACACACATTAACTCTCGGAGTGTTTACCCTGACAGAGACGGCTCTTAGCGGCGCATCAAAGCCACCTTGACCTCTAGGCCGTGTTCGGTTCAGTGCCGGTGGGGTGGGATGGGTGGTGGGTGGGGGTGGGATTGCTCTCTCTTCTTGTTTTGCTCTTTCTGTTCCTCTCCGGTCATGTGACCCTCTCCCAGTCGTTTAAAGAGCCTGCCTTTGCCCCGTCCATTAAAGAGACTCTAAATGACCCCCAGCTGACCTCCGCAGAGAGAGGATGGCAGTAGCAGTTTAAAAAGACCTCCGTCCCACAAGGTAAACAACCTGACCCCGTTTAACCTCTCCCCTAACGTAGTTGAACATAAAACCTCTCTAAACTTAAACTGTAATATGTTTTCCTGTCTCTGTTAGTCCGTAATCTAGCACCAAAGCTGGGAATAATTAGATGTATGTAACAAAAAACTGTAATAAGTATGATAAATAGCAGTAATATTTCAGCGAACTGTGTAGTGAAATAACTTTATCCTAAGACATTGATAAAATATATCCTCTGTTACAATAATTGGATCATAAAATATTATGTGTCTTGGCATTTGTTTTCACAATAATAGTTGTAAAATACGTTCATGTCATCAACTCGCCTGGTCATAGTGTTGTTTATATTCCTTTCTAGGTCTACGTCTTGGCTACAGCAGGCCAAGCCATCCAACCGTCTCATTGGTGCTAAAGGTATGTTGCATTATGTATCAAAAGTTTAGGATTTGATGTTTTAAATATGAAACCATATGAAAGTACGGGGTCAAATAAGGGTGAAAGAAAATACTGAAAGCTTCATGGGTGGGCCTGGTGAACCTTTGGGACGCTTGAAGCTTCCAAGAATTCTGCAGAAAAATGTCAATACCTCATATTTATGTTTTTTTAATTATTAAAGGAAGCTGGTTATGTCAGTGAGGATTTCTCGCATGGTGATATAATGGGGTCAAATAACGGTCAGAAAGCTTCAAGGGCTTTGGGTTACTGGAAGGTTATGAGAGCTCTGCAGAAAAAATGAGCAATAGCTTCGTTTTAGTGTTCATACGTATCAAGTACAAGATTTTTTTCATGCAAGTAAATATGATAAAATACTGGTCAAAAACCTTCAATTCTTCAAGGCTGGATCTGTTGACACAATGGCGATACTTGAAAAGTTTGCAAGAAATGATGGTTTTGTGCATGCAAACTCGACAGTGTTCTGAATCCATGGGTTCAAATATGATATCTAAGCTTCGAGGCTGGATCAAGTGACCCCTATTGAAATCTTGAGCTAAAGCTATTGACGTCTACTAGGTAGAATTGTTGCATCTTACCTACTTGGGCGTTGATTTGAAAACCACTTAAGGGGTACAAAATGAAATATTCTACAGAGGACGCGGTGTTATCATGACATATCAAATATTAATGTGACTTTGAGGCAACTTGATGTTCCCCTGACGGATGTTTAATGTTGGAAAATATATTCCCGGAGCTTGTGAAATCCTTCGGAATCGGCCCCAGTTTGGAGGCTTTACCCTCAGCTCTGCTGTTATACCCTTTTCACAATCCCCCCTCAAGGGGATTCCTGTCCTGCTGGACCCTCTGCCTCACTTTGTACCTATGCAATTAGCGTATAAGAGCACTCTGTCATCTAAACCACTACAGGGACCGTGTTGCGTCAGCAGAGAAACGATATGCCTGAATGACCCCCAAAAAAACACAAAACAAAAACTTGAAGTTCACAAACCAGAATGTGATAAAAGTGCTAAAAAATGCCCTTCTCTGCTCTGCCTTCTCAGTCTGTAAGCTCATATTGTTTGTCTTTCTCTTTCTCTCCTCTCTTGTTAGACTTGACAAAAACCACACATGAGCTTCCCTCCAGGCGTTCAGCCCAGCCCAAAGTCAAACCAAATTCCCGAAAAAAAAAACGGCCGTCAAACTTCACAAGAATCTTCACCTTGGCTGAACGCTGGACTTTCACATTTTCACAGTCTGGACCGAGGTGAATCCTTTTGGGAGTGGTGGTGGACGAGATGGACTGACCTGAGACGCAGAAAAAAAAAAAAAAAAAAAAAAAAAGGAGGGAAAAGATAATACATGTATCACACATCGTCATTCTCGGGAGAAAGAAGAAGGAAGAGAGGAAATCCGTGAGGCAAATGGAGTTCCTCATCCTCTGGGACGATGTGTCGAAGTGTATTTCCTTCGGAGCATCGGCGGCCTCGGTATACATTTTACATACACACAGGAGTGCTCTGAACTGACGGTGAACCTGCGCTGAGTCTTTCTTCATTTAGGCTGTTGTCTACCACTTACATTAGACTTTAACTGTCGACCTCGCAGGGAGGGTGAGTAAATAAATAATGCAATCTGCTGAGGGAATGACATCATATCTCTAGCAGACACCTCTAATCTTATGTCGTTGTGCTCATTAACCTATATCCAATCCACTCCAGAGAATAAATAATTCACCAAGTGCCTTACTGTTGCCTTGTTGTGACAGTTTTTTGATGTTTAGCTCCAGTGCCAGCGTTACAATATGAGGCGCTATACTGGAAAAGGTAGCAGTTCTTTCTTCTTTTATGCCGCTTTTTGGTTTTTCTGTATAGTCGCTTTAATACGAGAACCCACCAACCCCCGCCACACACATGAAAGTAAGGTCCGTTCCAGATGTATTGCTTAATCAGAATCGACTTGAGTGGATATTACAATTCCAAAATAGCTTTCTGTTGGATAGAGGGCTTCATTCTGTCTTGTGCATAAGTCCAGATAGGCTGATCCGTATTCCACACAGTTGTATGTCCTCGGTGGCAGACAATAGTTTTCCATTAGAGGGAGTGATTCTCTGCGGAGCCGCGGGCCAAGCCTCGCACAATAACACGGCGACCTAAAGCTCGCATCTGGAGCTCCCGGAGTCAACTCTCATCACCTCCGGGGGGCTGATTCCCCCGTCCGAGGTGGCTTAAAAAACGACAGGCTTATCTGAAGTGAGCTTGTCCGAGTTAATAAAGTAAGAGCAGCTTATTTGATTAAGAATGCATACAAAGGAGGATGTAGTGATCTGTCACTGGGAGACAAGTTCATTCCAGCACTAGAATGCAGACAGCTATATCTCCATGTTCCATGTAAACCCTGTGCAGTTACATTGGTGTCAGCTGTGTGTCTTTTCGTTGCGCCGCTTTTAAGTGTTTTGCTCAATCCCGCCGTTGTCATCTGTGCTTTTTCTTTGCGTTTTCTTAGTTTAGCTTCCCCCTTACAGTCGCCAGCTATGTTTCAGGGAGCCAGCATTGTTTCACAACAAAGATATTTTTTCGAACCCAGCAGGGGGATGCACGTCGGACACTCACCAGGCAGGGATTTGAGAGATGATCTCATTCGCTTTGCTGGCGACAGGAGACAGTTTTCACGACTGGTTGAATTCAGCGGGTCACAGCGGCGGTGACTACAGCTCTCTCTGACGGGATTCACTACCTCAAATTCAGAAGCGCATAGTAAGCCCTAACCCCTCATCGGACAATGATATCATCATCCATCGTCCAACACCTGGTTTTTACACTTTTGTGGTCAGAGGTTTCCCAAATGTTTCCAGCCCCGTGCTTAGCTAAGCTAAGCTAAACTAACCAGCTGGTTCAGCTTCATAGTGGCTTTATAAATCAATTATAACATGTGATTATGGTCACCTCCAAAATGTTATAATGGCTTCAGTTTTGTCAGTTGAAAGATGAGAACATTGGTGCAGCCCGTTCATTTCTCAGGGCCCTGGATCAGAACGGTAACGGGTTACAAGTGGCTCACAGTGTCTTTTTTAATTACCACTTGGTGGTGCCAGAGTGAGACATTGAATTAATACCACATTAATACTGGCTTTAGCTTTACTCCCTTAAAAGGACACAAGGCATGAACGTTTTCCTTAAAATATATATATTTTAATCTCACATGCCCTATTTATAACTAAGTAAGGGTAAATTAGATCCCTCCCTTTTTTGGCTTTGAAAGAACATTTAAAAGGCAATGGATTTTTTGATTCTATGAAGTACACTTCCCCCACTCGTATTCCTCTTAATCATGTTGAGGATCTAAAGTGGCCGCCTCCTGCCTTTTGTTCCATAATTAACTGGAGGGCTCTTTATCTTACTGAGATTAAAACACCCTGATCAATGTTGAAGTGTCCCTCTGTCTCCTTTAGAACGGAGCGCTAATGCTACCACGGGTCAGCGTGTGTCGCCTGCTAAATGGAAACTCAGATTGAGAAGGATCGATCATTACAGGGGCCTCCAGTGAACGGGGGGCAGAACAATAGCAATAATACAGAGAATTTATCACCATTACGTTCACCAATGGAACGCTTTTCAACAAACAGTAAAGCCATCAAACTTTTTTTTTTATCTGGGGGATATAATTATGTTTGGCGCTTTTTTTATTTTCATGATTAGTATTTTAGTCGCTCGCAGGGCAAAAGAGCAGATGCTTAAAAAAATGAATAAATAACAGAGAGGCTTTAAAACAAGAAAAAACAAGTCACAGGCAGAGACAAAAAAGAAAGAAAAAGAGGAAACCACAGGGTGAGAGCAGGTGTATACAAATACTGACAATAAAAGGAAATCTTTCTTTATATGTACGAATGCTTTGTAGGGAGAAGCGGATATCAAGCAGGACAAGACTGGGGAACAACTTTTTTTTAGTACGCGTGTAAGCAAAGTCAACATTTGTACTTGTCAGCCATATGCTATCTATAAATTGTGCATATTGTACACGCTGTTTCTGTATATATGCTCATGTGCTGTTGTGCATTAAGCTCGCTGTCAGTAAGTAAATACATGTTGGAGTTGTGGATACGCTTACCGGTAATAAAGGTTTCCCCTTGTTGATAATAAAGCTTGATAAGTCTTCCTTTTGTCAGATGTGTTGTGATTGTGCAGCTCTCCTCCCTTTGATAGCGTCACTTCAAAGCCAGTATATGTTCACCACACTGGGTCGCATTGGGAAACAAATCATAAAGGCATTCCCACTGTCCCGACTGTTGAGGATTGACACTCCATGATGAAATCCGAACTAAATATAGTTCTATTAACTCCGAGTGGGGGAGCTCGTGATGAGTTTTGGCAGTTGGCATGTTTTCCCTGACTTCAAACCGCACCACTGCAGGGATATTATTTACCTTGATACGCCCTTGAAATAATAGTTGCAGATCAAATAAGTTTGTGTTGCGAAGGCTGTCTCAGTCTCCAACCTTTTAAATATTGTATGTTCCCCTCCGCCGCTGCCTTGGATACATCTCTCTCCTCATGTAAACGCTGCTGTTCTTTATTCTTTCAGCCGCTTTTTTTTTCTCTCCCCCTTGCTTCCATCCTTCAGGCCATTCCACTTTGAAGCAGCTTCTCAGCTGTGTGAAATTTGAGATTAAAGTCCATCTGTTCATGCGAAAAAAAAACCCCCCCGCCTCCGTCGATAAATACACGTAAACACACAACAAAAAACAGACAAAAAGTGCTTGTTGTTTTTAACGGGTCAAAGGCAGCCGTGGTATGACTGAGCCAGAAACGGCAGCGGGCTGGTTGAGCGAGCGCTTTCAGCCTCACTGGATCAATTACACCTGACACAGGCCATTGCAGACAATGAATTTCTCATCTAATTTTTATTTATTCATCAGCGCAGAAAAATGGCCCGTCGAAGCCAGAATCTTTTCAAGGGACTGTGCAGTCCTCCGGGGCCCATAAAGGTGTGTCTGGGCTTGTGTGTTTTTGTGCATCGCAAACAAGTTTCCTTTCCTTTTTTATATTCCTTTCAGGTGAGAAAAGAAACATACTATATATCCCACCCAATAAAACCCAGTGTGAGGCCGAAGCAGCAGCATTTTTGTTGGCTTTTTCACCCGGTCAGCCCGGTTAATAAACTGATGCATTCTGATGATATCCAGTCCCTCCTCTACTGTATTGTTCGCTTTTCATTCCAGCAGCAGCAGCAGCAGCAGCAGCAGCAGCAGCAGCGAGGGGAGATCCCTCTGCAAAAAAAAACATTAAAAAAAAAACAACCTCTATAAACCACCAGCGCTAGCATAGCCCGGAGATTAAAACAATTGTTTATGCTTTGAGTGCATACGTGGAGCTGTAAGCAATATAGGCAGACAGAGTTCTCTGGATGAAATAACACGGAAATTACAGGATCACATTGCAGGCTCAATATGAATGGACTGGTAGAGGATATTGCAGAGACGCTATCATGAGTAAAGTTAAAAGCCCATCACCTATAGTGTTTAACTTAACACCTATCTCCACTTATGGAACGTTGACCTTCTAAATGGCATCTGCCTCCTGTTTAGCTCAACATGTTTGGCATTTCGAATGTCCCTACCTACGCCTTAACTCTGCCATGTAACATGGTAAATACTGGAGGAAAGAATCAAAGTGCCTATCAAAAGTCTGATTACACGTCACAGTGCTTTAATTGCAGTATATTAAGTCATGCTGTGTATAAGCCTCAGTGAAATATCCTGATCCGGAAATAACAGTTCCTGCTCTGGCGTCGTGCTCTTAAAGAGGAGCACCGACATCAGTGTAATGGCAGAGTGCAAATGTGCTAAATGGCTACTTACAGGTCAATGTACAGTAAAAATCCATTTGAGTGCAACTCCAACTGTTACTGGCAAAGTCATGCTATTATGTTCCTCATCATGAAGGTGATAAATAATTAGAGGAAGTACTTTAATGGCAGGATGGATTACTAGAGCTTTTGGCTCTAGGAGCTGGAGCAGGTCATCCATTCATCAGTTGGTGGTTGGACCCGCAGCGCCTCCTGTCCAAATGTTGAAGTGCCCTTGATCCTCATATTTCTCCTGTTGGCCAGGCCAGCATCTTGCATGGCAGTGTTTGGATGGATGACTAACAGGCACATTAAGAGCAAAGCTATGGAACAATAGCTCTTCCTTATAACAACAGCATCCTGGTCAGAGGCCGAACACTCCAAGTTTGGCACTGTAGCTACTCCTCTAGCTTTATTTCAGGAGGCGTAGTGTAGTGGTGTACAGAAAGCCTAAGTCAGGTGGTAGTTAAGCATGTTATGTTGCATAAGTTAACCTACGTAAATTACCTTAAGTTACACACGTGACCTGACTGAATGCTATTTTAACACAAAGCAGGATGTTTCTGAACTTTAATAACTTCTAGTCATTTCTCATAATTTGAAATGGTTATCAGCTAGCTTTATTTTTTTGTGCCTTACTACACCTCTGATTGGTAACCTTCACTATTTGCGTTCTATGAGTCAAACTGTTAACTCTTAGCGTAGCTCTGATATGCCGGTATGAGTTTTAAGTTTCCCCGTTAAAAACACCAACCTCTTCGACTGCCTTTCCAGGCTGCTGATTCAACAGAGCGGGCTGTGCTGGGCTGCCCTGCTGCTGTTCCGCTAAATTAGCCCAGAGATACTGAAGCCAAAACAGCCACAATGGTTGGTGTGTTTACCTGGGAAACTACAGCCCACAAGCACGCTAGATTAATTCTTATCTCATTTTTGGTGTGACGAAACACTACGTTTATTGTGGCCCACTGAGGTGGAGTACTGCGGGTCTTAAAAGAAAATCAGTTGGATCCATGATAATGTACAATAAGATGATAAGATTCCTCAATGCTAGAAGCCTAGGTATAGAGCATCAGTTGTGAACTGACCGAGCTTCCCAGATATACATATCTATATATATATAGATTTATATATATATACTATAAACTGTTTATTTAACTGTACAACGAGAAGATGGTGCAAAGAACAGACACCATATAGAACATATAGGTGAGTGTCAGTGTGAGTGATAGAAATACACAGAAAAGTCCAAGGCCTTCAGGAACTGCCAACAAGCTAAGGTGTAAGTCAGATCTGAAGTAGACTGCAGGAGAGCTGATGTTGGATGTTGTTCAAAGTCTGCAGCTCTTATGTTGTGCAGCGGGCTGAGAATTCCCTGAGATTCTGTCGAACTGATATAAAATTAGGGAAAGCCTCCATGAAACCATCTTCCCTTTGGATTCAGAGTTCTATGTGAGGGAGAAGAATGGACAAATAATTTACAAAGCATGAGTCATGAGTTCACGAGTTTCCTAGGCAGGTTATCAGGGAAATGGGCAGAACTAGCATAAGTAACAAAGTGCTGTGATTCTGTCAAGAATTAAGAAACCTAGCTAAGTGAGCAAAGCAATAGTAATAATAGTGTTAACAATATTCAGTTGATAAAGTCTCAAACCAAGATATTCAAGCCAAATGCTGGTTCTGGTTCTGCCCACGATTCCTGCTAGATATCATGGGCTCAGTGCTATAGCAGAAACAAAATGTGGTTGATTTCAGTAAACTTTAGAAATACATGTATTTACTGATAAATACAAGATGAACGTCAGGTGGGATCAGTTACCATGGCACGATTAACAACCCCTTCTGGAGGACAGACAAGCATTCCCTCGTGCACCTCACAAGAGATTTGCTGCTTCTTATAAAAACAGAATGGGAGTGTCTGGCTCTTCCCAGCTTGATGCTCCAAGATTGTGCCTATTCATTGATCTGAAAACTGCCCTCTTTGCACGTACGCTCAAAAGGTTTCCTAGCTTCCTTGTTTACTTCCACAGTTACACTGGGACTATACATGTTCTAGTTTCTGGGAAGTCTGCATGTAAAACCTTCATAGATCAAAAACCATGGCCGGTAATTGCAGCTGGATGTGAACTGTTAACAGTTCTACACACTTGCTTACTTACACACATGCTCTGTGGGGGAAGGTACCTTCCAGGCTGCAGGGGATTTTGTTATTGCAGTAAACTGTCCACTGGGACAAATAGTCAGCATGGCTGAGTGGTGATACTGTATCCAGCTCTCTTCAAACATCAGTGACTTTTGCCCTGAGTGTGAATGTTGGAGGGTGCAAATAGATTGAAAATGTAGAATATGTAGTAAAGTGTAACAAGACGGACGGTAGCAGAGTGAAGAGGTGAAGAAGGGGCTGAGGGGTCGGATGCGATCGCAGCCGAATGGTCGCTGAATCAAGCTGTAAAGTTAAGCACATAGGGGGCATCAAGAAGGACTAAAATTGGATGAACTGTATTAGCCAGATGTCCTGAAAGAGGACAGACAGTAATCTGTCACCACCAGGGTCCAGGGAAGAGCCCTTGGAGCTGATGCTGTGGTTGCTCAGCCGAGCGTTTATGCTTATATCGGGCTTCTCAGTATGTGAAGACTAAAGGACTTAAAAACCTAAAAACTACATTAATGACTTAACTTAAAGTTCTACTTCTTTGTGACTTATAAATATATATAAAGCGTCAGTAAATATTTTATTACCCATTATTAAAACCGTTCGTTTCTATTGATAAACCCTTTATAAAAGCTGCTTTATCAGAAAGTGGCACCAGCAAAACTGAAGACATGCTTTTAGTCTGTCAGTGGCCGGTCCCTTCTGATGGTCTGATTTTGTCCCAGACTTTGGGGTGATCTCCCCGGCAGTCGGGGGGAACACAGTTCAGCTTTAGCGTTACATCAGTGTTGGATGAGATGATGAAACTGTCAGCGCTCCTTTCTCTCCGAGCCCTCAGAATAAAGGTGCAGAGATGGACCTCCTGACCTCTGGGATTGTCTGTCTGTGTGTCTCTTTCTTCCCACAGTGCTGTGGATCATTTCATGCACTTTCACCCTCTCTTTCTGACTGGCCTCTTCTTTCTCCTAAATTTCTCCCATCCATTTTTATTTTTCTATCTCTTTGTTGCTGTAGGTTCGCCTGGCTATGTTGATTAGACCTCATGGGAGGGGAAATGTAGCATATTAGAAATTGTCCTTTTGCGAAGACAAGTTGCGTGTTGTGATGAAAAGACAAGCGATTAAGCAAGCCGCTAAGTCCACTGCTGGAATCAGAATGCAACCATTAGTCAAATGTAATAAAGATTATATTTAAAGAGGTCATATTATACTTTTGTGGTTTTTGCCTTTACTTTATTTTGTTATGTAATATTTTTGTGCGTGTAAAAGGTCTGCAAAGTGAAAAAGCCCAAAGTCCACCCAAAAGCTACTCTCTCCCACAGAAAACACTGCTCCTGCACTGCATGAAACACCTTGTTTGGAGTCGAGCCTTTACTTCTGTAACTTATGTACATCACTATGTAACAGATGTTGTATAAATAATAATACATATATATATATATATATATATATATATATATATATATATATATATATATATATATATATATATATATATGTATATATATATATATATATACATAGTGGCATTATTTTAGATCATACTACCTTGCACAGCATGACCCGCCCTACTCTGCCTCTGATTGGCTACATCCTGCCAGTTAAGCAGGATGTAGCCAATTAAAAATTAAATAATGTAAACCTATTCTACTAGGATCCCCGAATAAAAATATAAACCTGAAAATTAGTCCTCTTAATAGCCTCTTTAAGACAGTACACTAAGTACTGAGTATTTCATGTTTTTCCATTACATTTCTAAAAAAAAAAAACATTGAAGTTATTAATCGTATTACCTGTAATCAGTTTTTGAAATATGATGCAGTGTTAGTGTGTTAAACTAGCCATTAGTATGTAGTCGTGTAAACAGTGGACCTTTAAAGGTGCATTGAGTAAGAATTGCCCACCTGTCGGAAAGAATGCATTCAGGCACAGCGTTGATTGTCGGTCACTAGCAATTTTTGAATAAACACGATCGAACCATGTTGGGAAGGAACGTTTTTTACATTTTTTTATTACCTGTGACGAACTTACATTTCTGAAGATTATTTCAGTTGCGTCTGACAGGACAAGATTTTGTATAAAAGGCAAAAATGTTTCTCCTCCTTGCAGAGATGATAGCTGGGAAAAGAAGTCTCAGAGAGAGGACCTGAAATTTTACACACTGATTTATCCAGTGGACATTTTCACAGAATATGTACGAGACAAGTACATATTCAGATGCTTTATCTCATGAGGGATGTGTTTTGTGGAGCGCAAATATTTAACTCATGTTTTAATTAAAAATGAACCTTCATGACTGATGTCTTTATTATCTGTCAATTAAAAGAAGAGTGTGTGGGTATAAAATCATCACGCTACCGCTTTATGCTTTATGTTTCCTTTACCTCCACAGTTGTAAAACCCCCCGCAGACGAGGAAATCTTGTGTGGCCGCTCATCCTGAGAGATCATTGCATGTTACACTGGGTCATATTTAGGGCAAATACAATGAGGTGATTTGGTTTTAGATTTAATGTAATGGCTCCATTTAATGTGAGAGCCGTCCTAAATGGTCGGGTCGGCTGCCGTCTGTGGGAGTGCTGCGAAGACATAAATCAGCGGAAGGGAAGTTTTCTTCCTCGCTTCCAGAAACAAGCGGCACTTTTTGATGTTAATTTGTCACATTGCTGTGTGCACACACATCCCTGGGGAAAATGATAACGGGCCTCCTCCCCAATCACGGCCCTCCACTGTTCTACAACTAGCCCCATTTAATAAATCACTTGGGAAAAAATATCACATCTCTGGGGTGCCTTTAGACAAGAAATCCTCCCCTGGAGTTCCAGGAGGGTCACGTTCGAACAGGAGCTGGTGAAATTAGCATTTTTTTGTCTTTACCCAAGCAATTCTTTACAGGGAACCAAACTGGGCTTCTTCAGATGACTTCCCCTAATGATACTCAAGGGTACGCTGTGCTTTTACTGTCTTTGTTAAGGGACAGCTTGGTCCTCATTTTAGTTTTTCTTGCTTTTTCGTTCTTCCCCAGCAGTTTGCTGGACCCTGTGACAGCCTTTACATGCGCTTTAGCTTTCACCGAATGTCTCAGATTTATTCGCTCCCATTCAGCTTCTAACAGCATACAGACAACTAGAGACTTCAAATGCAATGACTGCAGGTAATCCATCACCGTGAATGAGAAGAACAACGGCCACATTTTGAATTTCTGGCATCACAACGCGGGTAGGAGGTTCTACAATTTCACACTTTCAAATAAGCTCGTGTTGTGATTCAAGACCACCGCAGGAGACGAGATGGAGAAGATCATCTTACTGTTCCTTCCTGCTTCTCGGATTTCTAGTGGGTTTTTTTTTTCCAAACCCCTTTCACAAAATACCTCATATCCTCTGGTTAAATTTAGTAGGCCACCCTCGTCCTGTCAATAACCATCCAGTCAAATCAGTAAACAGCAAGCCGGTAACTTGCACGCTAACATAAAAGTCATGATGGCAATCTCTATAACATCTCGTACAGCATGACAAGACATAACAATTATTACGTTGATAATGTATCAATTAGCACAATGCTCAAAGAAAACAAAGCCATCAAACGCTCAACATGTTGTGTTGAGGGGGTTTCTCTTCCTGTCACTTCTTTCTCTACAAATAAGATTTTCCGCTCATTATGGTCCAGGTCTGCTACAACAGGGTCTAAGCAGATTATCTTTTATAATTATATAATAATAAAAATAATAAAAATAAAAATACCTTTTTATCACATTCCTTTTTTAATGTTTCTGTCCTATCTTACATGTTTTCATTTGATTTTTTATATCTTATATATTCTTATCCCACACTGTATGTTTTCTTCACGTGCAGTCTTTGCCTCTTATATGCTTCTTATTTGTGAGCACATTGTGTCTGTGCACGTCACTTGAAATATGCTTTATAAATGAATATTGCTTGGCTCGACCTGACTTGGGTCGGGGCAAACAAAGGGAAAAGTAAATAAATTATCATGACGGCCAAACAAGCACTCCCTCCACATCTTCTGCAGCCCGTCCTCATCAGAAAAATCAACATGTAGGTCGATTGTGAAAGGAGCTTATTACCATTCATGTGTACGTTGTATTCTTGTAAGGTGGCGACTGCCAGTGGCTGTATTAATTACTTCAGTGGAAAAGGAAGAAGTTGCGCAATGCAGTATAAAGGAATACAAGTCTGCATCATGGACCTATTACTACTGGACACAGCCTTGGGGGCGGAGCTCCATCCATGAAATTATTTTATGGCTTAGCATCTCCTTATTGGTTCTTGGATGATAGTTATATAAGACGATCAGTAAAGCTCTCAGGTCTGTATGATTGATATTAAGCTGCAGCTAGGAAACAGCTAGCTTAGCATAAAGACTGGAAACAGCTGGCTCTTTGGAAAGGGAACAATAAACAGCTATCACCACCTCTTAAACTCAGTTTTTAACATCTAATGTATTGATAGTTTTATACTCACCAAAAAAAGTGCACTAAACAATTGATGGTTTGTCAGGGGGTTTTCTGTAGGACTCCACTCAGACTTGACCGGGCACAGCCACTTTCTGAGATTGTGCTTCAACTGTCCTCTGTAGCTTCAAGCTTAGCGGGGAAGATATGTGAGTCATCAAACCCTCACCATGAAACTGGATATATTAATCTTTTGTGGCTGTGCCTTGCTTCTCTGAGTGAAAGAAAACACTCCATTCATTAACTGCGCTGGGACGAAGCTGTGGGTGGATGTCCGGCTGCCGTGATACTGGTTTGGTCCCCCATGCGCTGATGTTGGTTTTTAATTGAGTTTTTAAGTATTTTTTTAAATTTATGACCATTGCCAGTGGTATTTCTTGCAACACACGACAAAGCTGGAGATATAAGGGATGGAACCAGAATGTTTTTAGGGCTTTTTTTCGTCATGAAAGGATTATAATTTATTTATTTTTACAAGAAACGTCATGTTTGAAAGTGATGTAAACCATCAAAGCTAGTTAAAAGAAAAAAAAACAGGTTTATATTCATTTCCAATTAAGATTCAGGATTTAGACTGAGTTGTTATCAAATACACACAGCAAAGATAAAGGAAAATATCTCACAAGATGATGACTTGCTGTCTTTCAGTCACATCCGATGTATATTATATCGGAAGGCTTTTGTCTCTGTTAATTCAGTGGGAGAATGTGAAAACATGACCTTCAGCTCCAGAAGCAGCTCCTGTTAGCGCGAGGCTCGCAGCTTCCATTCATCAATCTCTCATCCCATGTTTTGCCCAGCCGAGGATCTCTTGTGTTTTGTGACCCGCTCCAAACACGAAACTTGGATTCTATGAAAAATGCAATTATTTTAATGCCAGAGAAACAATTGACTTCTCTCAAATGTAATTTAATATGACAAAAAGAGCAAAATTGCACATGAACAAAGCCCTGCGATGATTGGCAAGGGTTGAACCCTCGGAGAGCCCCTCCAGAGAGGCTTGCATCCACGCTGAATAGCTTCAGCTGGTCTGCTGGAATTTGATACAGCTACCATGACCGTACTCTCAGTCCTTAATGAAAGCTTTGTCTTCTTCACATGTATGGAAAATGGCTGTAGAGCAAATCACATTTAATTTCACCCCAACTGCCAAACCTAGGGAATGAGCCAAAAGTAAAGGGACATTAAGTCATGTATTTTGAGGTTTGTCAGCAGGACAAATTCCTCCAGCATCACCAGGTGTTTGGCTCAGGCCTCCCCACCCCTTTACAAATCCCATTTTCACAATGTGGAGCAGCGTGCTGGTTAATTAGAGCAGGGCTCCAACAGAAACCTCTGCTGAAGAGGAAACTAGTTGCCGTGATAAATGCTGGAATAATTTGTCAGCATGTCAGCTTCACTTTTTAACCTTCGGAGCTGAAATATGTGATTTTGGCTGCTTTTAACGCAGCGCTGCATTGCAGAGTGGTTGAAACATGCCAGTAGGTGGGGAAGAGGTGTGTGTTTGTGTGTGAGCAGCAGGGGGTTCGGGTTAGAAGGGAAGCCAGGAACCTTAGCTCCGGGCCAAACAATTACCGAGTCATTTTGTATTGATCAGAAAACCTCTCGTGGACACGTTATGACCACTTTTGAGTTAGCAGGAAACCAATACATGTTGCTGAATTTCGCTTAGAACCAAATGCTTTTTCATAATGCCCGGCTCAGGCATCGTTTAAAGGATTTCATGCGCATTAAACAAGAATTTGAAAAGCGGCTGATGGAAAGGCAGCATGCATTAGGGTGACTATATTCGGTCGATGAGCGGCGAGGCCACAAGCTGTCCCTACCAGGCTACTTTCACATTGGATAATTGACAGCACAGACTCTCACGCCCTCGCACTGCCAGGCTGCTGGCCACAATTCAACATGGGAGATGCTCATTAACATAAGTTGGGAAGGTGCTGCCAGCCAAGTGTTCTGTTGTGAACGCTTTCACATTATATAAGATGAAGATATCGACGAACATTCAGTGAGCATTAGATAGATAGATAGATAGATAGATAGATAGATAGATAGATAGATAGATAGATAGATAGATAGATAGATAGATGAACCAGTGTACAGTAAACATGGATGGTTTCATTACTCTATAGCCATTACGTTGTGCAATCAACAATTGCTTCATAATGAAATGCTGTCAACTCCTAAACTACCACCAGTTAAAATACAGCTCTAGAGCTATAAAGTAATGAGCCTAGCTTAGCATCAAAAGCAGCATGGCAAAACTGCTGGTTTGGCTCAGTCCAAAGTTCACAATTCAATACACAGGCACTTGATAACTCACAACCCATCCATCCACCCACCCAAATCCCACCTACTATCACTATAGTTCAGCAAGCTGAACATCGGTCAACCTTGTCTTATTGTTATATGCGTCATGTCCTCAGTTCATCTATATTGAAAAGAAAAACAAGTTAACAAGATGGTTACTATGTGTTGCTGGGAGATCTCTAAAAGTGTCCAATGTAAAATATTTGGTAATGCTTCGTGGTAGACCTCACCATCAGCTGAACATCAACACATCTTGGGTCAGCCAGCATTAGCAAAATGCTAGCTAACTGGCTAGGTATAACGTTCAGCACCTTGGTCTGTGGCCGGGAATAACTACACAGAATGGGACATACTGCAGTGCCGGAGTGATGCTGATTGATAATCCTGTATTCCTCTGCGTCTACGAAGAGCTTGTCTCGTTTTCCTTCAGATCAAAATGACTTGGCCTCAGTCCGCTGTGTTGTTTTACTGTGTTTATAAAACTTAAAAGCCTGAATTTATCCCTTGATTGCATACTGTGGTCGTAGCTTTCCAAGGACAGCGTTTGGCACTCCGTGATATTTTTAAGTAGACCTCAGGGCATCTCTGGCCGTGATGGTAGTGAAAGAAAAAAAGCCAAAACATGTTTTGTGAAAACATGACCAGACCATAAGCGATGCATTGTCACAAGATAAAATTGAAAATTGTTAAGGTGCAACATAAAGAAATGTGACGTTTCAACATATTTGTGGTTTACAGAATCGTTAGCTGCCAACATTTAGTCTGACAACTGGGTTGATGTGTTAGTTGAACATTGGACCAGACTTAGTTTTGCCATATGGCGAACAAAGGAGAAAGTCCCCCGTGTCGTTGAATTTTACCAACATTGTTGAACCAAAGTCTGTGGCGGTAAACCGACAGCATTACCTGAACGCGCTTATGACAGGACTTGAGCGGCGCTGTCATGTTCTGTTCACTGTGCCTGCCCTGTGTGAGTGAGCACAAGCTGCAGTCACCTAGAAGTGACCCGCCACCCAGCCGGTCCTCTCCACTTAACTGTGCAAACCCTAAAATACTGTGGAGAGAGCACAACGAGGCCTGAGCACGAACCGTTAAATCAAAGGTGAAAGCGCCAGTGTGAACACATTTTTGCACTTTACTTTTAATCACTGTATGTAGGTTTGTCTTTTCTAATAATTACTAAATAATAAATTAGAGTTCTCTTCTAGTGATTGAATTGTGCTGTTTGAGCGTTGCATTTTACAGGAGGAAATGAAAACAATTCAGCCACCATTTAATTTTGTCTAACTGAACGTTGACTTGATCTTCCACAACAGTATTACGTTTTGGACCCCACCTCGCTCCAGATCCATTCTGTTCTTTCAATCATTTCCTCCGGTTTCACACATCATCACACTGAAACATCCTTGCCGATACTCACTGAAATGTGAATTGTGTGTGTGCAAGTAAAAGCAAGACAGGGAGAACAAATGTGACCCTCCTTTTTTCTTCCCGCCAACCACGCCACAAGCGCAAGTCGGTTGTCATGGCAGCGTGAAATGAAGAAAGTTTGACAGGGGTGCCATACATTTTTAAACCACTTATTGGCATTGCCTCAAAGGTAGCACCTCCTGCTGCCCTCCCCTTCAGCTGCTGTACAGCCACATCAGTGTCAGGGCCCGGCTCCCTGGAGGAGGGCTGCCTCGGCGGGCCGGCTGGGACTCGAGAGCCTAATTGGGGCCCGAGGACGCCTCCCTCTGCCGCTACAGCTGTGCTGCCACTGGCTGACGGTAGGATCAAAACCCCGTGACTAGCCAGGGGTCAGAGGTCGCCTGGTGGCTGCTCAGCATGCAGGGCCAGAGGAGGGAGTCCGCTGTGATGGATCAGGCAGTGCTGTCCTGCAGTCTCCATGAACTCTGACTGATGCCCTCAGCCGCTCAGCCCGTCTCTGCCTCTTAAGGGAAAATGCGAGGATGATGAAATTGGAATTTCCTCTCTGATATGCACACACTGTCATGATTGTTGACTCTCCATCTCCATAACTGCTCCAATATTGTTTCTACCTGATGCAAAACAAAACCGATCCTTCTTAAATCTTGGTAAAGACACTGTTTGATTTTCATGAAGTTGAACTAACACGTCTAAAATATAGGCTGCACTTTATTCACATACACAGAAGGTGCACTGGAAGACTTGAAGACTTTTCTCATGTCCCATTAATTTTGATTGAGAGGATGTAATAACCACTGATCAGACAGAGCTTTAAACGAACAAAAACATTTGATACTCAGCTGAAAACATGTTAACCGTCTCTTTACTCCTCTTGGCTTCATCTTATCGCACAGGACTCATCGTCTGTGGCTGCAAAACACTACTAAAACTCATAAAGCAGAAATAAACTTGCCAACTTTACTGTGGATTATAGTAGCCAGACCTTCATTCAAATTGTTAATTTTATTACTCGATAACTTCCCCAACATTAAACCGTGCTGCTACCTCCGTGTGCCAGGGCTCGGTTCCCCTATGCAGCATTTCAACATTTGTTTCTAATCCTAGTCATGCTTAGTGGTTTCTTTTGTCATTTGCACTTTTACCAAACTTTTATCTACTCTGTTTCCTTTTATACAGTGTGAGGGCTAAGCTGGACTGATAGAGACAACATGGATATATGAGAACCCCTTCTGCATTTTAAATGTATTTGTTTGTTTTTTTTATTGTCCATATTTACAGGGACAGCACACAATTAAAAGTAATGTCACCGGCGCTAGCGAGCAGCTAATTTGCATCTGTTGTTCCTGGACGAAATTGAATTTTGTCCATTAATTTACCACTTCGAATACCAATCATTTCTTGCACTGCCTACCTCTGCAACTTTTTTATTTTGAAGATGTAGTCCTTTACTCCCACTCAAGCGTGTGGGATTGGGATTAAAAGGGGACCTATATAAATAAAATTGATTTAATTTGATTTGATTTAGAGTGAATAGCTGTGGAGTCACGGAGGGGTCTACAATTTTCTGCTATCCCCCTGTTCCCGCTGATCTTGTTAAACGGTGGCAACAGCAAGACGAGACTTGGCAGAACTTGCTTTGGACAGCCAACTGGCTAAGATTTAGTCCCTGAAAACCCCTGTGACATGACCAGAAGCAGAGACCGGGCACTGCAAAGCCAAAAGCAGCAAACTACAAGGCTGTGGCGTGTCAAATAAAAGGTTACGGGCATATCAGCTGTGATATTGACGCAGTTTGAGCTTCAAAGTGACCTTGGACTGACTGGAAAACTTTCTTTTAAACTCCCATAGCTTTGTAACACACTATAATGTATTACTTAGCATATACAAGAGCATTATTTAGTGTGTTATTGTAAATAATATGTAAGTAAGTCAACAACTACTTTTTCTCAGTGAATAACAGTTAATAAATTATTCACAATATAACACAATTTGAATATGACACATAAACAGTATATTTATTAATGTGGTATTTATTTATTCATGGATTATTTTTCTTCACTCTGCAAGACCGCTAAGCAAACTCCATCTAATCCAAAAGACATGGAAACAAGTGAAACAACGGACAACACATCAAATTCCAAGGTCAATAATGAAACCTTAAGGCTCAACATGCCTTAACTAGTTTTGAACACATTAATTAACAGTGTTAAACCAGCCTATGAGTGATTTACATGTGTATACAATCAATACATGGTTTATAGTACACTGCATTGATTGGTTCATGTCTGTAATTATACAACTGATCAATAAATATATGTACAGCTGTTACACTGTGCTATACATTAACACCAGTTAGGGTTACTTCCAAGGAGAGGTTTACACTTGAAATGTACTTACATCTTGTTTAAAGCTACATTATGGTGTTGTATGAAACATTTAATCAATTGTTTATTTAACTTATATGAAAACCTTATACAGGGTTTTGGATGACTGAATAATTAAAAGTCATTCCTACCAGGTACAACTATGACTCTGTGACAGGTTTGACCAATGGCTGTGGCTGCATTGATTATTGGGTTTACAGATTATGTGTGCGCTGGATCAATATAGACCATTGATGGCATACATCATAATCCTGTTCACCTCTCAAAAAGACAAATCTGCTGCTGTTGAGGGCGATCAGACAGCCAACTGGGAGACATTTGTCTTTGTGAACCTCATCCACCAAAACCAACAATCAATAAGACATAAGGCTGAAGAAGACGTCGCAGCCGGGCCTCAAATTAGCTTATCGTCAAGCTTAACAGTCGACGCTTCGCTGTTGAGTCGGCTAAGCCGTTCACTTACAGTGCATGATTATTGCATTCTCTCCATGCAAGAGAGGGGGGGCTGATTTATTTTTGTTTATTCAAATAAACAGTGTCAGTGCAGCGGGCTATGACAAACTCTCAATTGAATTGCTATTGTGATAAACAAGTTACTGCTCAGACACCTTTTTTTTTTTTTTTAAATGAGGTTGGGGAAACAAATATCAAGTGCCGCGGTGACTTCATTACCATAGCAAAGGTACGAATGAACTCAGCGTCACCCCGGCAACAGCTGCTTCCTCAATCCATTCTTTTCATGTGCACGGAATACATCAGCTTAAACACTGGAATTATAAAGCCAATGGTGTATATTCTGTATACTGTAACTTCTACTGTATGTGCATTTGTCATCCAGTAAGTCTATTATAAATATCTCAACATGACACTTCAATTAGTCTTGGTGCACCAATATCCTTTAAAAAATAAAACAAACTGTGCCCCCAAAAGGTATCCACTCTGCTCTGAATCCCGTCTAATTTACATATTTTCCATTTATTTGCCAATTATGGCTGACATTTCTCCTGACCCAAGGGCAAACTCTTTAAACTTTGGAAAAAAAAAATCACGCTCACGCCTTTAATCTTTATTGTTTTTTAGGGTAAACTAACGCTCGTCCGGAGTAAATCTGGGATTAGACTAAAAAAGCAGGAAACAGAGATTTTCGCTGTGGGATGTTATCAGCTCTCCATTTCATTCATCAGCTGTGAGACATGACTCGTTTCCACCCCGTAAGAAAAGACAAGGAGTGAAAAAAAAACGTTTTTCATCCCGCCTGAGTCAGAAACTGAGCGTGTGTTAACAATTTATAGACACATTTTGCACAAACATTATTAATTCATATTCTGTAATAATACATTTTCAAGATGGTGAGGAAAAGCAACTATTGGATTTCAGAAGAGATGTATTGCATCACTGACTTATGCAATTTCTGGGGATTGTGTCGCATACATTTACAAAGTCTTATTTTATTACATTTCTTTTTTTGTGACTTCTCAAAATGAAAACCTTGTTCTGAAGTACTGATGAGACAGGAAATATCCAAACCTGTTGCCAGACAACGTCTATATTTTATGACTCTCATTCTCTAGTCCGTGCTAGAGTTGAGGCCAACTTTTTTTCCCCACCACCTTCCGATTCAACACATGAGGGTAGGGTGAGTGTGGGTGGAGGTCAACAGTCATCTGCAACTCAGACCTCTGTGTGTTGGTAAAACACATCAACTTCCAAGTGGTCTGAATAGAATTGATTTCTATCTTATCACAGAAGCTAAAGAAACTGACTCCTGTGACAATAAGGGTGGAGGTGAATGTTAGGCCATAGTCGTGTACTGGTCGGTGGCCCTACACCTCTAAGTCTGACAATATAGGTTCCCCTCTAGCATCATTTGTGAAAGCTCTGATATGATTTGGACTTTGTGGTGGCCTGTTTGTGGTCTGATTTCTGCGCTTTCTGTTTCAAGTTGCTTGGTGAGGCTGGGCGTGGCTTCCCTCTGCATGGTGCCAGATTATTGTCGCTAGCTCCAGTGGTACTAGAGTGGTACTTGCTAACCCTAAACCTGCAAAACTGACACTAGCAGTGTAAGTAGAGCATCATAGTTTGAAGCTCAAGGCTACAGACTGCCATATTTGATGAGCTGGAGGTGAGAATGTGTTGAAACTACAAATCATTTCTTTGAATCGAATTATTTAGTTCAGGTCAGAGATTCAAAGTCACTGGCAACAATGAGAACAAGGTGTGGCTCAAGCTGTCCGGGCAACAGTCCTCTTTGTCTTAGCTGCGCCTCAGGAAGAGGACAACCAGGATTTGTTTTGGTTGCTGTAGCTGCATAAATGGTACTGGTACATTCTTGCTCAAGTTTGACCAAATTAAATCGCCGTATTATCCTATCTTTATAGGAAGGGAATGCCTCCACAGGCAGGCAGAGTGACGCCCTATGCCCTCTGTCATGCGACACTTTAGCATCCAAATTAGCTACTGTATGGGGCTTTTCAAGTTGTGGTATAAGCCATGGGACAAAGCAAAGAGACCAAACTGCAGTGGTCCAATTTAACTTATTTGATGCACCAAAGTACTGATGTTTCAAGCCACATTTTTCTCCATCAGACTGATGTCTGTTGAACAGCAGTGTTACACTGATGCATTAAACTAGCGAATATCGGACCCCAGCAGTGGGCGAGCCACTCCTCTGACTCAGCACCTCCCATTTTTTGGTTTGGATGTGCATGCATACTATGATTTTTATATGCTATGGGATATCATGTGAATAATAATCTCCACATATGCTTCTGAACAGTGTGCAGCTAGTTTCTTTTGCAGGCGCTTAGCAAGCTAGCTAGCTGGCGAGCCTGTTGGCAGCATGTTTAGGGTTAGGGTAATCGATTTTCAGGTTAGAGCAACAGCTTCTCAAAATCCCTGTGCATGTTCCGGCTACAGTTTTTTTTTTTCTTCTGAGCATTGTGTGACATTCTGTTCAAATGCACCTCGGTACGAGTCAGTAAGTGAATGCATCACAATTCATACAGAACAATGTTAGGACTCAGATTTAGCATACTAGGTTGATGTTGAAGACTGGGTTTTAGATATTTGCTCCCACATGCACTGAACACCTGTAAATTAGCAACTTCAATACTTGGTTAATATTTAATTGCAATTTCTTCAATATCTTCTGCATAAAATCAAAGGTGCTACACTCCAATCTGCTTCCCTGATCCCACCCCTACTCTCCCTCCAGCTGCATATATTGTGGAGCACCCTCCTTCGTGCACTGCCACTGACTGCTGGCCGTGTGTGTCAATAACGTGTACTTGTTTCCTCGGGATAACTGAGCTTGAAATAGAAAGTTGCCTCAAAAGCTGGAGACATTAAATCCATGACTAATTCCAGTGTGAACAAATATTTTGGCATAAAGTCAGTATCCAAGTAAGTGTCAGACAGAAGTTACCCTTGTGTGCTGACTAAGTATTTAATCTCAACTTTTTTCCCGATCACACCCTCTATTTTCTGTCTTATTTACTATGGCCCCTCGCAGTAAAAGAACACATTTCCACAAAACACCTCCAGACAAATCCACTTCAACTCCTGCAAGGGCTTAATGACAGAGCAAGCAGACATCTGAGAGGAGACATTATCATCCCAGAGGACGAAAATGCTATTATAAACTGATTAGGTGGAGGAGAGCTGGATGGAAATCACTCTTGAATCTTTTTTTAACCATTAATTAGTGGTTCTGTCAGTGCGGTTCATTCTGCGGGGATGACTAATGTGTAGAGCTCTCCCACTGCTCTTCATGACCAGTTGGTACATTGCTGTCACATTTGCATATGTAGCTCTGACAGCAAAGAAAAAAAAAAAACCATTGCCTATTAATGTAGCTGAAGTTCTGTGTGCAGTCTTTGTATTCTGCACAGATTTTCGACTTCTTCCTCCGAAACAAGATGACATAAAAGCAACAGGATAGCTGCCTTACATCAGTAATTGGCTGACTGTAAAATGACTCGCAGTAAGTTGTGCAAATGCACCGACGCCGGCTACTGTGAATACATCCATTTGCACCTCCACTGCTACGCCGAGACATGCCGAGTGTTGTATCAAACTCTATTTAGATTCAATTTAAGGATGAAACACAACCTGTTTTCTTATCATTTCTGACAAACAACACTTCCCTCTGGACCCCATCAACTACATTATGAGTCTGCGAGGGTTTGTTAGATGTTTCTTTACAGACTGAGGCCCAACGAAAACATTGCTTAAGCTTTCCGCACCACATTCTCCCTGCTGTCCAGATGTCTGGTGTGGAGTTTACTCACAGACAAAATCAATAGACTCTTTGTGTGGTTTAGTTTATGTCTGCAAACTGTTTTAATTGTTAATTTAGGTTGTTTTCTTTGCACGTCCCCCTACTAAAGATTGAAGGCTCCTCCACACATTCCCTGAAATCTACCTTGGTGATGGACATTATAAATGTAGAAATTATAAACGAGTCCTGCGTTCATAGGTGAGAAAGGTGTTGGTGACACCATGACGTTGCACAGATCAGTGATATTAGAAGTCGGTTGGTCTCATTTGATTTGAGGAATAATTGAAATACCCAATAGTGTTCAGAAAATAGGAACAAGATCAGATCAAAAGTCCTCGTACGTAAACTTATAAATGGTTGACAGCCAACGACCAAAACGCTCTTGCTGCCAAATCAAACACGACAGTTTCGTCAGTGGCTTTGAGCTCCAAACTATGACGCTCCACCTCTCCCTGTAACATCAGTATTGGGATCCATGGTCATGTCATGTAGTAATAATACATATGCAACGTCCATGTAGACTTTACAAAAACAGTCCACATATAATGGCATTATGATATTTGAACTGTTTGTCGCTGTTTGGTTAGGTTTAGGCACCGAAACTGAGATAGATGGTTGTGTTCCACCCATCTATCCGCCCCATGAAGACTTGGTCACTCTTCATTCTTCGTCCCCTGACCTCCCCCTTTGCTCCTTATTTAACCATGACAGCACTAGAGGTCGCCGTCTAACAATAAACATCATCATGGCTGCTCGAACAGACAACCAGCCTGTTTTTCTGATGTGGGTGGGCTAAAGTCAAGTTATAGGTTCTACAATTGTCTTTTAATCATATTCTGAGAGAAAGAAAATAATGAATTTGGCACATTGTTGAAACAATATGAATATTGTGCTCTCAAAGTAAATGCTAAACATAATATTTCAAACCTTAACTTGATCACAGTAATCCTGACACTCTGAGAAAAGTGAACAGAGGTTTTCAGATTTGTAAGTTTTGCATTTGGGACCTCCCTCTAGCGCCCTGAGCATCGAGGTGGTTTATACCTTGCGCTGGCTGAGTTCTCCTCAAATATTCATGGAGGGGGGGATGGGTGATAAGAGAGAGGGGGAAATAGCTGTTAGTCGCGGGTCAGCTGTGGGGAAGAGAGGAGAGTCAGAGAGGGGAAGACTATTTTTTTCTTTCTTTTTCACTATTTTCATTGTACTGTGACGTGTGATTGATTTTTTAAAACTGCTTTGTTCGCTCTCACTGCTCTCATCAGCATAATTTCCGCCGTCTGGCATGAAAAAGCAGACAAGCTATGTTAGCGACTAGCTTAGTGAAGGCAGTGGAGCATTTAGTTGCGATTGAGCCAAATACTTCTCAGGAGTCGGGGGAGACAAAAACAGCTAAAAGGAGGGTTAATATTGAAATTGTATTCCAAGACAGAACCGCGATGCAAAAGGTTATGTTGCTCCAAATCTGCTGATGTTGAACGCAGTATCCATAACAACACTCAATTATGTTAAAGGTCCCAGGCTCATTTTCAGGTTCAAACTTTTATTTTAGATGTCTACTGGAAAACACTGCAGCACCTCTATTCATCCTCTGTCTGAATACTCCATTTTAGTGCCAGCCTCCAAATAGCATTTTTTTGTGTGCACATGCACCTTGTCTCTATGACAACAACATGTTGACAACAGCTGCTGTATGACCACACTGCACCTTTGCAGTTAACTACCTGTTGGGTTTTTTTATTTGGACATCAGAGCAAGGAGGATGTGGGTGCATGACATGATTCATAGTAGACAAGAAGATTGTATCGACCTAGGCCAGGAAAAAGAAAAAAGGTTGTTGTCACCAGCACATTTAGGAAAAGTTGAAAGACTTTCAACTCGAAGCGCTCAGAGCCGAGACACAAGAAAGGCAGAGAGCTCAGAAAGAGACACTTAGTGCTGCGCCTTTCCTCTGGACGGCCGCCTGCTGCTGCAGATACAAGCTCCTCATTGGGGACGATTGAAATAACAATAAAAATGCTTGGTGGACAGGCCCTCCTCCCAAAAAGCCCAGTGTGCTCTGATAGGTCAGTTTTCACAGGCCTGAGAAGACACTGCCCTCAGTGTTTTCACATCAGCTATCCCAGTGTTATTGAAACCACAGCCATGCTAGGGGCATTGCTGAGGGCGGTGACTGTGTAGTTGTGACATCACAACTTTATGGAAGTCCCCATAGCTCTTCTCAGAGTGTAGATTTTGAATACGTGCTGTATGCATTTCTCTATGGAGTGAGCATTCCAATACTTTCATTGTGTTCTTATAGATCCGAGAGCTGCTTTATAGTCAACAGAGATATGGAAATGTCACTTTCTACAATATGAGAGCTTTAATATTGTATTTACTTTGGTTGCTGATTGTGTGTACTCAAAGGTAAACTGGGAGCGACTTCTGTGTCGGTTGGACTCCATCTGAAACAATGTTTTCCGATTCAGACATTGACTGCTACCTGACAACTGTGACAGCAGATGGCATTGACCCCCGAGTCCATGCACAGTCACAGTTTGTGCAATCTGTATTGCCTGTGGGCCCGAACGACCACAGCAGTCCCACCTGCGAGGTGGAAGGAGCACCATCTCTCTCTTCATCCCGTACAGGGACAGCTTTATTATGAACCAGAGAGCTGTTGGAAGATAAGCAGGCCGGTCGCACATCGAGGCTCTGTGTGCTGGATAAGACGTTCCTGACAAGCCGACAAATGTAACGCGCCGCCTGGATCCTTGCGCTACTGTCTCAACATGCTACCAGCGCCAAATCCCAATGACACCTTTGGTTTAATATGTAAGGCATACACTGTAATACATCTGTGATGCTATGGTGGTAAAAAGAGATTTATGACACACAACAAGCTATTAAGGAGCTGTATGTGGTGGGGTAATCAGGGGAGGAAATGGGCTGGAAATTCTCTTCTTCATGCCACATTGATTCATCCTTCAGTGAGAGAAACCTCCCCATTATGCACACCTCATCTAAAAGGGCCCTAGGATGATCATTGCAGGCCCACAGTACAATGATCCCAGGTCTGCTGCGAGGTCAACAGAGGTCCCCCCTGCAGCATCTGGACTCTCAGGAGGCTGCCATAACTGCTTGATCCATGGAGTGTTGATAATATCGCTGCATGAGTAAAGAGTGTGAGGTGCACCAGCATGCATCAAGTCTCCATGGGCAGAGGAGGGGACATCTGTCTCACAATCCACAGTTTGTGCATCATGATGTATTAAATAAGAGCTCTCCTTTAAAGGTGCATTTCACAATAAATAATGTTCAGTGTTTTGTTTCTTGATTGCACAAACAACAATAATACAGTTGAAAGTGGGACGTTTGTTTATCAATAGCACTGACTGATTACTTTGTCCAGTGATGGAGACAGTGGGGGGGCCCGGGTGCCCAGTGCCACAGCAAATCTCTTTAACATTAGGGTGATGCTGACTTAAAGAATGGTTTCAGCCACCCAGGAAAGTGTAGAGTGCCACATTTTCTGTCGAGTGATAATCATCACGTGTCGAGTACCCAGGCTAACGTTTTTGTTGCTAATGCCGGTGAATGCTTAGTGCAAACTGTGGAAATCAGACATTTTTATGTTTTTGTTCCAAAAATCGGCAACTACCAAGACTGTTGACTGCAGACAAGAGACAGATACCATGTGATACAAATGGCGTTATACTATTGGCTCACAGTCAGTCTCAGAAGCTGGAACCAACTGTCAGAGTTCTTATACAGAATACTTTTTTTGCCAAACAGAATTTTTAGAATCGTTAATTCAGAATGGTGATAATATAAAAGAAAATAAGGAAAATAGCTCTATAGATGTATTATATTTAAAAAAATGTATTGTTTGACTAATCTAATTAATGTATTTATGTTAAATCCCTTGTTTACAGTCCATCCTTGTTTTTCAGCTTGCAGTCTTCTTCTCATAAACTACACATCTTTGCTGACACATCGGTACATTTCTTGATGTATTATGTATGAATGGACGGAATATTAGTGATACTTTTTCCCATACTGACATTTACATGTACATTTAGGGCACTGAGCAGATGCTTTTGTCCAAAGCGACTTACAATAAGTACATTTGTCATGACATTTGTCACTGACCTTTGCAGTAGTTTTAAAAACGCACCAAAACCTTGGGGTATTAAATTCTGGTGATAAGTACGACTGCTATGTCTGATTTAAATACTCAGAGGAATATCTTTTTAAAGGTGTCAATACTAAATGAAAGGTGTGCAAGCTTTTTTAGTTTCTCTTATACTGTTATCAGTCTGACAGATTGTTAATTTAAGTGTTGTTGTTAAGTGTGTATTTAATAGTCTCATTTACTTAAATTGAGCATGATGTCATCTCACAAAGAATATTCAGGGTTTTTCTTCATGTTAGAATTCTTCATATAGCAGCAAACGTGATGATTCCTGTCACCCGATCAGCATCTTACTCACAGGTGTGCATTTAGCTTGTTCCATATTTCATTGGCTCAATTTACATCATAGCTTCACAATACAGAGAATAACCGCAGTAAATACACTGTTCCATTTCACTCAAAAATTTAAGCCCTGTGGTAAAGACCATTCTCTGTCCTCTCTTTGATTTGACGTTTCATTTTTTCATTATTTTTTGCCACTGGGGCTGGCTGCACTATGATGGCATGGAGGAGGGATAATACTGGCACAAAGTGGCCCTCGAGTGCATCAATGGCCAGAGCTCAAAGCAGAGCAGCCGCTGCGGTCAAGGTTATGATGCAATGAAAGCCATTTGCCTCATATTGCTCCGCTTTAGGGCACTGTGGAACAATTTCAGGGCCACAATGCTTTTGTCCCGGACCCCGAACATGTCATTTAAATTCTGACTGTGAAAGCAGATTGGTCAAAAAACCTGAAATCCGCTGCTAATGCTGCAACCTCGCAGGACTAAACACGCTCTGATTCCACTGATCACGATATTGATTTTTAGTCAATTTTAGTACAAAACACCTCAGTGTTGTAAGTCTGATTAAGATCCTGTGGCTTAATTTGATCTGCTGTTGTTTCGTTCATCTAATTTGGAGCCGTTTACTGCTTCAAAGTTTCTAATTAACTAGATACAGAGGGGCAAAGAAAAAAAAAACAGTCTTCAAAGTGAGTATCTTTAATTAATACTGGAGAATTAGGAGAGAGGGACCAGGAGCTTTATTGATCTTTTACCAGTTTTAATTAACTAAGTGAGTTATTTTGGATGCTGTGTTAAATTCCTTAAAGCAGCTTATTTATACAGAATAACACCCAACTCAAGTCTTGATTTTGAGGTCAGTCTCATATCTGATGAATGTCAAATGTATTTTAATTTCCTATTGTGTTGTGTTTTTGTTAATCCTGGTGTTTACAATGTTTTTATCAAAGCTAATGAGATTATGAAGGTGCTGTGTTGTATCTAAAATTAATTACAAAATGTCTATTTAGCCAATTACAAATCACATTGCTTTTGTATCTTATTCCTCACTTACATGGTGTTTTTGACACAGAATGCACAACAAGACAGTGATGACATTCTCCCAGTCGGCCTATGTATGCTAATATCTGCTCATTTTCGATTAAACACACAGTGCAGCTGAGGCTGATGGGAGCGTCATTAGTTTTGCATTATTTGGTCATAAACCAAAGTACTGGATACATTTTGACCACAATGCTGCCGGATGAAAATTCAAGGGTTCACCAAAGTTATTAAAATGTGTCCTTCAGGGAAAATTAATTTCACAGCAATCGATCGAATAGTGATAACACAGAACGGTCTGATACCCCGTCACACTGGACAAAAAACCCATCACCACCCGCTAACATCTGCCTTTTGTCTTTGATGCGAACCGCCCAGAACATCACATCCACCTAAAACACAGCAGTGGCATTTGTGAAGTGAAATTTCTGCCCAAAAGATACTAAAAGAAAGCACCCACCCCAGGTACAGCCTGTTCACCCTGTGTCATCTGGCAAAAGATACAGAAGTATCCGCTGCCATACCACCAGACTACACAGCAGCTTCATTCCACAGACTGAGACTCCTGAAGTCTTCCTCAACGCTTCGAATAGATGTAGCAGGAATCAAGGACTAAAACTTTATTTTGTTTTTGATAAAGCTGTTCAAAAAATGACAAGCAAATCTACATTGTGCCTTGTACAATCAACACTCACTCCCACGTCAAATGGCTCTGCAGTAGTCACAGGTTTTGAGGGGCACCAGCTCCAATCGGATGGACATACTAATAGCAGCCCCGTTTCAGGTGTGATGTTATGACGTGCATTGAAGTGACAGACTTGGTCTCTTGAACATCATTCAGTCGGCACAGAGTTCAAAAGAGCGACTAAAAGATATTTTAAAAAGGTAGCCTGTGGTTGCCTTCTCACTTCTCACTCACTTCTGTGTGAGCTCTGGAAGAAACGATGTGTCAAATACAAAATGGTATCTATAAAATACTTTGTTTTTCAATCAAGTTTTATGTCTTCTGGATGTAGTGTGGTGAGGTATATATTATCTGCTGCTTTCTGCTGTTCCCTGTTTTCCGGCACACTCATGATGACGAACGTGACACACAAGAAAAAGAAAGAGAAAAAAATGAGACAAACTCGTCTCCTGGCAACGGGAAAGGAGTCATTTGCTAGCATCTGTACGCTAATTTTGCTTCTAAAAGTGTTTATAACAGACAGACCATCCCCAGAGTTACAGCACTTGCATGGCTAAAGGGGTTATTATTTCCTCAAACAGGGAAGTGATTCCATTTTAGTAAATGCACTCAGAATGAATAGTGTGTTTGGATGCATTCAGACTATTTTCTGCTGTGGATTGATATACATCTGCTCATTTGGTGAGTATTTAAGGCAAGTACATGTCAACAAGCGCAGCAATGTGGTTTTCATAGCGTTTTAACAACAGAGGAGAGCTATAGCATAGTGGAAGAAGATATATCAGACGTTGGATACACTGATAATATTTTATTTTATGTTAAAGAGGGATGCGGTTATGGAAATTGTTGACCATAAAAAATACAGTATCACAGGCTTTATCCTACAAGGTTAAAGACATCCAGGCAGAGTGTCCTTTGATATTCTTCAAATGAATATCATTTCTGAGCTGAGTGACTGTGACGGGCAGTAATGTGTGATTTTCAATGAAAGGTCATTCCCAGCTATATATATTGCTGTTTATATGACACGCGGGGATAAATAGCAATAAGGTGATAAAGAGCATTTCTAAAACTCCCTGAAATTCTGTTGCAGGGAGCTGTCTGAAGCTGCCAAATTTGAGACTGAAATTGCATTTGTGGTCATGTTCATCATGTCGCTCCTGCAGAGATTCCCCTCTGTTTTAGGAGGCGGCCTGCTGAGATTTTTGTTAAAGCAGAAGCAGAAATACAGCTGGACTCTGTGAGGGGTACTGCCAAGCTTGAGCCAAGCCACTGAGCTGTTTCTGTTAACTGATTTTTCCAACATTTTTGAGGTTAGGTACAGAAAAACAAGAGGGTACACTGTAATTTGGTGGATCAGTCGGTGAATACCATTAGGCATCAGGTCGATCATTCTGACAACAAAATGAAAATTTGGAAACAGCATTCATTCACAGGTAATTTACTTCTCCCTTTACAAGCATGCACTATGTGATGAAAGTAAATGGTGACGAATCTAAAAGTCTTAAGTCTGTGTTCTTAAAATAGAAGTGTTTGATGGACTTAAAATATATATTAAAATGTTTCTGAGAGTTTATCTCCCTGGAAACATAAAGGCTTAAATGTCTGTTCGATCACTGAATAACTTTTTTTTATGCAAGTAGACATGTAGATCTGAGAGTGGTACTAGCCAAAAGTGTTGGGGGAGTCCGAAAAGAAATGGGTCTAACCTCTGGGGGGTATGAATTTGACCTATTATTTGGATGTTTTCCATGTACCAGTAGAAATTATGAACGTGGTGGTTATAAAAGAAGTTCAAAAGATGCAACATCTTGGGACCGTGATTTTATTTAAAATGTGATAACAATATGGCAAGTAGATGTTTAAATATCTTGCTCCGGATAAAGATGTAACTCTGACCAATAGACCAGTATTGGTGTCTTTAGTCTCACTTGTAGCAGGACAGTGAGTTTAGGGGAGCTTACCTTGTATTTGTCTGAGAGTTAAGCATCAGATTTACTCTCATTAAAACTGCTACAATAGATATGATTGTATTAAGTATCAAATGACAATTTGAAAGGGTCATAGAGTTGCTTGTAGTGATGAACCTTCAGAGAACTAGAAGGCACTTGAGAGCCTAGACCTCTGCCATTCTTCTATGAATTGCAAATATGCAAGTGGAACCACTGTTAGTCTGGATATATTTCCAAAACTATCAGGATTATGTTAAAATATGGTTGTGCATAGGTGAAGATTTAAACAAGTCAGAACATTTTTCTTTTACATCTCTTGTGAACTTTAATACAATCAATTCACATATGGATGTGAGCAGGAGTATAATTAGTTGCGTAATATTTATGTTTGACGTTTCCATAGCTACACCTTAGATTGAAAAAAGTACTGTTAACAGTTGTTGCAATGTTACCAATTGTACAATTGTGCAATTGGAGTGCTCCATAAAGGCCTAGTACAAGTACCTGGGAAAGTGGATTGTGATATCCTCCACTACTGCATTCGTCAATAGTATGTAGTAGACAGTTCCGAAACCAATGCGTGTTATGTTTACAATTTTATTGCAGATTTAAGTAATTAGAAAGACTAAAATTTCAGCTGAGTATCTTTAGGAGAAAGACTCCAGCACACTGTCCACTTTGCTTGTAATTAAGTTTAGAGACAGCAAATGTTTCAGTACTTAGACATTCATCAGGAATATCTGCGTATAAATGAGCTGAGGTTAGCTGAGTGTCCTTAAAATTTTTGTCCAAATAGGACAATTGTGAACACAACAAACAGTGCCAACGTGAAGGGTAGTGTGTCCTTTATGTATGGAGACAGATTGTAGGAGTTGAGTTCAGGGAGATGGTTGGGTGTATAGCATGGTGCATTTCCACACAAGGGGACCAGTCTACCAAAACAGACCCATCTGCATTTCTGTTCTTTCATTTACTCAAGCCATTATCTTCCCTGGAAAAGATTGTGTGATTCCATTGCCTAACCTTACCAATCTTAAAGATGCAATATGTACCTTAACCCTTGCCGATGAGCACAAAAACCTTTGTGTGGGAATTGTCCAATATTATTGTTCTTTTCTAATGATAGTGCTGAGAAAATTAAAGAAAAACAAAACAAAAAAATCCCCTGAAAAAAATTACAGCGGTGGATCAAGAATAAAACACCTAGTTGTTGGCCCAACCAGGTAGCCAGATACCAACTGTGTCATCCTCTAAATGGGACCCCCTTAGTTACATTTTGTCTTTCTCATTTGCTTCTGCCATGGAAATAATTCAGCAGCTTGAAAAGACAACTCCTGTAATTCTTGTTGTGTAGTTTGGGGATGCCTGAAATGTGACATTACTGTATTTATTTTCCATTAGGAATGAACTTTACCTCCCCCTTAAAAATCCCAATCCAATGCATTTTATGAAATGCAGTGGTAAATAACAATCAGGTAAATAAAGAGCGCAAACAGTGGCTTGGGCTACTCATTGACCAGCACAAGAAGTGCAAGATCATAATGGGTCCTGTGATATCTGATCTGCAAACCCAGCTCCTAATAACCAGACCACACTGTACAAGACTCTATTAATGTGGGTCATAAACCATATTCAGCTGTGCATGACTAATTCAAGCTTTGCATCTGTTTAGCAAATGTGTAAATGTTTTCAACGAGCCTCCTTCAACAGGCAACAGACCGATCAGATCTAGGTCATTTTCCTTTTTGACTTGTTTCTTGCTCATATTTTCTGAGTTTATGTGATGCTGTATGAGACATTTACCAGTGCATAGTTGCTTGTGCTGTATGTTGTTGGTTGGCAGTAATTAACTATATAATTGGGTGCACTATATATATGGTTGGTAAAGAGAAAACAAGCTGTTATTCTGAAAAAACTGTCAGAAATGTGTGTTTATTCTAAATAGTAACTTAGCTGTTGCTGTCAAATCTTCGATCGATCACAGCTGCCGACGTTGTGGACATCCACTTAATGTCAATATAACAACCAGAAGGAAGTGAAAAGAGACACCTGGTTAAGGACTGCCTGTCTGTTGATCTAGGACAGTCCAGAAAATAATTTTTAAAAAGTGATTCTGAAATGTGTTCTGACACAGCAAACTGCCTTGTCTTCAGCGCCAGACACTCCTGAGCATAATGCAGACAAGTAGGTGTAGCTGGTAGAGTTAAACACTCAGCTAAGATGAGTGTCCAGTACACTTAATGTATTTTTATCAGTGTGAGTATCATCTGAGCAAAATGTGTCAACTTGATGAAAAGAAATCCTTGTCGGGTAGCTGACTGAAGTTTATTCATTCAGGTTTATCAAAACATTGTCCTTGTTTGTTCATAGTTGTTTAATAGTTTGCTTTCTATTTTGATCAAAACACTGATCTGAAGCTAAATTCATAGACTGCTCAGTAAGCAGTCTTAAAATACAAACATAGCTACTCAGCTGCTCAGACACAGCCAGCAGTGGAGGAGAGAGTAAGGTGCAGAGCCAGACCTTCTGCAGGAGTAAACACCCACAGTCACATCAGATCCAGCAACGTTTGCTGGCGGTAGGAGAGCTCAGAGATTTTTTTTTACTTTCAAGATTAAAAAGTGGATTTATCTACAATTCTGTTATCAACCTGACTGCAGCAGCGGTCCGCAGAGATGACCTCCATTGTCTGGTGTTAATGTTTTATATTTGTGACTGCCGACTGGAGTTGGAGGGTAAGTTTACTCACCAGAGTCTCTGGTCTGTCAGTGCTGAGTTTAGTTATTGAACTGAATTCAAACACACAGTTGAGCACATCCTCGAATCCTGCCGTTGCTCGCTAGCTTGTTCACAGTGAAGTAAGAATTGGGCAAAGAAACACTTGCGAGAGTGCTGGAAATAAACACAAATGATCCCATGGACAAACTTGCTTTGCTGTTGCAATGAACTCTGGTGGATGTGTTTATGGATAAAGTTTTAAAGTTTGTTGTGCTAGCATGTAGGAGAACCTGTTATACAAAAGGCCCTCTCTAGAGCCAGTGTTTGGTTTGTACATTCTAGGCCACTGAAGAAGCATGGCTGTGCAACATGTAGAACTTCCGGGAGCACCGAGGAACTGCTACCTCTGTAGATTTGTACAAAAGGCTTATTCTCCAGTGACAAAAACAGAATAGTTCTTAGTTTGGAGAGATTATACACGAATGAAAAGATAATCCCTCTAACTTCTAGACACTGGACTGTAATAAATTGAAATAGATTGTTTGTTTTCACAAAGTCTTTTGTATGATTTTTCTTGAGTCTTTATTTTTGGTCAGGTTTTGTCCTATCTTCTTGTGTCTTGTTTGTGGCATATTAAAGATCATTTACAACATGTGTAATGAAGCTCAGTGTGGTTTCTCTCATGCCAGCTATAAAAACACACTGTATCTCAGAACCGCTCCATTACATAGGGGAGCCCTCTATCACACGTGTTGAGGTGCAGTATATGATAACCTCCCCGTGCTCAACCTGACCCTCTCTGCTCCCTAGATTGCTTATCGATCCTACCTTCTTCACGCATATTGCCGCATGCACTTTTTCCCTTAGCCCGGTCTTTTATGTGGAGACACTCTGGCCATTGTCTGGTATCTAGTTGCATGAAAAATGCTGAACGGGATGAGCCATGCCATCTCCTCCACCTTGCTCTCCCTCCCCCATAAATAATGATCGTTACAGAAGCCCGTCAATTTAGCTTTGCAGAGCAATATTTTTCCAAAGCATTTATTTTTCCAATTCAATAGATCCTCGTATTTCATTACCTGCAGCAGCGAGACATGTGGCTGTAATCCACAGCACACCGAAACACAATCAATAGACATGATAAAGAGACTCTAATCAATCAATACCACTTTTCCTCGGCATCAATCAGATCATAAGAGCAGTATCTGATGGATTTATATTATTTCCTTTCTCATTCTTAAACTGTTATGGTGGGGGCGGACACAAAGTAATGCAATCCATTTAAGAAGTTTTACACTAAATTCATTTATTTACACTATATCGAAAAGGCAGCAATAATATTTTTAGCATTTCAAACGTTAATTATAACACAGTATCTTTTATTATCATCCAAGGCAGCTATCTACAGTGCTAACCTTTAATGGAGTGTAGCTCTATTGTGCTTTCTCCCTCTAATGATTGTGTCTGCACTTAAAATGAGCTATGAGATAGTATGTGTGGGCGTATTCTTGCATTTCAATATCACTCTGCTGCACTGTAGTCACAGCATCCATTCAAATAAGGGAGGAAATAGATGGTGATTTGATTCTGAGAGGTGGTTCATTCTCCGGGAAGCTGAAATTAAGATCTCCAGTGTTTTATTACAGAAGGTATCTGGTAAGTAGTTAGGCTTTGATAATGTGTGAAATAATTCATAATTTGTGATTGCTGGTGTCGGCGTGCTGAGCAGCGGAGGCAGGTCCTTAACCTCACTGTGGAGAGTTTCCAGAGGAGGAAACAAAATGAAATGTGCTGAAATGTGCGGATGTGATCAACAGTCATGAGGATGGATATGCTTCACGTGCTCAAATAATGAGTGAACACAGATACTGGTGAGGGCTATAGTATCACCTTGCAAGAGTGGGCGGTTTTTGCTTTGTTTTGAGCGAGGATACTCATATATCATTCAGCCATCCCCTTTGACAGGCAGCCAGCTGTGTCCGTGTCAGTATTCTGTCAGAACAGCAGTCCTCTTCAATCAATCATCTGATTACCCATTCCAACATTTCGAAGATGAAAATGACGCGGTGAATTAGATTGGAATTGGCGACTCCGGTAGAATTAGCGAGCGCTCAAGGTCCCCCGGGGGCCCTGCAACTGGCCTGGCATCGCTAGCTTATTACAAAAACATAATTGGGCGGCTGTGACACTTCACGGTGGCCCCCCTCTGTTTGTTGGCGCCACACTAGGATGGCCCGTGATGAGGCGAAGCCTTGCCTTGTGTCTTTCGCTGTTGTACAACAAAATCAATGATTCGTAAACAGTGCTCAGTGACCCGAAACGCAGCAGTTGACGCCGGGTGTCAGATAGGCACCCCTGCTTCTATGTTCAATATGATTATACACAGCCAAATGAGCACTTGGAGTCTTTCACTTCAATGGGAATGTGTGACATGAAACACACGCTCAGGAAGCCCGACAGTGTTCAGTAATTACTCGATCTCGCAGTTCACAGCCTTTGGTAACACACAGGCGGTAAGTCACCCAGACACCCAAAGGGTAAATGATAGCTCTCCAGCACAGTATGGAGTTTCATACTGAGCAGCCGCTGTGCTTCGTCTCTCCTCCTAGTGACTCTCAAAAGTCCTTCGCACATCCTAACTTGCCTGAACTGACAGACCTATGCACACACACACACACACACACACACACACACACACACACACACTCTCTCTCTCTCCCTGTAAGACCCTGGAGGAGCAGGGGTCTGGCAAATGCTGCTCTATGTTGAAAGGGATTAGAAAGATTTGTAAGTGCTCAAGCTGACTCCTTCATGTCAGGATTGCAGCGGTAGCTGGAGGGCTGTGGTCGGACTCCTTTTTAGAAATGGCGCAAGCAACTTTTCCTTTTTTTCTTTGCATTGCTTTTTCTTGGCCGTCCTGCTGAGTCTAATGTGAGGCAGAGTAGCAGGCTTTCAAAACCCAGAAAACCTCCTGGTGCTGGCATTCTTCTGGCGCTATACAGCTGTATTTGCTGTCATTGGTGGATTATTTTCTCTGTGGGGTTATGATGTTGTTAAGACACTTTGCCAGCCGTAAAGTGGCTGTGCACAGTGGAAATGGGTTGTTCAGTTCTGACTGTATTATTCCTCCCTGAGGAACTTTGCATTCAGTTACACTCTGCATATATTGTGCAGGCGTGGTAAAGTTTTATATCAATTTTTCAATTCTGCGCGGCTTGAAATAGTTGTCAGACGGCTGTGATTGAAAATTCTAATGTTCGGGAGAAATGCAGGATGTTATGAATGAAGGAAAAATATATAATCTATCTCGCAATTGCAAAATGCAAGATTTATCCTGACTGACGCGCTCTGGTCTGCATCCAGCCCAAATCAAATGATTATACGTGCACCAAGAAAACCTATTTGTTTCCCCCCTCATTCTAATGGCCCTACCCATGGCTCTTTCCAGCCCTGTGATCACAACCTTCAATTTCATACATGGCTCTCTGCGACGGCACAGGTTGTATGAATAGCATGGGTCAGGCACATCCCATCCAGCGTTTCATTATTCATTGTTCTCATTTTCCATGAGAGATTCATTTCTTTCAGGAAGTCATCTAGAAAGCATTGAATGCCTATTTCCTGCTGGCCGGTGCGAGAGGGGGCTGTGGGAACAGCAGGGGCGGGGGTATGGAAATCTAGCAAATAGAGCTGACAAGAAAAAAGCTGCCTCTACACAAATTGCCTGCATTTTCCGTTGATAGGAATCACAGCATGTTTTTGTTGACCGTGGTTGTTCATTTATACATGCAGAGATATCTGTGCAGCCTAATACCTGAGTTACTTCATTCCCACTCTACATTCACACAGGGAAGGAACAAAAAAAACATTTATGAAAAGAACTCAAATGGGTTTGGTAATAATATATTGGCTTGGTCAGCATGTTCATTTTGTGATTGCCTCTAGATAGCTGGCTTATTTGCCACTTGCATGCTTGTCTACAGTAAGACTGATGCAATGTGAGTACATGTGGTTGACAAGATGAGAATGCATCAGCAGGCAGCAATGTGACAGTTATCTGTGTTGCCCAAGAATCGTACGTGTAATCAATGACATTTTGTGCAACAGTGCAACTTGACTACAATACAGAGCCACGCCGTGGCATGTTGGCACACATGTTAATAAGTTAACCAGTTGTGCTGCTCTGGTCGCCTAATTTTATTTCAATAACTTGTAAGCATAAGGAGCTACGATGTTAATAGTCACAAGGCCTTATGGTGTGAACATCGCTGTATAACCTGTTTATAATCAATTTGCTCCTTCGGCCTCCTCAGTGCATTGATCCATGCAGCGTTTACATTATCTGAACATTTTGACTTTGAACAACCCATCAGCCTCTGTCCTTAAAGAACACCAACTGGATATCGACAAAATGTTTCAGTAAATCCCTCAAAACCATGGGACCGTCTACTGGGTGAACTGTAATGTGTCAAATGCCACCACATTCTCAAATGTGACCAAAATGACAAATAAACAAATTACTCCACCACAACTGGGTCACAACCCTTGTTATTCAGAGGTAGAGTGCAGTGTATGACCCATTCAGTCACCCCAACTTCCCACCGTATTTTTTTCACTATTTATACAACAGCACTAGAGAGCTCTTCAAGAAGTGACCATAGAGAGTTAACTACCGCGTCACACTTAGAAGCGCAGGACCAGGCCGCTGTATTTGATGCGCTGGGATGGAGAATGAGCTGGGAATACATGCGGTGTGTGGCTGTGGAGGACTTGGATGTTGAGTAACGAAAGTAAATTAATGAGCATTACTTCCAGTACATTGCTTTTGTTGCTGAGTAGACTAATGCAATTGTCTTTTCAATGAGTAATGTGTAATTAACAATTAATTACAGTTTTCAGATAACCTGCTCAACACTGTCCAAGATACAAGCAGCTTGTCCCATTATACTGTGCTGTCTAGATACGGGTTCAGGAGGTGGAGCGGGGTCGACCACTAATCACAGGGTTTTTTTGTACGTCGATACTCGGCTCCTCTGTCCACACATCGAAGTGTTCGTGGGAACGGAACTGGCCTGCACAGATCGCCTTTCCATATCTGTGTGTGTGTGAAAGACTGAATGGATGCAAAGCACTTTGTACATTTAGATAGAAATGCGCTAATATAAAAGTACAGTCCATGTACAATCATTTACAGTTACAGACAAGACCATTTGGGTTTATAATTCAAATGAAGACTGAATTCCAGTTACTGTAGATGGCAGAGGGGCAGAAGTGACTGTTTAAGAATTTATTTGCATGGTTTTATTGTTGCTAATTGGTTTGTCTGCACTTGTCACTGCTTGATGTCTGCACTCCCCTTCAACTCACTTGATTGCCTGATAACTTGCACCTGGAGACCTGCTTGATTTTGTTACAGGCACTGGCAACCACCAATGAGGTGGACCGAGGGACCAATGGTGTGGTTCAATAGGTGGGACCAACCACCTGGCCGAAAGGTTGAAGTTGAGGAGACTGGCACAGAACAGGAGAGAAGAAAAAGAGGGAAAAGGAGGCAGAGGCTTGGTGAGACAAAGAGACTGTGGTATACCAGGCAGGTGGTGAGAGGGAGACTGACGAGCCGCCACCTTTCCTCTGCTACACTGGACAGCAGGTTTTTTAAAGACTCTTAATCTGGATTGTAATACTTTTAAGACTCATAACTATATAAATAGTTAGAGCATAATCCAAATATGGGCCACACTCAGCTATGCTAAACAAAATGGATAACTGAAGCGTGTACATGTGTTTCCAAAAGAAAGGAGCTAGAATTTATTAATGGACATTGGACAACTTTAAAAATCTAAACCTAACGATATAATTTTGTATCGTTAACAGTGAATGAAATGGGTAATAATAAAATGGGAGGGAAACCATTAATGGACATCTTTATTCAATAACTTTATACTTTTATGATTTTCCCACTCACCATCTGCTTCTAAATGGAAAAAGAAAACCAGACTGCAAAGACAGTTTCATCATTTTCAGCCTCACCACTGAGTCAGACGGCAGCATCAAGGAGAGAGAGGCTGCACTGCTGCCTCTGACAGTAGACCCTCCTCACGGCAGACATTTTCACTGGCTCGAAACAGGAAGAGCACAGGTCGAATTTATAACATTAACGATCACTGCCTCTCAGGGCTCTGCTATTGTTCATGCTCATTCGTTGACATGGTTCACTGGGACACTTAGAGCGGGGCCATCGTTATCATTATTTGTCACACCTGTGCTTTTCATGCTTTGACAAGCAGAATCAGAAATCCTTTAATGTCCCGCAGACGGGGAAATGTGTTTGTCCCAGCAGCGAAAGAATATTACAAGAACAAAAAACAATAGCAAAAATAAACAATATAATTAGAAAGGGAAGAAATAGAATAGACGTATATACATATTTACATGATATAGTGCAAAATCAAAATTAAGCATCATCCTTTAATAGGAAGTTTTTGAAAAACTACGATGGGATTATTATAACAAAGTCACTAATGTGTATCAACATAAAAACTGTAAATTACCCCGTACATTGCCAAAAAAAATAATTTGAAGCATTTGAATAATCTCAAAAGGATCATCAACACCACATCAGACAAATCGCCTACCCCAGACTTATGTCCTACTAATGCACTCAACAATCTTCCTGCTCTTGACAGAGAAATGAGGACCTTCTGTTTATATCCATCCTAGCTTGTTACTATTGCTAAAACGTATCCAAATTTTACCCCACATCCAACTACAAATGTCGTTAAGTATAAATTAACCAGTTTTAGCTTTAAAATTGAATTTGCCTCGTCCACTTTGCTCCCGGGATTATTTGTAGAAGGCTGAGATGGCAGCCAATCTTTTAGCACTAATGTATTTTGCTTTTCTACAACTAGATGACAGAGACAGGTGTCCACAAATGAGAACAATAAGTCTAGGTTAAGCAAGATAAAGTTTAAGTCACTGAAAACCTAAAATGTCAAACCAACCCAATGACAAAATGTGCACCCCTCTAAAATTTGTAATGAACTGAGTGGTTCCTATCACGCTAGATTTCAGGCAAAATTGGTGTCAAAGTTTGATCACCTGAAGTGGTCCAAAAAACATTTGGCCAACATGATATTAGTATGTATTAAGAGACAGGTTATAGCTTGGGCAGTCAGAAGTTTGACATGTAGAGATATTACATGTTGAGATAAGAATAGGTGGAGAGACAACTATAACCATAATGAAGTAATGTTAAATATCTAGCAAGTTACACAAATGTTGGATCGGTAAAATGTTCATTGCCGTGAAGGGAACCGAACTTTACTCGACCTTCCTTTCAGCATAGGATGTGTGGGTCAAGGAACAGCTCTGCAAAGCCTCACAGAGGACACTATATAAAAGGTTAGTGACAAATGGCCAGTTTATCACAGGATGGGCCTCCACTAATTGGATAAACTGTCAATACTCCCACATTTCCAGGATGTGGCCAGGAACTTCACAGCACACCAAAAAAGAAGAACTGATTCATATTAATTATTATCCTATGTTTAACCAACCATCTGAAAAGGTTTTAGTTGTAACATGATGATGTCTGATCTAGGGACAGTAAACCCTGAACTAACAAGAACTGTTTCCATGTATCCACTCATTCAGATAAGATAAACACAGGGTGTGAGTAATTTTTCATTTAGCTAATACTGTAGAGCCAGTGAATTTACCATTGCTGGTAACAAAAAAGGATTTAGTTGAAGTGTTACCCTGCCTGACCCATTGACCCTCAGAGTGCAGATGTGTTCATATGTCTTGATTTTCTGTGCACTGTGGTCGTCACTGTTGCTCTCTTTGAGGGCAGCCAATCATATGTTTGATCAGACGGGACTTATCACCCTGAGTGAATGAGAATAGAATTTAGGAGAAGCTTTTTCTGACTGTGTCTGCCTATCCTGAGCTTTATCAAACAGAAACCGAGACAGAAATCATAATAGAGACAGAGAAGCCCATTTGTAGGAGCAGACTGTCTGGGGACTGGATGTTGCTGTTGAGTGTTTTGTGCATTACAAGATAATTGTTGGCTGTGTAGTCAGCCCTGTGTTACCACAGCATTAGCTAATGTCATTCAAGTCTGCAGTCATGTGCACTACTTTAAAGGGTGAGAAATGTCAAATTTGGGGTGTTCAGGTGAGTCATCCACTGGACTTCCCCCCCGGAGGCATGCGTTCGCCACAGTGTGACAAAATAGTCAAGAGTGCTTATGTGACATGAGTGGCGTACTTACATCTTTTTTGTTAGGTGGTGTGAGTTATGTCACTCAGGTAACTTCCTTTGAGTAAGTTACAAGGCTGAAAGTAGTTATTTTATCCCAACATATGATCTTTTCCTAAACCTAACAACATAGTTTTGAGGTCTAACCCTAGCTAAACAATATTCGTTTGTGGAATGTTATAGGTGCTGTATCGCTACCTGTTGAATTGATACTGCCAACAAATAGAGGAGTAGATTGCTTATGACCAGAGTCAGGGCTGTTTCTGTCTTTTTGGGGGCCCTATGAAAGATGATGTTTGGGGGGCCCTATTTTGTCAAACTATGACGGATAGATTCCTAACGCTTTTAGGTGATCCACAAAGATGCAACAGTCTATTACATTTTAAGAGGAAAACAGGCTAGAGGAGTGAAAAACTCTCTCAAATTAAAATCAAACATCTTAAGTTGACCCATCCAAGCAAGTTGAACTGATAGAAAATGATAATACAAGGTAAACAATGGGGATCCTCCATAGGTCAATAAATGATGCAGTGTTGCTCACAAATGTTATTTTAAATAGTAAAAAGAGGTTCTTAAACATTAAACAACGTTAAACATAAGTATAGCGGGTTAAGTATAGCGTCATAATTTTAAGCCTAAGGCCAGTGACCAAGCTGCCATATTTGATGAGTTCTGTGTTGCAAGGAGACAGCAATGATTTATTCTCATTCTTTTTACTGTGTAATGTTATTTCAGTCAATTAAATTACTTGGGTAAAGGGAAAATCCTGGGTTAGTGTTAATGAAATGGCAAAATCTAATTGGCAGGCCTGTGACGGACCACAAACTTCTGTTTACTACATCAATACCTTACCTTGCTACACAGAGAACATTACTTTCTACATTGCCACTGACCATCACCACAATGTAATTTCTGTGGATATTGGGATGATAAATGGTCTTGTGCCAGGTCCACGGGCAGCAAATGCAGCAGTAACCGTCCGCTGTCGGAAGACACCTTTAAAAGTCGCAAAACTTCTCCAAGTTTCCTGTAACCATGAATCGTCCATCCTTTCAAAAACGTTACCTTAATAGCCTTTAACTAACCATCATTGTGGGAAGTAAAATCTCAGCAGCCTGTTTGCTTTGAAAAAAAAAAATGAGAGTGATAGAAATCGAGATAAACGGTTCATACTTGAGCTGTCATTCTGTCGGACACACTCCTAATGGTTGTATTGGTCTGTCAAAATCAAGTGACTCCTCACTCCCTTTGATCCACAGAACATGACACATTCTGCTTGGGCAGATGGAGCAGATGTGGGGCATTTTTCGTGCCATCACATGCATCAAAGTATAGTTAATGTGGTGACTCACAGGTAACTGATACCCCTTGAGAGCCAGCTTCTGGTCTGTGAACCAGACAACAGCATGGATCTGATATCAATCAAAGTCACATTGAAAACAATCAGCTGATATGATACACCATGCTCCGACCGCAGGAGAGATTGGAGGAAGAGGCCGGTGACATGCCGCTGGTATAAGACGTGGTGTGGGATCCATTATCACATCTCCCCTTCAGAGGATGTCACCTGCCATTTTACACTACTCAGGGTATTGATCATTTTGCACCACATTTAGAGGAAATTCCACCCAAGGTGACACGAGAAAACACTAGAGAGAGGCTAGGACTTAATCTTCTCCTTTGCAAATGAGCTCTTAGATGAGTTAATTTAATCCCTGGACTAAGCAAATTAGAGTTAGGATGTATCATGTTCTCTGCCAAGTCCTAATGGCCTCATCGTTTCTGAAGCGCCATGCGAGAATGGGAGAGTCCCTCGGCTCTGCCTCATAAAATGCAACCTCAAAAATCAGGTAAGTTGCTTTCTCATCCATTAGTCACTCAGCTTTATCTAATGGGCATGCTATGAATAGACACAAACTTTTGGCAACCAGCGTCTAAGAGTAAACACACTTGATACTTGTTTATTGAATGAGTAACTGCATAAAGATATTTTTGCTAATCATTAAAATTTCTACATCATGGGGATGGCACAAATTACTACTGTCATTCATATAATGTGCTGGGATTCCTCCAGCGCCAACACTTCTCTCTTACAAAATTGCTGTTGGTTATTACACACTGTTATCCCATTATGTGCTAAAGTTAATGTTTGCCATTCAGAGATTATATTTGGCTGACCCACCCAAAACCATGCTTTTATCATTTGTTTTTATCATGTAATCCTTTTAGGAGTCCACCTGGAAATACAGTTGAAAGTACGGACAAACTGTCTTTAGACACTGTCTGTTGAAATTGTGCACAGCTCCAAGTACAGTAGATCATACCTGGTATAAGAATGTGTCTCGGCATGTGCCTTGAGTTTCCACTGTTGTCTTCTCACTTCCCGCTCTATATGGAAAAAAATGCCTACATCACTGTGACAAAGTAATCCGATTTCATCAACAAAGAAAGAAATAACATGAACCGAATTTACAAGAATGCCCAAATAATTAAGAATTTGTCACAGAAAATGTTTCACAAAGTTTAATATGGTTCTGCTAACACAACACCTCACGAAATTCAACATCTTTTTGAGGGAGTCTGAGGACTGTCTCCACAGGCTAGCAATGCATTTAATAAATTTGGGCAGAATGATGAAACGGCAGCTAAATAAATGTTGGCAGGTGAAGCACACACTTTGTATAAAGGAAAGAAGCAACTAAATTCATATTGCACTTAATGCAGAATTTTAAGGGAGAAGAAAAGCAGGACTGATGTTGAATTTGCTGTGGACATGCCACAATGTTTAGTAAGTTGAACAACTCTTAAAACTGTGTAACTTTTAAGGGAGTGTCAGGATATTGTGATTACCAGTTAAATAAAAGCATCAGATGAAATAGTGTGTTCACATACACCTGCTGCTTACAGTGGCAGGCAAGGAAAGCCAAAACACGTCATTTTCATTACAATTCTGCTCGCATTGATGGCGTCCTTGGCGGGGACGCACCAGGACACATTAGTGTCTACAATACAAAATACATGTGGTTCAATGCACCCAGGACTACCTCGTTAAGCGGTTTTAGTGATCGGATCACAATGTGGCTCGGTGGTTGTTTAGACTTGATTTAGAGCTGTCCACTTGTGTTCGGATCACCTGAGATGCACGGTAATGCCAGCCGAAAACAACCTAATTGCATAATTAACAAATTGGAAAATGTCCACAAGCACATGATTTTTTGCCTAACACTGACAACTCCAAAATCTACATTTACATTTAATTATACTGCCACTACACCAGTAGCACCGTCTGAAGAGTGTGCTTACTGGATTCTTAATGTAACTCCTTGGCTGGCTGTTGCAGTGCAAAAAGTGCATGTGAAAGGCATCTGTGCCCCGTAACACTCTAAAAAGACTACTCCATTCATTTAGTACTACATCCATATAACATTTTCAAGTCAAAAAAGAAAGGATCAAAAGCAGTACAAAGGCAAATGGAACATTTCTGTTTTCCACAGTTTTGGTCTTGTATCTACAACACAAGACCAAAACATGAGTTTAATCAATCATTTAGTCTATAATATACGTTAGAGGAAGTTTTTCCCGGGTGGCTGTGGCGAGGAGCTTTATAGAGAACCAGTGTCAATGCTGATGCTTTCATTATTGTATATCCATTACATTGCGCAATCAACGTTTACTTCTTAATGATATGGTGAAGCAGAAAACTTGTCCATTGGCTGTTTCAGGGGTCTGCAATGTTTGCCAAAATAATAATCATAATAACACATCACATTGTCCCAAAGCCATTAGTATTTTATTATTAAGATATGCTGCAGTTGAACAAATTGATAATGATCAGAGATAGGCCAATAGAACTTTTGAAATTAGCCTAAATATGTAGAAGTGATTTGGAGATTGCTACCTATGCATCTAATCATCCAAAGTGTGTGATGAAAGTATAAGAAAGCACTGACAGATTTAACAAAGGAAAATAAGGTAAACATCTTAAACATCTAAGGTAAACAACTTTCCCATTCTAAATAACCTCCTAATCCCCCCAAGTACAGATTTCTGAGTTTATGAGGTGCACCTGAATGCACCATGAAGTCTCTCTGTGTTTGTCAGCCTCGGACTCAGACAGCAGAGGAGAAAAGTCATAGACATGGAGAGAAGCAGCATGTCTGTAAATGACACTAAAACCTGGACCTGGATTTGAGAAGCTCTGCTCTCGCCTCAGGCAGAGATGAGGACTGAGCTGCAGAGGTCTGATAAGATCACTTCTTTCTTCTTCACTTCTTTTTCCATTTTCATTTGTACTTTTTCAACCCCAACAGACGCTGACTCAATTGACATCAGTCGCAGTAAAAACTGCAGAGTTCCCCTTTAAGACAACCATAGCCACCCGTCAGTCAACAACTAGGCACATGCAATTTACTGAGTAATCAGTAATGAAATGTGTAAGCAAGAGCAAATTTGTGATGCTGCCGTTCACTGCTGTTTTCCCTCAGGTGGCTTTGTCTCAACTTCCACTCTTCTGGCAGCCTTGCTTCACTTTTTTCAAGCAGATGTGATTGACTGAAAGTTTTCTGCCTATCAACAATAGCTCGATTGCCGCATTGGTAGTCTGTACACTGTACAACATATTAGTCTGAGTGGGCTTAATCATGTGTACTTTCCAGAGGCTGAGGGCCACCCATTGTCTGTCAAACTTTTAAGGATGTACTTGAAGCATAAATCATGTTTTTTTTGTTGTAGGCCTCTCCAAGGCCCTCACCTTACTGAGGTCCTGATGGGTTTGAACAGCATCTGTCATGATCCTGGTTTCGTGATTCTGTTTTCCTGTTTTATATTAAAATTGTGCAACTCATGTGTCACGTGTTGCTCTTCAGTTAGTCCCATTGTGTGATTTCCCTCCTTCCAGTGTTTTTCCGGTCCTTTCCTGGCCTCGCTCCATCTGCACCTCATCCCCTCATTTGTGTGTGTGTGTGTATAGTCTTTGTGCTCAGTTGATTTGTACTTTGCTTTTGTTGTTATTTTATGTTTTTGTGCTTTCGGCTTATTTTTGGTTCCCCTGGATTCCCGGTTCTGTTGGATTTCAGCTTTTGTTTATTAAAGCTCACCTTTTCCTAGTTCCTGAAGCCTGTCCACCTCCTGTGTGTTTCGGCATTTGGGTCCTCACCTTCTCTCAAAAATCTTGAAAGCATCTCTCTAAAAACCCCATGCTGTATCCAACCCGTTCAAAGGTGCCCCCACAAAAATGAAGACCTAAAAAAAAATGTCTCAGTGTTCTACCAAATATACAAACGGAAGTGCTCGGAAGCACTCAGAAGCACTTCAAATCACTCAGACACAATCACAAGTCACTGATAACTGCTCTGAGATGCTGGTACTCAAAAGGGGAACACAATTTTTGTCTTTTTACATCCTTAACAGTAAATATGGTGGGGTAGATTTGTAAAGTTATGTATCCGCCTATTAATTCTTCAAATTAGCCACTTCAAAAGGGACTGCAAACGGAGCGCAAGACCACCAGGCTTATAGATGAGTCATCATTGGTGAGACACACCAGAATGGTTTAGACCTTGTGGGTAGATCGTAGAAGGTTGTTGTCGGGCATTTAAGTCCTCAAATGACAAAAATAATGGGTGCAAAATATTTGTAATGACAAAAAGAAAAACCTGCCTCTTTTTCAGAGTGCACAAGTAATTATTTCATTACATGATGACATTATTAGTAAGTAAATAAACTCCTAATAGATTTTTTTTTGAAGTAGCACGGTTACTGATTACAAAGCTTAATGGCTATAATCGCTATAATCTTTGCTCTATGCTTTGCTCAGTCTACTGCTGGGCTTGGTTTTTTACTGCAAAAAGTGAAGGAAGAACTGCGACACAAGGACGCCTTTACTTGCTATTGTGCAACCAAAACAGGATGAGGAATTGTTTTCCCTGGTAGCTATACCCAGGTAATGGTGCAACAACTGGAATAACTCCATACTACAAAAGAAAAAGTACCCTGCTGATAAAGGAGGCAAAGATTGTGAAAGAAACAGATGTAAAATAAAACTGAACAGATGGAGAGAACCTGTGTTATGTCAACGTCTGTTCCCACTCTGACATGTTTTTCGTTTTACCAAGGGGAACTTGAGACAGTTCAAAATCGGAATTCTTACTACTATATCAGTGAGTGACAAAACCTGCCTATTTGTTCTTTAAACAACAGGTGTCTTACTGCCTTTTCGGAGCACTGAGAGCAGAACTTCAAGGGATAGCTGGACATTGGGTAAGTGTATAATAAAATGCAATGAAAACATTTGCCAATTATGATGTGGAATGATGTGATTGCCCCACCCCCCCTCCATATGCCTCACAGTGGTTTGGTCCAATGCCAATCAACCTGCACCTCACACACCTGTCTCTGTGGAGTGTTTCTCAGCAGGGTGCTGGTGGTGCCGGCGGACCACGGTGAGTAGATATTTTGCAAAAGTTAACTTTAAAGAAAGATGCAATTTTTCTGTTGTCACAAAGTTATAGGTTTAAGCACAAAAAAATGATTGGTTGTGGTTGCAAAATTAAAGTGTTCTGGCTTAAAATATCTCAAAATAGTCGATAAATATAGTCAGATTGCAGTTTTCATTGTTGTTTTCTGGTTTGGATAGTAGTGAGGCTGCTAGCAGTAGCCATGTTGTTGACACTTACTTTGCCAAAGCAGGGCCTACTGTAACACCACATAGGAGGGGGGGAATTTGTGTATTTTCAATTTAAGTGAAGTTTATTGTATATAGTGATAATTAACACATTCATCATATAATGTACTAATTTCCAAATGCTTAAAGTGTACATAATTAAAGGTACAATATGTGAGAATTGACCACCTGTTGATTTCAAACTCAATTAATACAAACAAATAGCAGGCAACATATCGTTGGAGTAGCTGAGATCTCTCATGGAACACTTTCCATCTTGCTTTGATGAAAACAGATTCTCTACTTGAAATACTGTATTTCTGTTTACTGCAAACTGTACATGCATTTAAAGAAATGCTGCAAATTTTTATTATCAGTTCTACTAGAGCAAATCTGAAGCAAAAGTATTTCTTAAAAATTCTCTCCAACCCTGGGAATGACAGATGGAGAGGTTTACAGATTGTACCATAAATGGTGAAATATTATAGCAACTTGAAACCCAGAGTACAGTATGTAGGGCCCTCACCTGCACCTTTAGCCTCAGGCAAGAATTCACAAATAGACGCTTCACACCTCAGCCTGCTCAAAATGTCACCGTCTGACAACTTTAAGCAGCTTTCCGTATCTTTTTTTTTTTTCCGAAGTGAGCTGACACCTGTCGCCTTGTTTAAAAAAGAAAATAAATCAGCCTCTTCACATGCTAAAAATATGCCGAATGAACGTAACTGCTGCTTCCCAAGATCTATAATTAATGTGGTCACATCCAGCGCGGGAAGAGGAAATCTGATGTTCCCCTCTCCTCTCCTCCTCTTCTTCAGCGCCGTCCTCTGCAACCCAATAATCCCTGAGAGAACAAAGCGAGCTGTGAAAGCATAAATATAACCGTCGTATCAAAACTTTCAAATATCTGCCGTTACTGTTCTGACAGCTGCCTGCACTAATTAGCCATCAAAGGGTCTCCCTCTTCCACCAACAGCTAACACCAGTTCAGTAACGTCGCTGCTGTCAGAGCATGTTTGCTTGTCGCCGGTTGTGTCTCTTTACCATGGGCAAAGTGTAGGTAGAGGCAAGAAAAAAAACAACACGATTAACAAAGTTTGATCTGGCTGTATGTATGAAATCAAACAAAGATCACAGCCTTTGGATAGTCAGGAAGAACAAAGGAAAGATGATAAACGGTAACAGATGAAATTATTACAGGTCTGTTGGGCTTTCAGGGCAACAATGATATGTGTAACCGCTTTCTTTGTCGTGGATTATTAATCGGCAGACATGAATCACTGTCAGTCGTTGAAGGGCCGAAGCGTATTATTTGTTTGGTTTGACTTTATCAAAGCGTCTCCCACTGTGACAGGTAGACCATATCCCTTACATTTGTCACTGATGATAAATATGGCCCATTTAATCCCCAGTCATCCTGGGGAAACCAGAGGGGAAGACAAACGACGCCAGAGCTCACTCACTCTGAGGCTGAAATCATCGTGTTTGATGGGGTACAGGTGGTGATTCACCTAACTCGATTTGCTCATTAAGACCCTCCGATGGTCTCGACGCCATCCAACTCTGAGGCCACGGGGGGGAAAACCGGCATATTAAATCAGCGCCGACTCAGCTGTTTGGCTTCCTGAACCCACCATGTCGCCCTGTGAAACCTCTCATCTTGACTGTCACTTTCTATGAATACAGCCTGCAGACAATCTGATCAATTATGTAAATAGTGAATAATATATAAAATCAACATGAATTTCTTACAAGTACCTAGCATGAGAGACCCCTGTTTTACTGCTTTAGTCCGTTTGCTACTACCAAGCTAAGAAAAAGCATTTGATATCTCCTGTAATGCAGAACAGCAGAGGCCAGAGGATGCATTTTAAGAGTTACTGCTTTCTAAGTACAATAACTCATGAACAAGTTACTGGCCAGAGTGAAACACAGTGGAAATATCATTTTACATGTTTAAATAATCTCCCATGATAACAGTAATTGTTTAAGCAGTTTCTGTCCAGGTGTGTGTGGATTCATTATTCTGTTGTGGTTCAACCACTGGAATAGGGCACGGCCAAAGGGAATGCTTATCTGGTTTACTACTTAAACTGGCAATAGCTTTGACTTATCTGACGCAAAAAAACGATTGCACAGTGTGATGGCACCATCTGCATATAAAGGTTCCCGAAAAGCCTTGCTTTCATTATGCTATTCAGGTTGATAAATGGTGGATTCAAGTCAAAACTGAAGTAGCAAAGAAGGTGCCATCATGTAGCCAAAACAGGAAGAGGCATTATTTTCCCTGGTCGCCATCCCCAGGTAATGGTGGAACAACTGGATTAAGTGTTGAAATGCTACACTGCAAAAGAAAAAGCACCTCGCAGATGGAGGAGGCAAAGAAGGTGAAGAGGGGAGTGATAGAAGCTGAGGTAAAACAAGAGTGAATGGATGGGCATTCACTCAATGGAGAGCATTCCAATGTTGTCAACACTGTGAGGTAGAAAAAGAATATCAGGGATTTTATCTTGGCAGCAGTGCACTGAGGTTATTTTCTCATCTGTTGTCTTGGTGACTTCTCATGTGCCTCCATGGATCCAGATGCACAGTAAGGGGTGTGATGATGCCAATCTAGCACTGCCATGTCGGTAACAATAATTAGTCCGTCTCACTCTGCCATCATAGAGCAAGTCGACAGCTCTGCACTTATGTTCTACAATGTTTTGGTCACTGTGGTGAAAACACACCCATATAAACTTCTATGGGAGTTTTAGAACCAGCTTGACATTTGATCACACAGACAGGCACTCAGCAGACAGTCCCTTTTTTAATTCTATGAAGCCTAATCCAATATCAAACTGGATAGCACTGTATCACTCTCGGTTTGAAACCACCTGTAACTGCTTCACCATGATATACACTCATCAGATCTAGGATCCACATCACATTATACAAGCTCATAGATGCCAGCCAGCAAATTACATCCGATTTTTTTCATTAACATCCATTCGCCGAGAAAGGAGTGAAATGTTGCTCTGTCCCTCAATTTTAAAGAAAGTAAGCAAATATTGTTGGATCTGTCTCTTTATCCGGATCCACGCAGATTAATGGGAGCCATTCTGGTCTGAGACCTATCCTGCATCCAAGCTTTGAGTTTTGTGGAAACCCACTCAGTAGTTTTTGTGCTATCCTGCTAACAAACCAACCAGCTGGAGGAAAAGATAAACTCCTTAGCAGAGGTAAAAAAAAAAAAAAAATAGATGAGTGATTCTTACCAGTTCTGTCATCCAAGATAGCCTGTAGCCTATACCGAAGGCTTTCCTTTACTCTGGTGACTCTGTTAGGTATTCAGTATCTGCTTCATCTGACGCCTCAAACTAAAGTGATGTTTTGCATTTTGAGCCACTCTACATGTGGAAAAAGCACATTTGCATATGAATGTATTTAATTCTTTTGTGAATTCATCTGTGAGAAAGTCAATCACTTGTCACATGTTGAGTTAAAAAATGTGGGCATATATGGAATTTAAATGTGTCATAGCAAAAGTTATGGGATTTCATTTGACATGTTATGATTCCAAACAAATGTGAAAAAAAGCCTCTTACATATAAATGTATACATTTAACAGCATTTTAAAATTCATATGTCACAAGTCAAATTTTTAATTTATGTGTGAATACAATTTTGTCAACCAGAAACAAAATCAACCACATAAATCATATATTTTGTTTGGATTAAATACTCTACAATCAACAGACGAATTGAAGAAAACCGTTTCCACAGTTTCATGAAAAATAATTGATATATTATCGGGCTGACCTCCAGTAGTCGACTGTACGACGATTCGATTCGGAGAGGTCTGATTCGACTATGAACCTCGTAGTCGAATGGTCCGAAAATGTTGTTATGCAAATAAGACCGTACCGTTCTGACTATATGGGGGTGCCCACGGCTGCTGGGCATAAATTGTTACATAGAATGTCTTTTTTTCGTTATATAAAAGCCTATTTTGATACAAAATCTGCCTACTTTCTGTTAATAAAGAGTTCAAAATGATGTGTGCATTTAAACGGTAGTCTTAGCTTCTTACTACGTATTAATAAATCACCCACTGCAGTTGCACAATCCAAATGAGCGGAGGTTAGCAGCACACTACAGGATCGTTAGCATCTACGGATTTATTGGCTCACAATGGCTACTAAGGTCCCGTCCACACGAGCGAAAACAATCTTTTTTCCTCCGTCTTCCTCGTCATCGTTTTAAGAATATTTGTGTCCACACGAATCCACTGAAAACGACCGAAAACACTGTAGTTCATATTCCAGGCCAATAGGTGGCGCTTGACATTCACCAAAAATGAAGAAGAAGAGACGGAGCATGCGCAGAAAGCTTGCACGCTGTAAACAAACAGACAGTAGACGGAGAAACCGAACACAACAAGAAGAAGATGAAAATGGCGAGTGCAAGGAAACCAGAATTGTTTGTGTGGACCAGTAATGAGGTCGAACTGCTGCTGCGACTCACACTCAACTCAAGGCAAGTAAGATGCAAGAAAGCTCAATATCTTCTGCGGCACGAACATGAGCATGTAGTCTGCCATTGTTGTTGTTGTTATGAGACGTCGCAGGGTTCAGAGGTCGGAGGCAAGAGGTCGAGGGGTGGGGCGATGGCGTCATCGTTTTGGAAAGTATGCGGATTCGCCGTCCACACGACAGCGGGGAGGGCTGCGTTTTTGGAGCCTGCTATCTAAAAAAAAAAAAAAGGTTCGACGATCAGTCGACTACGGCAAAATCTGACGAATCAGATTCAACTATGAAAATCCTTTGTCGAAAACAGCCCTAATATATTACAACTTTTCTCTTTTCTCGTAACTCCCTCAGTCAGGAAGGCCCCCCTGCTGGAAATAGGTACATGCACCCCTGTTGAAGTATTGCGCTGAATGTTATCCAATGCCTTTATATCAGATCTATTCTGTTTGCTGTTGGCCCGCTGTGCATCTGCTCTCTCTTTCATTATGTCAGGCTGCAGACAACCGTCAGTGCAATTAATAGATGGGTGAGTCAGTGTCCCCCCTGGCCTTTTATTATTCTCATACATGTCCTCCCAGTCCTCTTGCTTTTATACTTGGCACATTACAATGTGTTGACAAATCAGCTCATAGGCGCTTAATGGCACACAACAAGATAATGTCACACATAACAATAATGTCAACCACAGTGGGAAAAAAAATCACACTGAAAAATAGCAGTTCCTGGAAGGGTTCTTGGCTTCATGGTGAGGAAGGAATAATGTGTTCCAACAGTATAGAAACTGGATGGTTTTAATTAATATGTTATGCATAAGAATAGAACACCACCAGCTAACATGTAGATCAGAATGTACAAATCCAGCATCATATCACATACATTTTCAATGATAAGACACAAAACAGCAGAAAAATGTAGCTGCTACTACAAATTAACAAGGTAATTCATATGTAATTACAGAACACAGGGCTGCATATTGAAATGAAAATTGTTGTTATATACAGTTATGTACATACATATAGACATGACCACGCATACACCAAGGAAGTTATTCTGAAGTGCATTTCTTGTAACTGTCCATCAACATTGACTGTATTTGAGTCCACCTCTCTTCACCCCACTGCAGTCCTGCACCCTTCAAGTGCAGCAGCTTGATCCGGGACGTTGTGGTAGAGACGGGTTTCTGTGAAGATGCAAGCACAACAGCCTCTGATTTCCTGTTGTTTGGCTGCCAGAGTCCCATTCGTCTATTTAATTTCCATGCCACTGGACATTAGCCAGAAGCAGCCTTTATTCTCTCGTCCCTGGGGCAGTCTACTGATCAAGATGCAGTGGGCAGTGATTGTTTCAAAGTCTACTGCTCTTAATCCAAAGAGTTTTCTTTTCGAGGGCAACTTAATTGATTTCTGTCATAGATAATACTTGTTTCAGCAATAAAGCAAAGAAAAGTTTAAAAACAAAAATGTTGCAGAATTATAAGGAGATGGAGGCCGCTGCATCTGCATGCACCTCAGTTGCCAAGGCCCTGGTGAGTATAGCAGTTCTGCACTGAAGTGTTCAAAACATCAATTCCTCTAATTAAAGACCAAGTACAGAGCTTGGACAGCCAGATATATGACTTCAGTTGATTATTGATGAATGTTTGAAAAGCAGCACCTGTATTTATTTGGAGACACGACTTTGGCCACATGACAAATTTCAATATTCACTCTCCTACGACCTCTGTTTTGGTCTCCACCAACTCCTCTAAGAAAAACGTTCTTTAAAGGCTAAATGTTCCACTTCGCTCAACAGCTAGCCTTCAACTTTGTTGGTCTGCTGCACCATGTCGGGCAGATAGTGTAGAGAGTAGGTGTTTAGAGCTTAGTCCTGCACGGGTTCGGGTACCCACGGGTACCCGAAGGGTGACCCGCACAATTTAGATGAAACGGGTGAAAAATAATGTACTGTGTCTGACATGGGTGCGGATCAGGTCGGACGCCTGGAGAGCGCGGGTCGGGTTTTGCGATTGCCATTTTCAAGGCGTCACATGCAAAAAAAAAAAAAAGAAACAGAAAAAAATCATTATTAGCGACACATCTACAAAAATATGCCTGCATTTCAAAATGATAAGCATAAATATTTCATATGAGCTCATTCATGAGTGCTTGCGCCCTCCCAGAACTCCCATTCCCCACGCTGGCTTACTATCATTTTTAAGAATTGCGTCTGTCTAATTTTCCTTCTGGTGCGGGTCGGGCGTCGGTATCAATTTATAGCGGGTCGACTCGGGTGCATAATGTAATTTGTGCTATTGTCGGAAAACGGGTGGGATGCGGTTTTAAGTATGACGGGTACAAGCGAGTGTAGGTTTGCAAAATAAGACCTGTGCAGGACTCTGGTTTAGAGCTTTTAGAGCTGAAAACAGCTGCCTGCGACTAAGCTAAACAATAAAGTTCCAAAGCAAAAATAATAAGCTACAAGGCATTAAAATGATCTGTAGAGTTGAGTGGAATTCAAAAGGCAACATCTTTCATCTGCATTAATATCAAATATTGATACATTCAGCTTTAACATGCATATCCATTATTTTTTGTGTGTGTAGTTGACTGTGAATTTGATAGAACACACGCTGAAGAAGGGCGTCTTGCCCAAAATGTCCATATGGCAAGAATGCCAAAGAAAACAGTTTGATGGGAGGGGTGTCCCTTATTTTTTTTTTGTTTATAATATGCTGTACGAGCTTAATTATGCTTCGGCTGATGGCTTTAGGTGGGTCAGCGACATTTTACCTTTAAGATGCAAATAAAACTGAAAGGAGGACATAAATATTCCTGCTTGAAGCAGCAATTTGTTAAAGTTGGTCGTGACATTTTTTTCCTCAACAACTAAGCTACTGGTGGAGGCAGGCTGCAGCTGAAAGTTCTTAAGAGATCATGTTCTCTAACACTCAATATTGTGCAAGTAGTTTCATTCCAGCATTTTCACTGCAGCTGTAACAAGATTACTATGCAGGCTTAGTCATTGGCAGAGGGCACAGACAGACACATATTCTGCTTATTTACAGGTACACCACCACAAATAAGATAAGTCTGGATCTGGGATACTGTTGGCCTGTAAATTGTGCCACTGACAGTTTGCCACAGCTTTAAGCAATATCTCCCTCTTGTAAGTTATATTATATATAAACCACATATGTTTTTTTAATTACTGAGGAGGTTTTGGAGGTGGAGAGTTAAAAACAACACCAGCTTTGAAAACGAAAAATGCAGGCGATTTAAAATGGGAAATTAGCAATGGTCTCTCTATTTAAGTCTGACATTTTCATGAATTGCCATTCTACTTCTGCTCCTCCCTATATGGGTTCAGTTACTCTATAACAGCTTCGTCTGACTTTCTTAATTGGGAGTGCTGCCACTTGAATGTTTATCTTGATTAAGCAACTCTGACACACATTAATTCTGTCTAAGATGTAATTTGTAAGGAATGGCCAGAATTCAAAGATAGCTCCAAAACTATAGGTGGCAGCATAACGGCTAACTGCTGCTCAGTATACTGGCTCTTTTAGCTAATGTGAGACTGCTTGCACTGCAACCTCAGTTTGACCAGGCTCAGCTGCCTTTTAGTGAACAAGGCTGGACAACAAACTGGATCGAACACAACCTGTGAGACCTAAAAGTTTAGTTTCAAGACAGGCCATACAGTAAGGAGGTGATTTACAGAGGCTCTGACCAGGAATATGATTCCGTGGACACCTGCAGAGGCAGAGAAATTAGCGAATCAAGCATCTGCAGCAGCTAAAAATGGTGAGTAGATCCGGAATATTTCACATCTTAAAAATGACTTTGGCCAAACCAGAGGTGATTGTGGAAAGACAAACCAAGACTGTGTTGGTGAGTTTTTTTTAGTACATGTCCACTTTTAAAGAAGTGTGTTTTAGATTGAGTTAACAAGGCAATTAAGCTTGTGTGTGTTAGGCAAAAGGATAACTAGAATCCAGAAGGTATACTGTTTGGCTGTTAAGTAGTAACAAAAAAGGTTGTTAAAATGGTCCTTGACATTTTATGAGTTTATTCTGTTTGCTCAGACTTCTTAGCAACCTTGCCATGTCTTTTACATATCCCAGCTGAAACTTTGGAGGATATCAGACTATCGCCTTTTGTGATACTAAATGGTATTAGTATTACACGTGCACCACAACACACAGACATCAACACTTTTGTCTCTTCACTCTCCATTGACAATGTTAGTTTATTTCTTGAGTGGTTTAAATTCTGGCCATATCTTACACATCGCCCCTGTAAAGTGTTGCATCTGGAAGGAAACCTGACAAAAAGCAAAGAGCCCCCATGGTGAAGTCAATGCTAAGTCATTGCCTTTCGATCAACATGTTTTTCAAATACTGCAAACGTGGAGGACTATGTTGTCTTTGTGGACACATCAATGACACTTATTGCACCTTTAAATATTGAATACGGGCATATCTGCAAGGTTGTTTTGATGTTCGGTAACCTTAGATTACTTTTCTGCTGAATGGCGTGCATGCATCAGTGAGAAACAGCTTCTAATCTTCCACTCAGAAACCAAGGTGAAATGGTGCCATAAAATAAAGTGGTGTTGTTTTTTCCCCCTGGAATTACAAGGTTATTGGCATATCCTTTACAAATCCACAGCTAAAACAAATAAAATAAAGATAGGATGAATACACAACCTGTATATTCCTCCCCAGCCAGTGAAATGTTTTTTGTTTATAGGCCTAGTTGCATTAACTGGAGAATTAAAGGCTCGAACATTAGTTCACCAACTGGCAGGCTGAATTGAAAAGTGTACGTGTGTTGCTAACTCGTGAACAACGGGAGCGCCATTTTTTCTCATTAAGATCAAGAGCAAACAGAGAACAAATAACATCCAAGAAAAACACCCTCTGAGCATAAATTCCAATCACATGCGTGAGTCATTTTTACTCTCTTTGGCATTTACCCTCGCATTCAGCCGTCCTACAGAAGATCCTGCAAGGGTTCGGAGATGACCTGCTTTACTCAGAGTGTACATTCTGACAGCGGGATGGGGCTTTTGAGAAAATAAAAGCCATCACATCCAGATGTAAAATGACACTGTGCTCATTTGCTTCAGAGGTGAGAAATACTCAGGGCCGTGGTGCTGAAAGACCTTGGCAGTCATGTCCTCAGGGAGAAGTGAATTAATAGCTGACCTTTAAATTATATCCTGAACTTCTTTTCTTTGTTTTTCGGAGCAAGTATTTACTTTTGACACAGCAGTCTAATCTGAAGGGAGATGTAACTAAGTTTTAAGACAGGAAGAACTGACTGGGCTTTCACTAACACACACAAACACAAAGTCGCTGTATGTATCTGTGCAAATATCTGCATTTGGATTTAAACAGAAAGTTATAATGAATCATCTTTACAACAATTACACTCCTTCATGTTAAATTGTAAGTTATGGTTCTGACAGATAACACAAAACACATAATATATTGGCCCAGCAGCTAAATTAATCCAATAATCAATCACAATTTGTAATTTAAAACCTAAACAAATAGAAACAAAACTGAACAAAACAAAACTCTGAACTCTCGATAAATGCTGTGTGACAGTTAAATGGTTGGGTAGAACTCAGTGGTGGAAAGAGAGCAAGAGGTTTAAAATAGTGTGAAAATACAAATAGAATAAATTAAAGGCCATATTGAGGTTGTGTATATAAAATTAGAAGACTCAGATTTTTGTTAAGTTGTTCTGATGTGTCTTAGAAACAAATATGACGACGACATGGGACAATTATGTCTCACTGGGACATATTGCATCTTTTGAAGGAAGGTTGTTTGTATAATAGCACAGGATAAGCATGACAATTAAACCAACAGTTGAAGCAGACGGCATCAGTATCTGAATAAAATCTTGACCTGATAATGGTGCTAGACGAAAATCTAGGAGATTAAAAGTTAATACAGTCAATCATTATCATTTTCTTTTTGGCCTCTGTATGGCTTTATTGATAGGACAGCTTCAGAGATGACAGGAGTAGGGAGGGTAACATGCAGCAAAGAGCCCCAGCCAGATCTCATATCTGGGGCTGCTGCAACGTAGACAAGCCCCAGTACATGGGACGCCTGCTCTACATGTTCCATGCTCTATATGTACTGTACCTCTATTGAGTTTCATTAGTTACATACTTTTAACACAAACCACAGTCTTTTCCTTAACCTAACCAAGTAGTTTTCTTGTGTAAACCTAACTGAACTGTAAGCATATAACAAATGTCTGGTGTGCCTGCCATTGGTGCAATGCAATGATCGTGTCATTATGGGAATGGTGATGTATGTTAATTTGAGAATCACTGGCATTACCTCTCAAGCCTACTCATTTGGGGTATAATGAGGTGTTGGAAAGGTCATGCTTCTACTGGTTACTGTTGGCTCTCACCAGCTGTATTTAATATGAAGTCTAAAGAATGAATTGAGCTGATCAGTGTGATAATGTTTTTAATGTTGACTGACTTATGACAATGAAAAAATCGGAGGCTGTATATCAGTTCAGTACACATCATTGGTCCATATCCAAACAAAGCGTTTGTATTTGCTTACATCCCTTGTAGCTGTGTACTTTAATGAATAAGAGCTATAAAGCCCCAGTGATTCATCTTTTTGTTCCCCTTTCCTGTTGGGAGTTTTGCTCCTGACGGCCAACCCCCGAAACATAATGCTTCTGTCTCTCACCACGCTGATTCAATTTACTCTCATTTCCCTCTGTCTGGATGCCAAGGGCATAAAAGGGATCAGATCAGTCCGGTGGCAAGTGTCTCGGAGCATAAAAGAAGCAGAGTTAACCAGCACAACACCAACAGGGAACAAAGGCCGGACCAAAACTGTCGGTGTTCAATGACATGACACCGTCAAACATGGCATGATGTGACGTTAACATTAGGTGATATTATGTCACAGGTGATAAAAATCTTCCTCTGAAACACATATTCACTGGCTTCTTAAGTCCTCATCAGTCCTCCCTCGCATAATGTTAACATCACACCATGTCCAACACTCAACCTGTAAATATTTAAGCATGTAGTTTGCTCTTACTGTCAATATTTTATTGATGTCAAAGTGGTGAAATTTCTGGTGGGGTCATTCTTAAAAACGGGGTACCTAGTGACACTGGGGTGAACCAGAGTTCACCAGCAGGCACAAATGGTAGTTTTTTCCAGGAAAATGCATTCATTATTTATTCAATTCATTGCATTTACTGCTCAGATGCTTCTATATAAAGTCATACAGCCTCACTTTGTTTCACTTAGAGTTCTTTTTTTCTAAGTTCCCATAGCTGGGGTGATTCGAGTTCTTTGTTTTTCACTTCACCTTGTTGCCCTGCTGGTATTTTTCTCTGCAGAAATTCATATCCACTTCGCTAAAGATGTTTCATTACAGCCTCATCTAGGAAATAGTTTGCCCTTTAAAAGAGAACTAGTGCACGGAGTGGATGAGGGTTCTGCTCAAATATGCTTCCCCTCCTCTTCACTTTTCACAGACCAGAGGAACATTTGCATAACATTTCTGTAGCCGGTGTGGGGATCTGATGAGTCGGAGGTCCCGCTCGGTGAAGAATATGGCAAGTGAAGTGTGAAATAAAGCAGTAGATGAGACCTTGTTCTCTCTCAGTGGTGGAGAAGGTGGCAGGAGACAATGAACATGGAGGAAGGGGGTCTTGTGACTGTCATAACAGGCACCTGGAATACAAACTGAGAAAATATCTAGAAATGTATTTATTTGAAACCAAATGACATGTCATCAGGAATGTGTTAAGACTGGCTGGTATAAAAGCAAACAATTAGTGGGAAAATGATAATTAAAAATGATCATTCAAAAGAGTCTTTATAATGAAAATAATTTACCACACTGTACATTTTCCAACCAGACTCTGTAGAGCAAATGATTTCTTCAACAGATTTCTTCAGCATATGAAAACAGAATCTGTAGGCATGGGATAAGACTGGTTTCCATTTGCAGTCTGTTTATTGTCTGAGTAGTATTGACTATGAAAGGACCCTCCACAATTGAAGAAAAAAAAAGAATACCTTTTTTTTGTCAAGCGCCACAGAAATATCACACAAAGCTTGATTTATTCTCTTGATCATAACAGTAATCAACCAGAATAAAAATAAGCTGATTCCAAGAAAATTTGAACTCGTTCTTGAGTGCTGTATTAGTGAGATGGCTGGACAAATGGGTCAGTGAGTAGTGTTTGGGGAAAATTGCTAAGCAGTAGGAAATGGATGTTGATAATCGAAAGCCCGCTGGGGCTGCCAGTGGCCCCAGGGCTTCACTGCCCTAGGCCCCTGGGAATAGTTACCCACTCTTGGGGGAAACTCAGTAATAGAAATACAATCTTGGAAACATCTAAATTCTAACCATGATTTTTTTTTTTTTTTTTTTTTTTTTTTTACTTTTATTGATTTATCTGCATTCAAATGCAGATATCTGATTATAGATATTGGCGCTTAAGTTGCTAATCAGACTGTAAACAACAGGCATCAAAGGGAGGAGGGAGTCTAGGCCTGTTAGCCCAGAAATGTTAGCTGTTGCCCCCAGTGGAAGTCCTCACCAGAGGACAAAACTGAATTCTCAGCGGAGTTGCATTTTGTAGTATCTCGATGATTCACAAGTGAAGATTCTTTCATTGTAACTTACATTACATCAGAAACTTTGTAATAAACCCCTCAACCCCACTATACTTCTTTGAAAATGCCTCTATCTAAACATCTTCATCAAGTACTCGTGTCTATTATCTTAAAGCATACAACTGAATTAAGTCGGAGACTGTTGCATTTTCTTTTTATCCCTTTTCCAATGTAAATGTTCTACTTATACAGGATCTTACACAGTGATGCTAAAGTAGTATATAGTATATAAGGATGAGTAATTTTTCAACAATGACGTCAGCTTCAGGTGAGCAGCTAAATGAAAAGCTAGACCTCAGTGTGTTTTAAGGTGAGCTAGCTAGGAATATAGTCCTCTTGATTGCTCCACTGAACACATCGAAAATAAAATACAACTAAAAGGTAGCTGGTGAAAGATAAAAAGAACAGGATAATGACTTACGTCTAACTCTTTTAGGGCTGGTGTGACATAATCGATTACGTAAATCCATTGACTCCATCAAAGAGCAAGCTGAAGCAAAAAACCCACAATCACTACTTACCGCCATCCTCGAGCACTTGAAGCAGAAGCACCTCCAGGCGATTTCTCAAGATGGCAGCAGGAGCAGGATGGCACCGTAAGTCCTATACTTTTTGTCCCCATCCAAACATTATATTAAATTGGGACTATAAACATGAGGAAGGTGGTGCTCTTGGTAACGTTACACCATGTATCATCTCACAATGTTACTCTTCCTTTTTACATGTGCTCCTCTACTTTATCAGCATTTAAGAAATGATATGGCTCAAACTACCATCACAGACTATTGTTGCAATCTGTGAGTGTTGTTACAATCAGTAATTCCTTTCAGTTATTTTCCTCAAATATGACTCCAGTTATTAAATAAATATGTTTCACGACCATTTTAATTTTTAAGTATTTGAGTAAAAATATTGATTCTCTAGTTCAGGGAGACTTGCTGCGTACAGTGACTTATTTCATCTTTGTATGTATTATTAATATAACACAGCAATGATATAGAAATTATATCATATCATATCATCAAAATATGCCATTAACCTTTATGCTTTATGTGTCTGTTTTTCAGGAGCAGACAAAGCACTGGTCCATAAAGAGGCTAAATCTATGCACACCCCAGATGTCTCTGCATCTTACAGATGATTAATAAAAACACGAGACCCCTTGCTGACATGGAGGGTCGAGGCTTTTGTGAGTTGATCAACCAATTTCATTCAGGATACACACTTCCCTCCAGGCACCACTTGGTTCTGAAGGAGAAGAAATATGAGGCTACTGTTGAGAGAGTGAAAGCAGAAATTAAAAATGCTGCATCAAAAATCACACTGACTACTGACACTTGGACAAGTATTGCCACTGGGGCATATCTGGGAGTCACATTCATATGATAAATAATCGAGAGATGAATCAATCAAAAAAATAATCATTAGGTGCCGCCCTACACTATTTTACCAACCGTTTGGAGGTAAAGGAAAAGTATACAGCTTTAAATATCCTTTTACATTCAAATCATTGTTGTATTTATATGTTGAGTTATAATTCTGACTGGTTTCTAATACACTAAAATTACAAGAAAACAAGAAATTGGAAGCATTTTGTTTATAAGTGTAGATTTAAGTAAAGTTTCTAGAGACAAAAAAACGCATTTAGTTGAGAAAAACCTAAAGGATTTTTTTTTTTTTTTTCCTGTATTTGACACAATTTGCTCAAATCAGATGTAATAATAGAGGAGTGGAGGCAGGAATGCAGCGGAACCAAGAGTCTTATGATAACGTGACAGCCATTATGTACTTAGACCACATACGGACACCGTAAATGAAAATTATGATGTCCTGTCATTCTTTGAAATGAGAGTACAGAGGTAGAGATTTTCCAACAATGTATGTAAGTGCGAGGGCCTCTGGATTGGGTGCTGCTCTCTAATGAGTGAGTCACTGGTATCAATCACCCTGCAGTGGCAGGCTAATTTTTTCATCATCAATTACCTTGAACATTTTAGACGCTGATCAGACGAGACCCGTCTTAAACCCACTGCCGAGCTGTCATTGACACTAATGGAATTTTAAATCTTCCCTCACAGTGGAGTTCTACTTAAGTGCAAGTCCCAATTATGGGGAGGGTAATTTAGCTAATCTCCTCGAAAAGCGTCGAGGTTGCAATCAATATCAAAATATGTGGCCTGCTTAGGAGCGGGAGATTTTCTTCTATTCTGACACATCACTTCAGGGATCAATGCGAACCACAAATGGACAGATTACCTAGGAAAAGACTGAATCAATTGTACTTTCTGTTACAGTTTCTTTGTGGTGTTTGACATTGAACTAAATGAGTAAATAATATGAAAACTGCTTCATGCTAATATTCAATCACCCATGCCATGCGATAGGAAAAAAAAAAAAAAAGTTCCACAGTGGAGTGTAAGCACCACAATATTGGTTGGTAGGTCTGAGGACTGTTAATAGCCACTGACTGGATAGTCTTGAAATCTCGAAAGACTAATTATGGTACCCAAGAAATTATTCTTAAAAGTTTCGCTCTCCTCTAGCAACATATTTAAAATCCCCCCCATTCTACATTTCTACAATTCTACATTTCCTGTGTCCAACTGTGACCCTATACATTTTATCAAAATGTCAGCGCCTTCTAACAGATTGCCCCAATAATTATGTCCCAAGGTTGATAGATCTTTTTTTTTGTTCTAGTGAACTACTGATTGAACAGTGTGCAGCAAGCCCATACATGCCAATTTAATTTTGCATGCGCTGTTTGATGTCACGCGGCACAATTCATTTTTCACACGATAAACCACAGTGAAAAATGCTTTCTTGTGGCTTCTTGACAATAAAAGTCACTTAGGAATTGAAGGAGCAATTGCAGCAATTTAATACGAACATGGTCCTAACCGCCGTTATAAGAAACTGCTTGTTGTTGATCTTGCTTGTTGATAGTTTACTTTAAACTAGCCATAGACAACTTTTCCTGCATTAACTTACACCGATCAGCAACAACATTAAAACCACTGACAGGTGACGCAAATAATATTGATCATCTCATCACAATGCGATGTTTTGCTGGGAAACCTTGGGTGCTGGCAATCATGCGAATGCCACTTGACACTTACCACCCATCCAAACACTGTTGTGGACCAAGTACACCCCCTCATCACAACACTACCTGATGGCAGTGGCCCCCCAGCAGGACAACATGCCCTGACACACCACAAACACTGCACAGCAACAGCTTGAGGTACACAATAAAGAGCCCAAGGTGTTGACCGGGCCTCCAAATTCCCCAGATCCCAATCTGATCAAGCATCTCTAAGACGTGCGATGAGCAGGTCTGATCCATGGAGGCCCCACCCCCCAACATACAGGACCCAGAGGATCCACTATAAAACGCCCTGGTGCCAGACACCACAGGACACCCTCAGAGGTCTTAAGTCCATGTCTTGACAGGTCAAAGCTGTTTTGGCTGCATAAGGGGAACCTTCACAATATTAGGCAGGTGGTCATAATGTTGAGTCCAATCTGTGTATCTTTAAGTAAATACTCAATACCTTGCTCAGTCTGATGGCTGTAGAAAAATCATCATCACCATCCACATATAGATTGGTTCCCTATTAACCTTGCTTAACTCGCTATTTGGCCTGCCACTGGTCTGGATTCTTCCCAGAAAAATGAAGGACACATTACAGCACAAAGTAAACCCATCTGCCATTGCACAATCAAAACTATCACTGTACCCAGGTAGCGGTGGAACAACTGAATAACTCTGGACAATTTCCACTGCACGATGAAGCAAAGGCGTTGAAGAGGGAGAATGATAGAAACATCATCAAAACTGACTCTCATTTCTTCTTGTGAAACAAAGAAAAAACAAAAAAATAAAAAACAAGCCAATGTGGCCTTTGCTTTTTTTACACATGTTTTTGTGATGTCATAGCTTAGCGACTAAGGAAACGGAAAAACTGGGAGAAGTAACTCCTTTCGAACACGTGTTGTTTTGAAAGCGTTTATTTTAGCCCAAACCATGTTTTAACCCTATCCCAATACTTCAGTTGCCTTTACCTAACCAAGTAATGCTGTTGCCTTAAAGTATTTTTCTACCGAAAACTGAAAAAAGTAAAATAATCAGTGAATCATTAAGTTACAAAGGCTGCCTTTTTATTAACAAAACCAAGTTTTTAGTGCCAAGAGTCTTTTCAAAGCCCTGAGATCAGGGTTTCTAGGTCTAATTGAGATTTTCATGTTTTGATGCTTTGGATTGTAGCCAGGGCACAAGCAATAGCCATGCTAGCATTATGTTTTTGGCATCAACAGTAATACCACAAGAAAATGCTTTGAGTGGGGAAAGTTAAAAAATTATCTACTTCTGCAAATATTTAGAAAACCAAATCATGGATGCACAACATGACAGTCGGTGTTAAGCAGGTTGAATTGATGCCAGCTCCCAGCTAACATTATCATTGCCTTAAGGTCACCCTGTAATGGGCGATAGAACAGCAATGTTTGCCTTAATTTAGTGTTATTTTTGCAGTCTAAAATTAACTACTCCATCTCTAACTGTCTAGCTGCATGCATACCTTTTTTCTGCTTTGAATTGGTGTGAGACCCTAAATCGGGACACAATTTAAGAAATCATCAGTGTGCGCTTCCTTCTATATCTAACATCTATTACTTCATATTGTCTTTAACACTGTATCATGTCACTGACATTGCAGCCTTGAGGGACTGTTAGTAAGGCTTAAGATCCGTTGCCTTGTTCAATTGCATTTAATATTGTGATATCAATAATTTACAACTTTTGGGAAGGAAATGTTATAGGCTTCTCAATTTAGAGACTATTATATTCCTTATTTCTCAACATGACAAGCTACTGTAGAGCCTCTCTCTATGAATAGAAGCCATATCATCTCTCATCTCTATTTCTGCTCATCTCTTAAATTTAGCATCAGGTTCCTTTGATAGGTACTGTACAAGTGACTCTTCATCTTCCGGCAGATTTTGACATTCATAATCAGTAACATCAGACAACGTAATGACTTATGAATGTTCTCAGTCCGACCACAGCCAAGCTTTTAATAAGTTACTCCAGACTCATTCTGCCCCATACCACACTGTAATCTCCTTTAAAGAGTTTGAATACAGCCTGAAGTGCCTCAGTAAAAATCTATGAGTGTGACCTATTGTTGAGGGCGCAAACTCACTGCCAAGGCTGAAAACAATATGTCTGGGGGTTTTCTTGTGGAGGAGGCAGCCAACAGAAGGAAATATACATGAGGTGTCATGTAGTTCCAGAGGGGAGCCATCAGTGTGTTTAAATGCTCACAGTAACTTAACTACTGGCATCGACCCAGTTAAGGTCCTATTCAGGTTAAGCTGTTCATGTGAACTTTTGATACCCCGTTATGGAGTGTGTCTGTTGCCATGAATAAACAACTGAACACAACATTACCCTCTTCCTTTCAGACTAAATCATAGCTGAGTCTTGATACGAGATATCCTAGCGGTAAAAATATGTAGCTTGACTCATTATCATTTTTGCTGAGGGGAAAATGCCTAAATGTGTCTGCCTAAGCTTGTGCAAAAAGCAGAACTGAATTGATGTTAATATATTTGTATATATTTATAAACCAATGTATTAATGGTGACACAATAAGTAGCTGCTCAAATGTTCTATATTTGCTGAATATCAACCAAACCCTTTTTCTTGGAGGGCAAAACTGACACTTAATGGTTGCCAAAAGCAAATACACCTATTGTATCAAATTGTTGAAATGAGAAATGGTACTAATTTAGTATATAAAATAGACTTCCTGTGCAAAGTGTCACTCTGCCTACTATGCACAGAATAATAATTAGGGACTCTGTATATTTAAAGAGCATTTTTACCTCATGCCATGTTGAACCTTAAGGCCAACTCTGGCCCACAGGCCCCACTTTTGGTAGATCTGCATTACTTGATTCTTTTGCCTCTTAAGGATGACACAACAAGCTGTTTTCACAACACCACACATATCTTCACCTCATAAAGTTGATGTGGCATCAAAGAGTTGCAGATTGACACATCAAACAGACATTGAACAAGGTAAGTGTAAGTTCTGAATTCTCTCTTATCAACTTTTTGTTCTGGTTTGGTCTCCCCCAACTCCTGAGGAAAAAATTGTGTCCTCTCTTTGTCAGGTAGTGTACAGTGCTTTCTATTAGAGATATTTAAAAATGCACCTGTCTGCTGATGTTATAAACCAGTCTGATGAGAGCAGCGTGCCCGAACTAAGGCAGAAATATCGTTGGCCGCAAATCTTAAATGCTGTCTACACAGCTGCTATTTCTGATTATTAGATACTTGACCACATTAGCCATCTGTTTTTGCAGGACAGACATAAAAACAAAAATACAGAAGCTTTAAACAGACAATATTTCTCTCAAGTAAGAAAAAAAAGGATAAGTAGTGTGGCATCTTGGGAATTTTGTTTTGTCACGTTCGCCAACTGGCTTTTCTCTGACTCTCCTGGGAGTCGCAGTAATAGGTGACCAAATGAAACGCAGCATTACGTTGAATGTACCTACATTATCTAACATGTAATGTAAGCATACAGCTCAACACAATATACAAAAAAGGTCTGATTATTTTTAGACATTTGGATGCAGAAATGTTACATACTGTGTCTGTAATTGATGATTTTAGAATTGAATGTGCAATGTATTTAGCTTTTCCAGTGTCAATACACAAATATTACTGATATAATTTGCTAAAGAGGAAACCAAGGATTTTGGCTGGTCTGCCGGGATGTCAGTTCTCTGTGCACCATAGAGAACATTGACTCAACATAAACCTGGCAAGGTCAGACAGCCTCTCCAATCGTGTCTTGACCCTCACCTGTCCTGACAGCTGGCAGTCAAACTGAAGAGAAAAAGAGGCTCAAAAAAAAAAAGAAAAAAGTTTACTAACTTTATCTTAATTCTGAAGAGATTCTAAAAGGAGCATGTTTTCTTTAAGATATACCAGTAACTGTTTCATTAGCAGTGTCCGGGTCCTATTATAAGTCACCAGCTTCCCTATGTTTCCTTGTGTGTTAACGCAGATACATTGGTGTGCATCAGCAACACGGATTCTTCTGGTTCATATACTGTGTATTTAGTCAGCTCAGAGGCTTTGGCTGGTTTAACAATAACAAGGCCAACAAATATAAATGGAATTTTGTCAAAATATTTTAAATGAATAATGATCAGCAGTGCAGTTCTTACAAAACTGTGCCATTTCTAAACAATATTGTTGCAGCCATACGCACGCAATAAGATCAGATAATGGAGGACGTACAAATTTAAAATTGAATCATTAAAATTATAACCTTTACAAATATGACTATATTAATAGATGCTTAGTATAATGTAAGGCAATATATGCTGAAGTGCACTGGGATCAATGAAATGACACAAAGGTGATTTACATTGGACATGAAATGATCCTGCATCAGAGGATTTCAAACAAGCCTCTCTGAATGAAATGACAGTAGTCAGCGAAAAGAGGGACACATTGTGAGTTCATTCAGAGGGTTGAATGGTGATTGAGCTCAGAGTGAGGGGGGTCCAACGGCAAGCGTCTGCCCCTGGGGCTCCTGCTGGTATAATCCAGCCTCGATAACAGAAATGAATTTTATTCTAATCTCCTCCTTATCTGCGCTGCCTCCATTTGGATGTATGCAAGACTCTTTTTTTTTCCTTTATGCACAAGGTTCAATTCACAAAGTCAACATAAATCTGTTTAAAGTTGTTAATTAAAAACACACAAGCTGTACATGGGTGAGCACACACACCGACACCAGACGATGTGGTTCACCCTTTATGGTGAAGAATTTCCCCTGAGTTTCATTGATTGTTGAGCCTCGGGGGAGACTTATTTATATACTGTAGTATTGATTTGGCTGTTGCAGATCATAGACAAAACTGAGCAACACATTCTCACTCCCAAATTGTCAAATTCAGCAGCTTGGTCAGTGGCCTCAAACTTTAATATATGACCCTCTACCTGCCTTAAGGCCTCCACAGTCAAGTTAGCACTAATATGTTATGTGCAACATCTGGTCAGACTTTCAAAAATGAAGCTGCTTTAAAGCTTTCAAAACGACCCACATAGCATGACAGATTATGACTTTCAGAATGTTATTTCTGATATGGAACGGCCACTGTTTAGTTAGGTTTAGGCTTAATAAACCACTTAGGTAGGGTTATACAAAATGGCTGGGTTAGAGTAAGGCAAAATGAACTACTTGGTTAGAGTTGTATAAAGTAAACTGCTTAGTCAGCATTAGTTAAAATTAACAACTAGGTTAGCGTTAGGCTCAATCAACTGCTTGGTTAGCATGAAACATAATGAACGTACATGACACCAGTTATGTCATAGCATAATTTATACATTTACTTGCAGTGCATGAATTATAAACAAATCACTCTTGGTCCCAATCCTGACGTGAACCCTTTCGCTTGGAGGGAAAGTCTTGTAAATGACCACCCCGTCTCCTTAGCTGGACTGTCCTGCTCTTTATACAACAGTAGTGGAAAACTTAAGCAAATGGCACTAGAGGGGAAGCTAGGGTGCCAAACTTGAAGCGTAGGGCCACAGACCAACCTGCTGTGTTTGACACTCTGTGAGAGGGTGACTTAATATGTTACTATTTCAGTTACAGCGACTGCTAATGTGTTTCTCATTAGTAAATGTTGCTGTCTTCATTACTCAGCCCCTGCCAATTTGCTATCTTTGAAACTGTGAAATTAATAATGAATTACAGGTACTACAATGAATACCTCAATCTCACCGAAGTCGCTTCACATTCTTCTAATATTCTGTGTTGCAACACAGTATTTCAACAGCCCTTATGCTGTTAGAAGTGTCACTTTCCACGGAAGCAGGAGATGGAAAAAAACACAAGCAATGTGAGGGATCAAAATAAAAACGTTCCCCATGAAGACGGGATTATTGAATCAGCGGACCTGTCGGTGCAACGCACCCGCTTTACAGCTCAAATGCACTGTATAAGTGTGGCATTTAGCAGGACCTCAGGCTATAAATTAAATGTTGCTGAAATCATACTCACATCTATGAGAGGTGTGTCTCATGCTGGGGCAGGCAGAACACAGAGAAAATATCTCCACAGTGTCAGCAGAGCAGCGATCAATGCAGCACTGTCTCACAGGTGGATTCCAGAGAGCAGCGCAAACCTCACTTCAAACGTGCAAAGGTATTATTACACAACGCCTGCTATCATAATCTCCATTATTCTATTAATGGAGACTTGGGCGGACTTCTGATTAAAATGTCAGCGCCACGAAAACCAAACCTCGCCGTGACCTCCCTGAATTTGAATTAATGAGATATTTAGACTCTAGTTTTCTTTCCCCACTGCCCCAAGGGCTATGTGATTATCCTAAGCTGCGGAGTACATCTGTGTCTATTAATTTTCATCTGACACTAAGTAGGCAGGCACATATTCAGCAGACATCCTGGTCGCACATAGTGGAGCATTGAACCCGCACGCTGTGGGTCAACAGTCAGTTTGTTAAAGCAGAGGAGCTCCCAAATTGATGACCACTTCGACATTTCTGAGCGCAGAGTATTGCTGTAGCTTCTAGCGGACTTAATTAAGAAAATGTCTAGTCACCTTTTGAGGATTGTATGGCTTGGCTGTCAAATGACTCTGAGTTTGCAGAACCCTGCTCAATTAATGATATGATGAGAGGCTTCAAAGCTGCTCTACCATACATCACGGAAGAACGTTCTCAAACACAGAAGCCCATATAGCAGAATCAGACCAATGCTGAGGTATAACTAAAGCCATCATGTGAATCCTCAAGAATTCCATTGTAAAGCCCACTGCCCGTGTGTCTCCTTCATGGCACTTGCAAAAATCACAAATCACCTGAAACAGGCCCACCGAAGGAAATTTATTACAAAATGACATCATAAAGTATTTCTCGGAAGGAGTGACATCATTAAGACCTCCATCAGTCTTCCCGCCCATGGACCTCCTGCTTAATAAGCCTGCCAATGAATTCGGGCTGCAATCAGTATAAAGTGCCACTTATGAGTCCTTAAGCTTCTCTGTGATTCTTGTAGCACGCAGCGATTGTAAATGTAAATGTAATCGCAGTCATGAATGTTTTTTTTTTGTTTTTTCCCACTGTACAATCAAACGTGGTTATGACAATCCCACCACAGCCTTGGGTGTTTCATACTGAACACATCCACAAAATGTAGCCTGTCTATGTACTTTGTTTTTCTATAGAATTAGCTTCCTGTACATTAAAGTAAGGGACAGATTTTGAACCTGGTGATCCTTGATCCAGTGACATAAGATTAAAAAAAAAAAGAATCCCACTGAAAACCATAAGCACCATCTTTTCTTAGCTTTGACCAAAGGCATGCAGGTACTCCCACCATCCAGCCCCAACACCTTACCTTATCATTTCACTGACTGGAAATAGAAAAAGGTTGCCACTGAGCAATTGTGTTTCCTCCAAAACATATCTCGCACAACATTTTTCTTTGGTACATAAATATATTTTTTAGGGGACAGATTGGTGTAGTAAACTGTGTCCGTTTGAACCAGGATTGACTTTCAAATTATTTGTGACGTCACAAACCATGCACGTAGGCCCACCTCTTAAAATCAGATTTTTCTATGGGCACAAGGAAAGTGTACACTTTCAGCAAAGGCATGTGAAAACAGTCTTCTAGTGTAAAAACTTTTTTTCCGCATAGAAGATCAAGTCCAACTGTTGGAACAGGAAGTAACACACATTTTCAAGAGGAGGGATGCTTTAAGTTAAAAAAAAGTAGCTTTAAATAAGAGATACGCCACGAAAAGCAAGATGACCATATGTTTTGCTTTTGAATCTTTCCGCCTCCTCACTTCTCTGCTCACAAACCGTATCTCACACTAGTATGGATTACTTTTCCAATCCATTAACTTGTTGCATGTACAGCAGCACAGTAAATGTGCCGGAACATGAGTATCAGGGTCGTTCTAAGCGAGAGAACACCCACAAATCAATTCTTAAGTAAGCAGCACCGCATCGTCGCTGCAGAGATTCTCTCACTGTATGTTGTGCAACAGCAGGTTCCTGTGTCATACAAAATGCAGCACTTCATCTATTTGTGATAAGGCTACAACAGTGATGTGCGTCTGCGCTGACTTCGCGCGAAGCTACCTGATCTCGTGACCCTGATACCTCGAACAACCCAGCCTGTGCGACTGTCTGTGGGAGTATTTTAAGCGAGTGGAACCGAGTACCAGCTAATTATGTGGAATAGCTGTGTGTGTGTGTGTGTGTGTGTGTGTGTGTGTGTGTGTGTGTGTGTGTGTGTGTGTGTGTATGTGTGCCGGTGCATGTTTTTTTTTATCTGATCCTCTAGTTAACCACCTCTCCATGCCCAGGCTTTACACTACAAGTTCAGTTTGTTTAATTTGATCTACAAAGAAAAAGAAAAAAAGGTAGAAAATCCATACAGACAATGTAACTTTTCATCTGTTCAATAAAAATAACAAAAAAAAGATTTGGGACAGTGAAGTTATACAATCTCTTTGTCTATTGATTTCCCTGTGGATGCCAACACAGTTAATTTAATACACTTCATTTTTCTGAAGTGAGAATAAATGAAGAGAGAAAAGGGGCGGGAGAGAAATGGAGGGAGGGAAGAGGAGAGGAAAGCTTCAGCATTATGACACAACCATTGTGTCATAATGCTGAAATGGCACAGCCTTGACTGAAATCCTTGTATGACAATGTTCCAGGTATTTCTCTTTCAGTTTGATTGAGACCTTGAATGGGCTGGAAATATTTCAAAGTAAAAATGTATCATTTGTGAGGAAATACAGACAAAGGTTCTTGTACTGATCCAAGGCAAAGGAACAAATAAAAAAAACAAAGGAATAAATGATTAGAGCGTGAAATCAAAGAGGATCCGGTGCAAGCGAGCACCTCGATCCATGTCCCTGCCCGGCTCACAGAGGGAGTGGGAAGAACAAGAAGACAACAAATCCCTATTGAGTTTTACATCAGTGATGAGGAAAATTAGATCAATCTTACATTGCTCTATCCGCTCACTTCCTGGAAATTATTCCTGGCATTCTCTGTAATATATGTATGATATGCTGCATTTCACTTTATTAGTGTAGTGTATGAGAGGAACGCTCATTATTGAAATATAGCTAAATCCACAACAGTACAGTACAGTACAATACAGTACACTGTCTATGAAAGCATTAAAGCTGCACTTATTAACATTGTTTTATCAACATTGGGTAAAATTATGCGTTTAATAACCATTCAGTCATTATCAAACTGTGTTGCAGCATTCTCTGCATAATCCACATCTCTGAAAGCCCAGGCTTAAAGCGTTAGCATGCACCTATCTTAAATAAATGCACCAGTTCCAATGTGCCTTTCAGATGTATACAACTTACTTTCAAATCTGTGTGGGATCTTTGGGCTTCTGGAGATTTGGATTAGCCATACAATCTGTATGAAGCCATTTTATGATTCTTCATTTACATTTTAAAACAAGTGCCCATCTACTTGGGAGGGGAGTAGTAAAATGGCAGAATTTTCATTTTAGGGTTAACTTTTTCTTTGATGTGAAATGGATCACTTGTAGTACCACATTCATAGAGAATTATCTCCAGATTCTGCAGCTCCATGGAGTTTTCCAGCATCTTCCACCAGCTTGTTTTGGTCTCATAGAGTCTAAAGTCTCTCGGCTCTCATTAACATTGTGTCAGGCTGCAGAGGGTAGCTGCTCTCAGCAGAAAGATCACACCTAAAAAAAGTAAATATGGACATGAATTAAGGTCCCCAGAACAATTTTTGAAGCTAGAAAGGTGGCAGGGTCAGCCAAATATAAACAAAGTAAAACATTGTGAAATTGTGTTGTCCTTTAAGGTCAGTTTGTTCAGTCATGAAAACAAAGAGTTTGTTTGTTTAGTTTGTTTTGGCTCTTTCTCCCTTCATTTAAAATGTCTTCCCCCAAACTGCGTAGTGTACCTTTAAGGCTCTTAATTTCACTGATCAGAAAATGGCCCGAGGTAATTAATAAAGCTTCTTTAAATTGGCTAATGTTCACGTTACCACATAACCACACAGTATGACTAAGACATCTTTAGCTAAGATAGCATTTTTCTGAGGCTTATAAGTGTAAGAATGGTGGTAGTTGGTATTACAACGATGCCTGTGATGACAACATGCTGATGTTTAGCAGGTCGTGTGTGCCAGGAACGCATGTCTACATGCTAACACTGACTGATATGCCTCAGGTGGGAGGGTAATGTAACTTTATATCAGCATCAGCTGTGGGAACTTTGTTGTGATGGTGGCTTTACCCACACTCAGAACTGCCATAAATAAAGCTAGTGTTACGAGTTTCAAAATTGAGTAACTGGAGTAACAAATGATTTTTGTTGGGTTCAGCTGCCCTCACTCTCCTGGGTGAACTCCTGGAAAACAGAATCACGGAATCAGTGAATGAAGGAGTGAACCGCCATCTTCTTCCCCGAATCTCGGTCTGTTTTATTACAAATTTCCAAAATTATCATATAGAACAGTAACATTCCCCAGTGAAATCATGTTTCAGTTTCAATGTCCATTTGTTAGTTTCAATTCAAACACATCAATACAGCTATGTCTCCTTTCCACACATCCGTGGGCAACACCTCACACACATTCACAGAAAGCATCATGTATTTAGAAACATAAACATCCCTCTTTGAAGTGCAATCATGTCCATCAAATAGACTATGTTTTTTTTATCTCATATAGATATATGTATTTGTTTTTAACACAATAAATTCACCATTAAATCAGTGCAACCATGTAAATCATAACCACTTCTGGTTTTAAATCAATACTGAAATGACTTTAGGCTTAAAACATGAAACACAATACACATAGGGAGAACGGTTTAGCTTATGGCGCATTTTCAACTCAGACCGGACAATATAACTACTCCTTCAAAACTTCAGGAAGCTCTCTTTAAGTTGTAAACAGTAGACGTTGCTTTCTTTAACATTAGCAACCATGCAATACATGTCAAGATACCTCGAAAACAGAAATAAAGACAGCCAGGGAGTGAGGACATCAGCACAGAAAATCACAGTTACACAGACACAATACACACAAACGCTAAATGGCGGCTGGCGCCATCGTCTCCAGAAGCTAGCGTTTTCGCGGTCATAAACGCCGCTCTTCAACTCGGCGAAACACATTCAAAATCCGCCAGCTGGCTCATTACAGCTATCGTACACCACTATACACGTTAAGAGGAAACAGTCTTTATAAGTTTTACCGTGTACCGACCTGGAAAACAGAATCACGGAATCAGTGAATGAAGGAGTGAACCGCCATCTTCTTCCCCGAATCTCGGTCTGAGGGAAGAGGGAGGGGTCGCTCACCTTGGGCACCGCGGGGCACCGATACCTACACTTTGGTTCCGCTTTACTTTCGTTCCCTCTACATTGTCCTTCACAATAAGAGTCGCAATCACATTAAACATCGAGCTGGTTATTGCCGGCCTTAATATAGTAATGTGTAAAATGATACACTCATTTAAATTACAGGTGTGGACCAGGAATAAACAAAAATAACTTAATGTCCTCACATTAAGATGTATCACACTAGCAGTAGAGATTTTCAACTCTGGAACAAAGTGGTGGACCGACACACCAACAGACAAGCAAGTAACTAACATTGCCATCCCGAGAGCAACGCTAAAAAATTTATTTGTCAGGGACGTTTTCATGATTTGTATAAATATTATCATGTTTTTATCAGCATATGATACTGCCACTTATTTTTTAGAAAACCAATTTCACAAGCATCCGTTTTCATTTAGTATATTGATATTAACTAAGCCTGTATATATACATGCAGTTAATAGCTTTCAGACAGCTGACCTTGTGAAGTCTGAACACACTGTTCAAGTCTTTATGCAACCGTTAAAACTATATTTTATCATTCTATTATTATTATTTCATTTGATTTCACTCTTTATGATTTGTTTAGTTTGGCTGGCAGATGCTATGTGAATGCAGACCTCTGTCTTCCTATGTCATTGAAGTCGGAAAGGAGGAAACAAACATCCGTACAGAGAGCGAATAATTTGATTAAGAGCAAGAGGTTTAACTGTTGCCATTTATTGTGGACAGGCGAAGGAGAGGCCACAAAGGGTACAACCAATCTGATCGCTTAACAGAGCTGTGACAAATAGCTCTGACAATCCTGTCAGCGGTGCAAACATTGGGCCAGAGTGTCTGAAAGTGAACGGAGACTGCCAGGCCCCGTGTGACGAATCGTCTCAGACTGACAATCTGTCTGCCTGCCCACAAACTTTCAGCTGTCAAATAATGTGGAGTCAGAGCTCAGAGATTATGGAATAAAATATATATATATATATATATATATATTATTTTTTTTTTTTTTTGCCTTCCTGTTTCCGCTGAGGGAGATTTGCACTGACAGACTGACTCAAAGATTGTTATTAAGCACTAGACTTAAACAGAGTGAACAAAACAACTGAAAATCTTAAAAATGCATTTAAAAACATGTTATGCAGTGAGTAATCAAAGCATTATGTGGAAACAACGATAAGAAAGCTCCATGTATACTTCCATTGGGTCGGTATGCACGTGACACAACCCTTTCAATTCAGCATTCAGCATTTCAGAGAGTTTTATTTTGTAACTCCAAAAATATGAGCCTCTTTTAAGGACTTTGGGTAATTTTTATGGGAAGATGCCAAAATGCCAAAAGTGGTGAGCCATAATCTCACACAACCTATACAGACTGAATATGAACAACTAAAAACAGTATAAGGAAAGAGACACCGTGGTCACAAATTGAAGCAGATAACTGTGTCACAGCTAAATGCTTCAGTATGTAAGTCTTGCTGCTTCAGCCTCAGAAGTATGGATAAAATGGAAGGTTTGAAAAAACAAGCTTAAAAACCAGCAGGTTCTTCATAAACAACAAGATGCAGCATTTTCCAGAACTTCCACGGCTATGGTTAAGTACGTAGATTTGAAACAACTTGCAAAGCGTGACCATCATCTTTGCTACTATAAACTCCACATGGTTAAAACAGGGAAAGATCCTGGCCTTGGTTAAAACAAACCAACACTGGCTCCCATGGTCTGATGTTTTGTTGACAAATCCATCCATCCATCCTGGCCTCCTTCATCTGCAGGCTGTGTCGCTCTATAAATACTTACATCAAACCATTTCCTTCTTTGCTCCAGGCGAACAATAATCGCAATACCCATTGCCATCAGAGGGCTTCATCACAGTATCTTTTGGCAGGAGAGTCTCATTAAACCCAGCATCTGACCAATGGAACTAATTTCTACTGGCATTATTAGTTTCTGATCCTGATATTGTCCCAAAAATTATCAAAATCATTATCATATAGTCTGCTGGTGGACATTTTACACTAAACACGTGACACTGCACATATTTCATTGAGACCATTTAATACAATATTGTCTGGAAAAGCATTGATACATCTTTTAGCAACATATTCAAAGCCTTATAACTGGAAGGTTTTTTCATCGGTCACTATTGTGACCGGTGGGATTAAATTGGTTTAATGCCTTGCTCAGGGGAAACTTGTCAAAGCTGTTGGATTTGAGCCATAAACCAATAACCAGCCTCCCACTCTGTACTGCAGGCTACAACCAGTTGATTTTGATAGAAACTTTATGCAAATAGTCACCTTTCTTTAGCGAGAATGTGAAAAAGTTACCACTTTACATTGTCCCGATGAGACACAGTTGCTTTATAATGCTGCAATTTAACTGGAAATGTCAAGCACATTAAGAGCACCACACAGTGTTTTAAAACCAGTTAAAACACTATTATGTCTTCATGTACAATTGCAACATTTAATGTCATCAGAATCAGACTTTATTAGAAATGTGTAGATAGTACATCATGATAATTATTATATACATTTTTTGGGACTGTAGTGGCAAGTCAGTGGAATTGTGAGAAATCAGAGATTGAGTCAAGACATTTTTGGGAATTAAACATGATGTTTTACAAGTGTAGCAAATTTATTCACAAGACTGTGAAACACACCACCCGCATTATTACATTTAAAGATTTATGCTCAAAGTTTTGATAATTAACATTCGAAACATTCTGTCTACAAATAATACCTGAGTTACCCCAAAAATCCAACATGGAATATTTTTATTAGAACTTTCTTTCTACCGAAGAAATGATCACAATTAAAACTGTTGACGGTACAGTGTGCTGCTAAACATAATAACAATATGTGCCTCTGTGTTTCCATAGCTGGTGATAATCTTGGTATGTAACGAATGAGATTAAGCTCTCTACTCACATTCTAAACAGAGCCTTCATACTCAGTACTTGTTGGACCAGAGACTTATGAAACAGACAAAAAAAAACATAAATGTGATAATGGCGGCCAAAGTACAAGGTTTTAAAAACTCAAAGGAAACAATCCAGGCATACTGATTAAATTAAACTGAAAACTGTAATTCCGGTGTAGTACAGGACAAGCTTACTGCGACAGACTGGTTTGCAGAATTAGCAGTGACAGCGTCAGATGTCTCCTGCTGAGAGTCTGATCTAAATTAAGGAAAAGCACATCCGCCAAATACTGCAAGTAAAGCCACAAAACGGCATAGCAAAGTTCTAATTTCTCTCTATGTGGGTTCCATACGAGTACAACACAGTAACAAAACTAAGGGTATATTTTATCGATATAAAACAAATGTAGAGGAGTGTTAGATCTAACACTCCTCTACATTTGTTTTATATCGAGGGTGCAAGCTTTAGGAGTGGAGGAGCCTATAGAATGGGCTTTTATAATGCCTTTAAAAAGATACTTATGTCTGTATAGGCACAAATTATTTGAATAAAGCTCTAATGTGTCTTCACCACCCTGCTGCAGCTCAGGTGTCCAAATTAGATGATGCCTCATCATTTTGCACACCCTTTTACAGATACAAGTTCCTAAATATTGGCAGGTAATTAAACAAAAATGAGTGGTGTCCCGAAAAGAGTGTTAGGTTGTGTTGGACAGGTGAAAATCAGCCTAAACACATGTAAATAATGGGTTTCCCACTGCCTAATATGCTGTACCTAATAATCTAGGTTAGGTTTTGCAAAATCATCCACTGTTTATTTAATTAATGTTTATTTGTACTGGGACAAGTACATAGAATGAACCAAAGCCACATACCAATGCATTTGTAGCCCAAGCTAATTTGCAATGCTCATCTCTAGGTGTTTGTCTAAAATACACAAAAAGATGACAACAAATACAGACTAAGCAGGACACAACAGTTTCAGCACTTACAAACAATTAAATAATTTCCCAGTCTGGGATCATTAAAGTATTTCTATCTATCTATCTATCTATCTATAATTATACAATTAAATCATGACATAATCCAATGTCAGGCTAGCAAGTTTCATCTTGAGTTTAATAATGGTCCCAGTTATGATCCCCATTGTGGGTAAGGAGTTCAAATAGTGATCCCCGAACAGAAAAAGCTCTCTGTCTAGATGAGGATTCACAAAAGCGCAGCTTACCGTTACCCATAGATGCACCCTGAGAGTCACCATGTCTCTATGCAGCTGGACCTGGTCACTATGCATAGGAGCAAAGTTATTTTGGCCATTATTTACAAATTTAATATTAAAGGGTTTTCCAACTTGTCAAGAACTGACGCTTTGGGGTTGTAGGAAGGGACTGCCAACATCCCAAAGCATCAGTTTCTTTAAGAGTTAGGAGTGAGACACAAAAATCTATTTTTCTTACAAATATATATATTTTTTAAATAAACAAAAAATAACATGTTTACTTTCTTAAGAATATGCCAGTGGTTTAATCTTTTATTATATGCTTGCTGGGAAAGGATTAGAGAATTTATACTTTTATATAGCATAAAATTGAGATGGAAGTTTTTTTGACATGTTTCTCAGATTGTTGGTGGGACTCTAACTGTTGCAGAGTGAATGTGTTATCACTGCTGTGTTAGGGGGGCTGCGCCCCCTGGAACCTTTATTAGTAGGAACTGTTATGTCCGAGGCTCTCTGTTCCGCCTGACTGGCTAATGTGCGTACGTAGCTGCCAATGTTGATAAAGAGCACCAGCGGTATCAACAGCTTGCGTGCATTATTATTTTTTACAAGACACCACTCGGGTTACCACACTGGCGACGAGGAGTAAAAAGCGAAGGTCAAGCTGAGGATTTATGCAGAGTAGTAGGGGTGGGGGAAAAAATCGATTCACATAAGAATTGGGATTCTAATCATCCACAATTCTGAATCGATTCATAAACTTTAAAAATCAATTTTTTTATTAACGTTCCCCCGTCTCTCTGCGCCCCCACGGGCTTCCGTACACAGCGTTGCAGCAAGCTTGGGGAAAGAAAGACAAGGAATTTATCTTCAAAATAAGAGCTTGACATTGCACCCCATTGGAGTTTAGAACTGGGTTCTTAGCGGGGGGCTTTTAATTTGAAAGTAGTGACCATTCCTAGCTAGCCGCTACAACAACAAGCTAACAGCGAAGACAGCTTCAGAGACCGAGGAGACGCTAGCATCTCCTGGATCTCAGCGGCTGTCCAGTTGCTCAACTTGACGTCCGCGGATGAAGTGATGGACTGACTGCTGTGATCAGCTGTTTCCTGTTTTTAAAACTCCTCAGCTGTGGGGCGCACAACAGTGCAGGTCATCCACACCTCCGCCCATCTCACGCAATTTCCAACATAACGACGTTTCGGATTTAGATCGGAATGGAGTTGGATAAAAGTGTACCCTCCGAGGTGGCAAATTGGCGGACCAGGACAGACCCCCAATTTACTGGCTTCTGTCTAAATCTGCAGACCGAGCCGCAAAAAGGATGGTCAAATTGGCGGCTTGCTGCCCAGTATATAAGCGGCTATTAACTATGCAAACAAGGGCAGCCACGCACATCAGGCACAATGTCAAACAGAAGTGCACAAAAAGAAGGTGCAGGTCACAACATCCACACACAGTGTAGCCAGCACCATCCTTCCAAGCAGAGAGACAGCAACTTTTTCAAAACCCATATTCATCTAGTCAAAACACACTCACATTAATCACATTATCTTATACAAACTGTATTGTTTTGATGCCATAATTTGCCTTAACACACTATGCATTGTATCAATTTTTGAATCGAGTATAGGTTGAATCAAGAATCGATTTTGAATCGAGTCATGACCCTTAGAATCGGAATCGAATCGAATCGTGAGACACCCAAAGATTCACATCCCTACAGAGTAGGTACCGTTGTGAATTGAAGAAGAAGTTGGCACGCAGTTTGGAGTAATGGCTACTGTCGGCTCACTCAATGAGTTCGTCGACGAGGACGGCGACTGGGTGGAGTATATCGAGAGACTGCAGCACTTTTTCCTGGCTAACGATAGTGACAATGAGGGAAAACAATGGACGATTCTCCTCAGTGTGTGCGGGGCCAAGACGTACAAGCTTATCTGCAATCTGGCCATGCCGCAGAGACTGGGAGACATCGGCTTCAGAGAGCTGGTAACGATGGTGCAAAGTCACCACAACCCCAACCCATCTGTAATTGTTCAGTGATTCAAATTCCATACTCATTCACGTAAGCTGGGAGTGACAGTGGCTGCGTTAGTGGCAGAGCTGAGACAGTTATCTGAGCACTGTGAGTTCGAGTGGTGCTGGAGGACATGCTGCAGGACAGGTTAGTCTGTGGGATTAAGCACTGGTTGTTGGGAGAAGCCACGCTATCCTTCAAAAGGGCGCTTGAGATCGCCCAAGCTATGGAAACAGCAGCAAACAACACTAATGACATTCAAAGTGCTAACGGAGGTGTGCATCCAGGCAAAGTGCGGGGGAGCTAAAAATAAACAGAAAAAAAATGGGGGAAAGCAAAGCCCAAGATGAGCACACATCACATGCAGAGTGAGGAGCCTGAGGAGCAGTGTTCATTCAACATGTTCAATGTCATCAGCCAGCCCCGGACTGAGCCCATCTATACAGCGCTGAAGGTAAATGGCAATGAACTGAAAATGGAAGTGGACACTGGAGCCTCAGTTTCAATGATTAGTCAAGTCACCTTCCACAAGTTGTGGAGCTCAGAAGGTGCGCCTGCACTTAAAGAGCCTAATATAAGACTGAGAACGTATACAGGTGAGTGCATTCCACCGGCTGGTGCTATAGATGTGGACATTGAGTATCTTGGACATAAGGCTACAGCGACACTGGTCGAGTGGGAGGGGCCTAGTTTTTTGGGTCGTGATCTCCAACGAAAAATTCACCTGAATTGGGAGAAAATCTGGGGGGAAATCAAAAACATCACAGTAGTACAAGACATTCTAGCTAAATATGCAGATGTTTTTAAAGATGAGCTTGGCACCCTCTATGGCACTTCAGTGAAATTTTGTGTGGACCCCAAAGCACAGCCACGCTTCTTCAAACCACGCACAGTGCCATATGCCATGAGAGTTAAGGTGGAGGCTGAGTTAGAGAGGCTGCAGCAGGCGGGGGTGATTGAGCCTGTTGAGTTCTCTGACTGGGCAGCCCCAATAGTGCCAGTGATAAAGGAAGATTGCGGAGTACGCTTATGTGGAGACTACAAATTGACAATTAATCAGGCCTAAAGCTCGACACCTATCTCCTGCCTCAGGTGGAGGACCTGTTTATTATGCTAGCAGGTGGCAAAACGTTCATGAAGCTGGATATGAGTCACTTGTACCAGCAGCTGCTGCTGGACGAAGAATCTAAACGATATGTAACTGCTAACACACACAAGGAGCTATTCAAGTACAGCCGCCTGGTGTTCGGTGTCGCATCCAGTCCAGCTATTTTCCAGCACATCGTGGATAATCTACTTCATTCGGGGAAAACATTCCCTATGTTGCTGTCTACCTGGACGACATTCTGGTCACGGGTAGAACAGAGGAGGAGCACTCACAAAATCTCAACCAGGTGTTGAAGAGAATGTCAGACGCTGGCCTGCATCTAAAGCGCAGTAAGTGCGTGTGTCAAGCTCCAAGTGTCACATACTTGGGTCACCAGATTGCGGCTCAGGGTCTGTCTCCGGTGGAAGAGAACGTGAGGGAGATAACGGAGGCCCCACATCCAAGAACGTAAAAGAGCTCAGGTCGTTCCTTGGCTTAGTGAACTACTACGGGAAGTTCTTACTCCTCCTGCACAAGGAGAGTTAGTGGAAGTGGCAGCAGGCTCAGGAGGAAGCTTTTCAGCGTAGGAATACAAGTCCTTTCGCCTCTTCGAGGTCCTGTTTCGGCCGTGCAGGACCCAAATTGACTCCTTTTTCCAGCATATGGGCCCCAAGAGCCCCCTCTTACCTCTTGATCTGGCAAGAAGAGGAGAAGCTTTCTCTGCATCTCACAGAGTCTTCGTTTCTGTCATTAATTAAGCCTTTCATCCATAATTTGACTATTTTCTTTTTTCTTGCTATAAACATGTCACTGGAGACTTCTTTTAGTAATATACAATGAATAACCATGAATAGCAAAAACTGCTGGTGCACTTTGATCCCAACAAGGACGTTATCCTGTCATGTGACAGATCCCCTTATGGCATGGGGGTATGGAGGATGGGAGTGAAAGGCCTATCAGCTATGTGTCACATACTCTCACGGCAGGAGAAAAAGGGGACTCACAGTTAGAGAAAGACTAGCTGTGGTTTTTGCTGTGAAACGCTTCCACCACTACCTGTTTGGTTGCCCTTTTACCATCTTTACAGACCATAAGGCCCTAATGGGTCTGTTTAGTGAGTCAAAAGGCTTTCCTTCCCTGGCTTTAGCAAGAATACAGCGCTGGGCATTAACCCTGTCAGCATATCAATATCGCATAGAGCACAAGGCAGGTAGTGAAAATGCAAATGCTGACGCTTTCAGCCGCCTGCCTCTCCCTGACACACCCAGTCGCACTGGCCTGCCCCCAGAGACTGCTTTCTAATGGATAGACTGTCAAAGGCTCCCGTGACAGCAAAACAGATCAAAATGTGGACAGAGAGAGACCCAGTGTTATCACAGGTTAAGAGATGGGTGATGCAGGGATGGCCTGTAACTGTAGAGCAGGAGGGATTCAAGCCTTATGTCAAGCGCAAACTGGAGTTGAGTGTACTTGATGGCTGTCTCCTCTGAGGCTCCAGAGTGATTGTCCCTCCTCCAGGGCAAGTACAGGTGATGGAGAAGCTACATGATGCCCACCCTGGGGTATCCCGAATGAAGAGCCTCGCCAGTTCATTTGTGTGGTGGCCTGGGATGGACCGTGCCTTGGAAGACAAGGTAAAGGCATGTTCACAATGTCAAAGTAATCAAAAGATGCCAGCATCAGCACCACTCCACCCATGGCAGAGGCCAGGCTGTCCATGGTTCAGGCTACACCTGGATTTTGCTGGTCCATTTATGGGTAAGATGTTCTTGGTGATGGTGAACACGCATTCTAAGGCCCATATCATGTCAAATATTACTGCCCCCAGTTGTGACAGACAATGAGCCGACTTTCACCAGTGAGGTTTTGAGAAAAACGGGATCCATCATGTCCACACTGCCCCCTACCACCCCGCCTCCAACGGCTTTGTAGAAAGAGTTGTTAAAACTTTGAAAGATGGACTGCAGAAAATGTCAGGACACTCTCTGGAAACCAAGCTTTCCCGTTTCATGTTCCAGCCAGACATCAGGGTGAGAGTCGTCAGGTCGCAGGATGAGCAGAAATCTCAACAGATTTAAAGAGAGACTTTTCATCCAGGAGACTGTGTGTACGGTAAAAATTTTGCAACAGGTTGACCCTGGTTGCCAGGAGTTATTTACCACCAGACGGGTCCAGTGTCTTTTGTGGTGGACTTGTCTGACGGCAGGCAGGTTCGCAGGCACCAGGATAGGATCACCGGCGGGTCCGCCATGATGTGGGAGGGAAGGGTCCTCAGTAGGGATGTGATTCTCAATTCAACGAATTCTCGATTCAACCGATTCTTGATTCAAAAATTGATACAATGCATAGTGTGTTAAGGCAAATTATGGCATCAAAACAATACAGTTTGTATAAGATAATGTGATTTTTAAATAAACTGATTCCAATGATGTAACCACACAAAGGCAAACTTAAGACAAAAGGTAACATCTATCTATGGTCACATTATGCTATGTAAGAAATGAGAACTTCCTCCATGAAATGCGCAACAGAACAACTTTAATAGCGCAATCTGCTGCAGAATGAAAAAAACAAGCTCTTAAAGAGTGTTTTGACTAGATGAATATGGGTTTTGAAGAAGTTGCTGTTTCTCTGCTTGGAAGGAAGGTGCTGGCTACACTGTGTGTGGATGTTATGACCTGCACCTTCTTTTTGTGCACTTCTGTTTGACATTGTGCCTGCAGTGCATGGCTGCCCTTGTTTGCATAGTTAATAGCCGCTTATATACTGGGCAGCAAGCCGCCAATTTGACCGTCCTTTTTGTGGCTCGGTCCACGGATTTAGACAGAAGCCGGTAAATTGGGGGTCTGTCCTGGTCCGCCAATTTGCCACCTCGGAGGGTACACTTTTATCCAACTCCATTCCAATCTAAATCCGAAACGTCGTTATGTTGGAAATTGCGTGAGATGGGCGGAGGTGTGGATGACCAGCACTGTTGTGCGCCCCACAGCTGAGGAGTTTTAAAACCAGGAAACAGCTGATCACAGCAGTCAGTCCATCACTTCATCCGCGGACGTCAAGATGAGCAACTGGACAGCTGCTGAGATCCAGGAGATGCTAGCGTCTCCTCGGTCTCTGAAGCTGTCTTCGCTGTTAGCTTGTTGTTGTAGCAGCTAGCTAGAAACGGTCGCTACTTTCAAATTAAAAGCCCCCCGCTAAGAACCCAGTTCTAAACTCCAATGGGGTGCAATGTCAAGCTCTTATTTTGAAGACAAATTCCTTGTCTTTCTTTCCTCAAGCTTGCTGCAACGCTGTGTACGGAAGCCCATGGGGGCGCACAGAGAGACGGGGGAACGTTAATAAAAAAATCGATTTTTGAAGTTTATGAATCGATTCAGAATTGTGGATGATTAGAATCCCGATTCTTATGTGAATCGATTTTTTCCCCCACCCCTAGTCCTCAGTACATTTCACACAAGGACAGTGTGAGCAACATTGGTGGAGATATTTTGTTTCCAAATCTTGTTCATTACATTGTTCAATATTCCTTACATTTAAGGTTGCAATATGTAAGAATTTTGGTTGAAAACATTCAAAAAATTACCAAACAAAATGGTAAGAAATAACAGTTCTGACACCATGAAATCTATGTACTGTGTTGCAGAGATATCTTCTAAAGTAAGCATGCTAACCAGCTAATCCACTGTTCAAGTAGGATTTGAACTACTGAGGAGATTTATCAGAGAAGTACAATTTAGAAAGCTAAAATGGAATAGCATGGTCCAGTGTGCCGATGTTCTTGTCTGATAATTTGGTTGCCTTACATGTGCAAGTTCTGTGTGTTTTTCTCTACTTTTGGCTGAATCTGACCACCACAATTTTCAAATAATGCAGAAACAAACCATTTCACATGTACCGCTTGCAGCATATTATGTTGAGGCTGCAGAAATTCAGACTCTAGTTTACAAGACAGATAAACCCACACATACTTCTTCCTTCACTGCAAGACACAACTTCAGCCCCCAGAAGGAAAGGAGTTTGAAATGATTGTTGCCGAGTTGATCCTCACTCCGCCTGAAGGAAGTCTACCAACACACAGCTGCAAACAGCAAAAACACGTTTTACACCATTCAGAAGGGATGACCAATGTATGCATGCACCGTCCCAGATGAAGTGAGACCTAGCTTTCCCCAAGAGCTCCCTGAAGAAACAGAGCAGGCATACCCAAAACACTGCACGGCTTGCAAAATAAAACAGGGACACAGTGGATAGAGGCGACAAATGAAGGGCAGGAGAATGTCTTTTGGACTTCAATAAGTGATCACGGGTATCCAGAGTTTGTGACAGCCTACAGCGCCATCATCTAAAGCAACAGCTGAAAGTTTACCCTGTTCCTGACCAGTACAATCCTGCACTTTCATGATTCATACTGCGCAGTCCAAAGGATTCCTCAAAAATTGTACTTTCATAACTGCACTCAATACATGTTTCAGCCAGCATGTTTTAGTCCATCAACCTAGGTTTTACACCCTAACATGGCTGACTCCTTGACCATTATCCAATGAAATTAAACATTTTAATCTTGGTCAACTATGTAGCACTTTGTACTGGAAGGTGCTGTTAAAAGACAGATTGATTCTCGTGAGATTATGATTATTTTCTCAAAATATTTGTGTGTCTTCAGCTGACATTTCGAAACAAATGAGTACCTCTGCATTTGGTACCAATCTTACCTTATCAGTAAACGCCCCGCCCTTCATTTGTTGCCTCTCTCCTCTGTGTCCCTGTTTTATTCTGTGTCCCTGTTTTATTCAGCAACAACGACGAGTCGGCCTACAAGGAGGTCCAGCACCTAACAGCGTGGTGAGCCAACAACAATTTGGCTCTCAACACCAAGAAGACCAAAGGGCTCATTGTGGACTACAGAAAGTCAAATGATTGCACACACACCCCCATCTGTATCAACGGAACAGAGGTTGAGCATGTCACCAGCTTCAAGTTTCTGGGTGTTCACATCTGACTATATCTGATCAAGAAGGCTCAGCAGCGTCTCTTCTTCCTGAGAAGACTAAAGAATGTCGATCTGTCTCCTCAGATACTGGTGAACTTCTACCCCCCACTTCTATCCCCACCCCCCTTTTACTTCTAATATTAAGAGAAGTCAGTTACTCTTAAATATAAAAATTCAACCTGAAAAGATAGTAACGCTATCTATTTGCCTCTGTGTTTCCATAGTTGGTGATAATCTTGATATGTAATGAACACTATTAAGCTCTCTGCCCACATTCTAAAATAAGTCTTTATACTATCATCATCATCTGTTGAAATAGAGTGATCATTAATTAGCAGTTTTTCCAAACCAAGATGAGATCAAGCACTCAGTACATAGAAAGAAAATCCAAATAATTGTGATAATGACAACCTTGTTTGCAGAATTAGCAGTGACAGTGTCAGATGTCTCCTGCTGAGTGTCTGATACCTACATACCTGCCAAATACTGCAAGTAGAGCCACAAAACGGCAATGCAATATTCCGATTGCTCCTAATGTGGGTTTCATTACAAGTACAACGCAGCAACAAAACTAAAGGTAGATTAAAATGGGCATGATCATTTTCAGCAACAATGCATGCTACAAGACCCATCTCATTATCGATATAAAGCAAATGTAGCGTTAGTGGGTGCAAGCTTTAGGAGTGGTGGAGCCTATAGAATGGGCTTTTATAATGGCTGATCCACATTAACAGGATACTTATGTCTGTATCTGAAAAGGCACACATTGTTTGAATTTCACCACCCTGCTGCAGCTCAGATGTCCAAATTAGATTATGCCTCATCATTCTGCACACCCTTTAGCAGATTCAAGTTCCTAAACATTAACAGGGCAGCCCAGTGGATAATATAGTCGTTAGACAAAAAGAGGCTGACTAAAGTGGCCCAACAAGAGTGTTGGGTTGTGTTAGACAGGTGGTAATCAGCCTAAACACACCAAAATACTGACTTCCCACTGCCTCATATGCCTAATAATTATGTATTATTAATTAATGTAATATTATTATTATGATTCAATTCTATTAATCTAATCTAAAAAAAGATTGTGATTATCTGACTAAATTCAACATTTACTACCATAACATGATTTTTTTCTCGAAATAAAATGATGAGTTTGCCCATATAATACACATGCTTTTTATATAAAGGTCATATTTATAACATTTTTATGCAGAAAAATCTTATTTTTTTTTTGCAAAAAAGACATTAACAGAGCTTGTAGACAGGTACAGAATAAAAAATCTCTTTTCCTTAAAAGCATTATTATGATTGTGAATCAATAATTTGACAATGTTTGTCGGGAACAAAATTTCTGCTTTCCTTTTTTAAGAATGCTACATTTTGCTACATTTAGCAGCTGAATGTTATCAGTAACGCCTTTAATGTTATATCAATGGTATTATTGATATATTTTGTTGTTGTACAATTTTCTACACAACATTACATGTTCCACATATGCTGGTGATATATTACTACTTTTTCTTTACTTTTTCTTGTAATAATACATTTCTCAAAATCACCAGAGCCTGTTTTATCTACTTTAAATGTATGGTGTTCTTATAATTTGTATCTCTTGAAGTCATTTTGAACTGTTACTCAACATCACAGTGCAAGAGGATTTGTCCTCAGTGACTTTGCGAGTAATTACTACATGCAGCATAGTGTACTTTATACAGCAATACCCAGTGGGAAATATTATATATATATATATATATATATATATATATATATATATATATATATATATATATATATATATATATATATATATATATATATATAATTTTTTTGTTATGTCTCCTAATTTCTTTTTTTTTAAAGATTATATTTCACTGTGAACACATGTGAGCTTTTGTGACTGTCCCTCTTGTCCATTAAGTTGAGCCATTATTGAGTTACTTAAATAAAAATTGAACAAACTGTCCTAAATCACAGAGAGGTGGGCAGCTTCACTGAAGGTCACATTTGCATAAAATTCCTCTTTATTGACTTGCAACCTGAGCAACGGAGGCTCGGAGAGGTGAGTATTTCCACCGACAGCGGCAGCATGCTTGAGTGCCAGCGAGGAAGCCCTTGGCTGTGTAAAGACTCCCGGTAAAGTGTTTGTCACACATGCTGAAGCTCATTTTTTCCAGACAACAAGCTTTCCCTCTTTGTCAGAGCGCCACAGGCACGCACAGCAACAATGACAAAAAGTGCCTTTGGTGCAGAAATGTCATGCAAATTAACTCCTTACTGAATGTGGAATTTGCAGCACTAGTCGCTCAGGTAGAGTTTAAATAGGAGCAGAAAGGCAAACACGTTTCCAGCACGTCTTTGCAGATGAAAAATGGGGCATTGATGGCCGCTGCCCTCCATCTCCTCTTGACACAGTTAGTACCTGAAGTGAAACTCCTCAAGCGTCTTGACTTTTGAATAGCAGCCTGTAATAATTGCAATTTTCTAAACTTCTTTATAATGGCTAAGTGCTGAATGTCTTTTTCCTCTCATTGAGAACATTTGGGCTCGTTGCCCCCCACGAGCAACATGTGACCGCCTCCCATTAATTTAGTCATACACTTCACCCATGGTACTTATCAGTGGGTCATGCCCCATTATAAATACAGTTTTCTCTATTCATGCACACAGTGATTCCCAGTAGGGGTGAAGAGTAAGTGATTAATTTGATTGGCCTTCCCCTCCGGCGGTACAGCCGCAGACTTGCCGACAGTTTTTTCATTGTGCTGAGCAGATGGGAGCTGCTGCCGAGCTCCTGATGAAATTTTATGCAAGTACAATCTCACCTCTGCGCAGCGCTTCAACAAACATCACGTCTAACGTGTTTTTTCTCCCCGTTAGTGATGAACACTGATATTTAGAGTAATTGCTTTGCCTACAGTTAACCCTAAAATTGTCAGCAGTTATACATCTCATAAATGTTCATTCAAGGATTTATTACAATCATTTTAAACCCAAATCAGGACGAGCATAAAATTTCACCCAATAATTGTTTTATTGTTAAGCATGTATGCATGCAGCACTTTTTCCATGTTTTTTAAATGATTATTGAATTGATACAGTCTGTCTCGGTACTTAACTGTAATATCTGTGATTAGTGTGCATATTAATATTAATGCAGCACTAGCCTCACAAATCTCAAATAGATCTCTTTAGATTTCTGTTACCAAAGTTTAATGTGTGTTCATGTGAGGTCAAACTAGGATATTACTGAGCTCAATAATACTGACATTTTTAACAAAAAAAAAAAAACCCACATGATTCATTTTCTTTTTTGGTGTAATAACAGTGGTTTACAGCCATTTCTGTATTGGTCATGTAACCTGTTGGAAAAAAAAGAAACCAAACTGTTACTAAATGCGTTAAAAATATGAGAAAATATGTTAGAAATATGTTCTTTCACTGAGAATTATTTTTTTTTTAATTCATACATTTATTATTCAATTCATAACACATTCTTTATTTTATTCTTCATTTCATTTATTATTTCATTTGATACCAGAGGTCCTTTTGATTCAGTAGGTGGTTCTGTGAAGGAAAACTTTAAAAAGATGATTTCATTGGTTCATATCCGTTTAGCTGATTTGCTATTGGTTAAAACAGCGCATGTCCCACCTCCTTCACGTAAGATACGCTGCGACAGTGTGTTCAAGAATGCGCAGAGAGCAGCAAGACAATAGCAGAAACACGGAGTTTTTTGGAGTGATAAAACTTGTTTTAAACACTTGGTATTGTGATATATTGTTGAAAGGAGGAACTGTGCAAACAGATAAAAGTCCGGTGAATCACTGAAGCGACCCTGGGAACATCTTGTGTTCGTTTTATTACCTTCCTTTCTCGGTGAGTACTACGATGCATTAGCAAATAGCTCTGTGAATTAGCTTAGCCTCGTGGTGTTTTAGCCGACGAGCGAGCGCATAAATCACAGTGTTGTGGTATTTTTGTAACGATAGCAAAGGAAAAATGGGAATATGTGTATAAAATGAGTATGTGTGCATGTTATTTACATTGTGTAAAATGGTGAAACACCATTTAGCTGAGTTTCATGGGTCATGAAGCTACAAATTATGTATGTTACTGCACTGTGGCGTGCATCAGTACAAGGTAGCAGTATTGTGACAAGAAATTCATGTCACGTTTATGTTACATTATCTTACTCAACTTAATCCAATGTGAGTACTCAATGATGAACTGTGAGTGGTTTTATAATCATTTGCACATTAGTTCCTGATTGTTTATTAGTAATTTCATGATTTTGTTTTCACTATAAAATAGTGAAGTTGACATTTCATGCGTTAATATTGCAATGCAGCAGTTATCTTTTTATAAGTTAACAGTGAAAAGTTGTATTATACATTGATGTTGATAAAATTAAACTGTACAGTTAAGGGAAGATTGAACAGATTTATATATCAGCCCTGTTATGTTATACAGGCTGGGTTTTTTGGATACACTGAGATTCTGGGCCCTGGACGTGGAGTGATTCTCTTCCTGACGAGGGAGATGGCGAGCTACCCGTGTGAGCATCTGGATTAAGGAGAGGCCTTTCCATTCTTCATCTGCTGTCCTGTCAGCGTGGTAGGACTTTGGGGAAGGACTTCCAAGGACGATTTAAGAGAACTATTTTATTTTTGGGAAGAACATTCTATTTCATTTTATTAAGGGTGCACCCAGTTAAGAGACATTTCAAAAGAGAACAAAACTAACTGCCGGCAGTATTTGTAAACTGTTTATTTTCTTATGTGTGTTCAATACAGTGGTTGCTTAAACTTAACGGTGTGTCCTTTTTACTCATTGTGGTGTCCAATTCCTTCTTATTACTTTGCCTGCGAACCTAGTGTGCACTTACCTGTCAGGTGGGTTACACAATAAAACTTGGCGAGCTTAGCCAGGAGCAATTCATAAATTTAAATTCGTAATTTAATTAAAAGGACACCTTTTGAGTAACTGGACTGTGATCAAGTGTAATTTGGAGAAAATTCAACATTTGAGGCATTTTGGTTGTATTAACCCATCTCATTTTCAAGTTATCGAAGTTTCAGTTTTACCTTGGTAAAAAATGGATATCATTTTGACAAAGAGTGTGAAGATCCCAAATGCTGTTTTAGTTAGTGGGTTAACCGACACTGAGGTTGATAATGAAATTTTTGATTTACTCAAGCAATATGGATCTATCTCTAGGATTATCAAAGTACCTAGCACAGACCCTGAAACCCAAGCAATTGCAGAGTTTGAACATGGCACTGCTGTGAAAGCACTTGAAGCTGATGTCTTACCTTGCCGAAGACCATGCGCTGCAAATCCTGAGGTTATCCACCACGTTCAGAGTCTTGCCAGCGTTTACACAAGTGATGCAGGCACCAGTGCAACAAATACCTACCTTTCTGGGTTGAAAGACTTAGCTAAGATGAGTGGCAGGGAGTTTGGAGATATCCTTCGTGAGGAGCTGGCAAGGATCAGTAAATCCATTAGAACTGAAACCCCACTTGAAATCATTGAAGAGCCCGTGGAAACTGAGCCACCCCTTACACAAAGTGATATCCAAGCTGCAGCCCCTAGCTTTGTCAGTGTCCCAGATGAAGTGAGTCAGGACTATTACAAACCCCAGACTGGCATCGAGGTCAGAGATTTTCTCCCTCCAAGAGGAGAAAGAACCAGCACTTTCCACTTGCCTTCAGATCAACTCAGCACACCAGAAGTACAGCGTGTTGTGGTTGAGCACATTGTCAAGAGCAGTGAAATTTCACCTCACATTCATTTTCCTTGTAAACTGAAACAGTTTTCTGGGCGACATCCTCAGCCAAACTTTGAAGTCGACTATGACACGTGGCGCAACAATGTGGAGTTCTGCTTGAATGACCCGTCTATCCCTGACTCCCAAATGGTGAGGAAAATTGTTGAAAGTCTTTCGGCCCCAGCTGCAAACATAGTCAAGTCATTAGGGCCTCAAGCGTCACCAAAAGAGTACTTGAACTTACTTGATTCTGCTTATGCCACTGTTGAAGATGGGGATGAGCTCTTTGCAAGATTCTTGAACAACAATCAAAATGCTGGGGAGAAAGCGTCTGATTACCTACAGCGACTGCACACTGCATTGAGCTATGTGGTCAATAAAGGAGGAATTGCTGCTGGCGACTCTGACAAACAACTTCTCAAGCAATTCTGTCGTGGATGTTGGAATAGTGTTTTGATCACCAATCTTCAGCTTGAACAGCTCAGGAGTAAGCCACCGTCGTTCGCAGAGCTCCTCCTCTTACTGCGAACTGAGGAGGACAAACAGGCTAACAAAGCCAGCAGAATGAAGCAGCACCTTGGGTTCACCAAGCCAAAAGTCACATCGAACATGCAAGCTGCACACACGTCCTACACAGAGGATATTGTCATGCCAAAGGAAACAGAGGAAACCTTCTTAGTCATGACCAAAGACATACAGAAACAGATTGCTGAACTTCAGGTTCAGGTGGCAAAACTTAGTGCATGTAGCTCAGAGAAGCCTATGAGGAAGAAAGCAACAGTGAATACAAGACAGAATCAGAAGTCAAAAAATACCCAGCCGGAAGGACAGCTTCAGCAATTGACTATGACAGTGATGCCGAAGCCATGGTATTGCTTCAAATGTGGTGAGGATGGCCACATTGCATCTACATGTGACAACATGCCCAATCCCAGCCTTGTGCAAGCCAAGAAAGCAAAGCTGAGGGAGAAGCAGCGCGCTTGGGAAGCTCAGAATGGCTCATCCACCACTCCCCAGTTAAACTAGAACAGGCTTCTGTTGAGGGGAAAATGGAAGCCAAGAAACCACCATGTCCCCCATCTACAGGCGATCAAAAACCTGTGACTCACAGCCACAGAGTCACACAAAAAAGGGGATTGCCAAAGCATCTTATAGGCAGTAAGTGTACAGCCAATGTAAATGTGGGTGGGGTGGACTGTAGTTGTCTACTAGATACAGGGTCACAGGTCACTACGGTGGCCAAGTCCTTTTATCAGACCCATCTATCTGATCATCCTATCAAGCCTATCAGCAACATCCTTGAGGTAGAGGGAGCGAATGGCCAACCTGTTCCTTATCTGGGTTATATAGAGGTTAACCTTAAGTTCCCTAGAGCCCTTCTTGAGTCCGAGCCTGAAATTTCAACTTTGGCTTTAATCATTCCTGACCTCCGTTCAAACAGTGATGTCCCATTGTTAATCGGAACTAACACTTTAGACCCTCTCTACGATCAGTGTTGTGATGAGTTTTCACTTTCCCATAACTCATCCTGCTATGGCTACAGACAGGTCCTTCACACACTCCAATTGAGGAAAAAACAAGCAACAAGCGGAGAACTCGGCTTTTTGAAGCTCAGAGGAAGAGAACAAGCAGTTCTCCCAGCGAAACAAAGAGTGCCGCTTGAAGGCTATATGTGTGTCAACTCAGTCAACACAGAAAAATGTGCTCTGATTGAACAACCATCCAGATCAACTCTGCCAGGCGGTGTGTTTGTAGACTGTTGTCTCATTGCCTTGCCAGAACATGGCTCCAATAAACTGCCTGTCTTCCTTAGAAATGAAACTGAACATGACATCATTCTACCTACCAACTGTGTCATTGCAGATCTGACTGTTGCAGATACTGTCATAGAGAATCACCTAGTTGATGGGGGTGGTCAGAAGCGTGTCATTGACTGCTCTACTCATCAAGCGGAGACATGTCCTGGAAAAAGCTTTGACTTTGGGCCCTCTCTACCTGAGCAGTGGAAGGAAAGAATCACCTTGAAGCTTAATACCTTCTCTGATGTGTTCGCCCAGCATGACCTTGACTTTGGCCATGCGACGAAAATCCAACACCACATCAAGCTAAAGGACGAGACACCCATCAAGCAGAGACCCCGTCCAATTCATCCCCGTGATTATGAAGCAGTCAAAAAGCACCTCAAAACCCTTCTTGATGCAGGCGTCATCAGAGAATCGGAGTCCCCATTTTCATCGCCGATTGTGGTGGTGAGAAAGAAGAATGGCGATGTACGCCTATGTGTGGACTATAGAAAGTTAAACCTGCAAACGATAAAAGACTCTTATGCGTTGCCAAACCTGGAGGAGTCATTTTCTGCTCTTGCTTGATCCAAGTGGTTCTCTGTGATGGACTTGAAGTCTGGGTACTATCAAATTGAGATGAATGAAAGTGACAAGCCAAAAACTGCCTTTGTGTGCCCCTTTGGATTCTGGGAGTTCAACCGGATGCCTCAGGGAGTCACCAATGCACCGAGCACATTCCAACGGCTCATGGAAAAGTGCATGAGTGACATTCATCTAAAGGAAGTTCTGGTCTTCCTTGATGACCTAATCGTGTTTTCGGACACTCTGGAAGAGCATGAGTCTAGGCTCATCCACGTGCTCAACCGTCTCAAGGAATATGGCTTGAAACTTTCACCTGATAAATGTAAGTTCTTTCAGACTTCAGTGCGTTACTTGGGGCATATTGTGTCCAGCGATGGAGTGAAGACCGACCCTGATAAGGTTCAAGCCTTGAAAACCTGGCCGAGACCACAGAACTTAAAGGAGCTCCAATCCTTCCTCGGATTTTCTGGTTACTACCGGAGGTTTGTAAAGGATTATTCAAGGATAGTCAAGCCCTTGACCCACCTCACTGCTGGCTACCCACCACGGCGGAAGGGAGTCAAGATCAGCCTCAGTGATGGGAAATACCTCAGCCCAAAAGAACCCTTTGGTGAACGCTGGGGCACTGAGTGTCAACAAGCCTTTGAGGCGATCATACACAAACTGACATCGTCCCCAGTCCTTGGTTATGCAGATCCAAGTCTTCCTTACGTGCTCCACACTGATGCCAGCACGACAGGATTAGGAGCTGCTTTGTATCAGAATCAAGACGGGAAACTGCGTGTGATTGCTTATGCTAGTAGAGGACTCTCCTGCAGTGAGGCAAGATACCCAGCGCACAAACTTGAATTCTTGGCCCTTAAATGGGCCATCACAGAGAAGTTTCACGACTACCTGTATGGAAACTCTTTCACTGTTATCACCGATAACAATCCCTTGACATACCTACTTACCACAGCCAAGCTCGATGCTGCAAGCTACCGTTGGTTGGCTGCGCTCTCAACATTCACCTTTGACATCAAGTATCGAGCTGGCAAGCAGAATACGGATGCTGATGGTCTGTCAAGGAGATATCACGGTGCGTTGGAAAATGATGCCACATCACAAGAGGAGAGCCAAAGGATTGACCAGTTCACTTCTCAGCTACTGACATCCACAAATGAGTTCGAACTGGTAACTCAAGAAATTGTCAAGGCTGCTTCTCAAAGGCATACTGTGAGGCAAGATCAAGAGCTTTTACCTTTCCTTGGATATGTTGAGTCACTTGCCATTCATGCAGATGCAATCCCTGCAGTCCTTGGGGAAGATGAGTCACAGGATGGGATCCTAACAGTGCCTAAATACAGTGAGTCTGACCTCATGAAGCTGCAAAGAGAAGATCCTGGCATCAGCAAGGTTATCAGTTTGGTGGAATCCCATAACTTACCTGCATATCACACGGCAGATTCTCCTGAGGAACAGTTGATCTTGAGAGAGTGGAAACGGCTTCAATTGAAGTCAGGCCTTTTGTACCGGACACGGGAGTGTGAGGGACAAACCCTATTTCAGCTGGTACTCCCAGATGTCCTACGGCCTATTGTACTCACAAATCTCCATGATGACATGGGACATTTAGGGATTGAACGTACCCTTGAACTTACCAGATCCCGATTCTACTGGCCAAAGATGGCTGCTGATGTAGAGAGAAAGGTGAAAACATGTGAGCGATGTGTTCGAAGAAAGACCCAACCGGAAAAGGCTGCCCCACTAGTGAATATCCAAACCACTAGACCAATGGAGTTGGTTTGTATGGATTTCCTTTCATTAGAGCCAGACAGCCACAACACTAAGGACATCCTCGTCGTTACGGATCATTTCACCAAATATGCCGTAGCCATCCCTACCAGAGATCAGAAAGCTAGTACCGTTGCTAAAACCTTATGGGAACACTTCTTGGTTCATTATGGTTTTCCTGAACGCCTTCACAGCGACCAGGGGAGGGATTTCGAGTCTCATACCATTAAGGAGCTATGCGCATTGTTAGGCATTCGTAAGGTGAGGACAAGCCCTTACCATCCCAGGGGAAACCCTGTTGAGCGGTATAACAGAACACTCCTCAGCATGTTAGGCACTCTGAAAGACGAAGAGAAGATTCAGTGGCGAGAGTATGTCAAACCTCTCACTCATGCTTACAATTGCACTCGAAATGACGTTACCGGGTTCTCCCCATATGAGCTGATGTTTGGGAGACAACCACGGTTACCCATAGACCTAGCCTTTGGATTGCCTGTCAAGGGAAAAGAGTCCAGTTCACATTCTCAGTATGTAAGGAACCTGAAATCCCACCTAGAAGAAAGTTATCAAGTTGCCATCGAGAACTCTCGCAAGGTCGCAGAGAAAAACAAGAGGCGATTTGATAGAGTTGTCAGAGAATCTACACTGGCTGTCGGGGACCGAGTCCTGGTCCGCAACCTTCGTCTCCGGAACAAACATAAACTGGCCGATCGTTGGGAGCCCATGATCTATGTGGTTACCAAGCAGATGGGAGACTTACCTGTCTACTCAGTGAAACCAGAAAAGGAGGAAGGACCATCACGGACGCTACACAGAGACCTTTTACTCCCATGTGGATTTCTTCCTGAAACTGAGAGAGAGGAACAAAAGATGAAAAGCACTCCTAAGAGACCTCGAACAAGGCGGCAAAGTACTATCCAACAAGATGAGGAGCCCTTCACGTCAGATGATGATGACGAGTGTGGAAACTGGAATCCAGCTGCTGTCTTACCAGATGTCAAAGACAGGAAGTTTGTCAAAGTGTATGATGTACCAAGACACAATCATGCACATGCCCTGGGTAATCATAGTCAAAGCCCTACAAAACCTCACCCATATCAGGTCAGTGCAGATTCAGCCCCAGGAGCTGTAAGACCAAGTGATGGCCTTCAGTGTGAAAAGGAGATATGCTCAAGTGTTTGTGATTCATTTCCAAGAGAGGCTGAAGAGGAGGGGGCAGTCCAACATTCCAAGGCACCAACAACACCTGAAACAGAAGCTGGAAACTCACCTGAAATGGAAAATCAAAACATACCTGAAATGGAAACTCAAAACTTACCTGGAGACCTTCCTGATACTAGTTCAGAGCCTGTGGAAGGAGGTCTGGTGGAACTGGAAACTAAAGATCATACAGAGGCAAAGATACCAACTCAAGAAAAGACAGAGGGGCAAGCAGAAGAAGACATTCATGTCAGACGATCACTCAGACAACGTGAGCCATCACGTAGGTTCCACTACCCTGAATTGGGGAACCCTCTAGTTTCTGTTGTAACTTCCTTGTTTCAAGGGTTGAGTACCGCCTTCACCAATTCTCTTAATAATAATGCCAGTAGAGATTGGTTAACAAACATTCCCTTGGAAGTGACACAATCAGTAGTTACCCAGCAGCCCTTTACGCATGCAACGGGACGTGCATACATTTAAGGGGGGAGTGTGTAACCTGTTGGAAAAAAAAAGAAACCAAACTGTTACTAAATGCGTTAAAAATATGAGAAAATATGTTAGAAATATGTTCTTTCACTGAGAATTATTTTTTTTTTAATTCATACATTTATTATTCAATTCATAACACATTCTTTATTTTATTCTTCATTTCATTTATTATTTCATTTGATACCAGAGGTCCTTTTGATTCAGTAGGTGGTTCTGTGAAGGAAAACTTTAAAAAGATGATTTCATTGGTTCATATCCGTTTAGCTGATTTGCTATTGGTTAAAACAGCGCATGTCCCACCTCCTTCACGTAAGATACGCTGCGACAGTGTGTTCAAGAATGCGCAGAGAGCAGCAAGACAATAGCAGAAACACGGAGTTTTTTGGAGTGATAAAACTTGTTTTAAACACTTGGTATTGTGATATATTGTTGAAAGGAGGAACTGTGCAAACAGATAAAAGTCCGGTGAATCACTGAAGCGACCCTGGGAACATCTTGTGTTCGTTTTATTACCTTCCTTTCTCGGTGAGTACTACGATGCATTAGCAAATAGCTCTGTGAATTAGCTTAGCCTCGTGGTGTTTTAGCCGACGAGCGAGCGCATAAATCACAGTGTTGTGGTATTTTTGTAACGATAGCAAAGGAAAAATGGGAATATGTGTATAAAATGAGTATGTGTGCATGTTATTTACATTGTGTAAAATGGTGAAACACCATTTAGCTGAGTTTCATGGGTCATGAAGCTACAAATTATGTATGTTACTGCACTGTGGCGTGCATCAGTACAAGGTAGCAGTATTGTGACAAGAAATTCATGTCACGTTTATGTTACATTATCTTACTCAACTTAATCCAATGTGAGTACTCAATGATGAACTGTGAGTGGTTTTATAATCATTTGCACATTAGTTCCTGATTGTTTATTAGTAATTTCATGATTTTGTTTTCACTATAAAATAGTGAAGTTGACATTTCATGCGTTAATATTGCAATGCAGCAGTTATCTTTTTATAAGTTAACAGTGAAAAGTTGTATTATACATTGATGTTGATAAAATTAAACTGTACAGTTAAGGGAAGATTGAACAGATTTATATATCAGCCCTGTTATGTTATACAGGCTGGGTTTTTTGGATACACTGAGATTCTGGGCCCTGGACGTGGAGTGATTCTCTTCCTGACGAGGGAGATGGCGAGCTACCCGTGTGAGCATCTGGATTAAGGAGAGGCCTTTCCATTCTTCATCTGCTGTCCTGTCAGCGTGGTAGGACTTTGGGGAAGGACTTCCAAGGACGATTTAAGAGAACTATTTTATTTTTGGGAAGAACATTCTATTTCATTTTATTAAGGGTGCACCCAGTTAAGAGACATTTCAAAAGAGAACAAAACTAACTGCCGGCAGTATTTGTAAACTGTTTATTTTCTTATGTGTGTTCAATACAGTGGTTGCTTAAACTTAACGGTGTGTCCTTTTTACTCATTGTGGTGTCCAATTCCTTCTTATTACTTTGCCTGCGAACCTAGTGTGCACTTACCTGTCAGGTGGGTTACAGTCACCTTGATCACTTTGTGTTAAAGGGAAGAGTGACCATATTGACAATATATTGCATTAAGGTCCGAAGAAAAGAAAAACATATTTTAGGAGTTGGCCTCAGTATTTTAAAATAATTTTTGATACAGGAACCAATATTTTGACTATGATGACAGTTTCTGAGCAATACTATTATTGATTCCTAGTTTATGATACCCTTTTTAAGAAAAGATAACATTTCACATACATGCCGTGAGCCCCTCTGAAGTATTCCTCCTGCATGCCTCGAGACAGCCAGTCACCAGCACTATCAGATTTTTGCAATACCAGCATGCTGCCTGCCTCTTTACCCACTGATGCTGATGAGATTAACTCCTTAGGCATTGTAATTTCTTGGTATTGAATGACGAGACGTTTTTTGAAAACAATCAAAATGAGCTTTTCCATTTAAATCATCAAAATCAGATGCAGGATTCCCCCCCGCGGCCATACAGCATAGCTGACTGGTCGGGTTTAGTGAGATGATGATAAAAGGGACCTAGAGATGTAGTGCAGCAGCAGCAGCACCTTCTTTATTTTTCTCTACTGCTTGTCAAAAGTGGAACAAACAACTTACAGCAACTCTGAGAGGACACACTACCTCAAACATAGGAACACATCTAGGACAGGACAACAGGACAATCTGTTACAGCACAGCTCTGACATCTAATGACTCTTCTTTTTGTTTTTACGTTGATAAGTTTGTTGTGAAATAAGTTTCTGTTATTACATTCTAAAGAAATGATCATGTAACCTATCTTTTTAAGTATAATTTTAAAATGTAAATGACAGCTGTAAGGGAATTCAACCAATGACCTCTTTATCTTTACAAATCAATACTCAGTAGTTAAACAATAGCATAGCCATCAGTGTGGACATTTTATTATTATTATTATTATTATTATTATTATTATTATTATTATTATTATTATTATTATTATTATTCTGTTTTACATTTAAAATGGAACTGAATTGTTCCGACATTATTATTTACGCAAAGGCTATAGTTGTGTCTGTGGGACCCCTTACAGTGAGGAAGTAAAGGTTAATTTGCATTGCTCGCCTCTGGTACCACTAAGAAAATATCTGGGTAGTCTGAGATTCTGCCAGTATTGTGAACTTTTATAAATACACCAGTACTGTGGCGGTTCCAGGTTTTCCAGGTAAGTCCGTAAACCAGATTCTTGGAAGAAAGCCCCAGTGCTAAATATACAGTGCAGGGGTGTGCTCAGCAGGAAACACACGCTGACTTTGGTGTATAAATAATCAATGTCCAACAGCACAGGCCTATTTTTGAAAACAGTGGGAAGGAGAGATGGATGGCTGGATACCCAGGCTCGATATTTAGGTCAAAGATATCATTTGAATATCTCACTACAAGTGCGTAGCGTGTCATAAGCTGGTATTGAGAGATTGTGCGCATTTTTTGTTACATTTCTAGATTAAATCACAATCAAGTTATCTTTTATATGCACTGATTTTTCACTTAGTGTTATGTAGCATTATTAGCTCTTTTATACACTTGATAAGGCAGCTTAATAGGATTTGTGGAAGTTATCAAAAAGAACATTAGTCAAAACATTAAATGTTGTTATATCTGCTTACAATAACACTATATTGTTTGAAACATTGATTTCTTGTGTGCTACTTATTAGAGAAACATAAGGGATTTAAATAGTGTTTTGTCCTTACTGAATCCTTTGTCTCTATTTCATTTGTCCTCTTGTCAGCCTGCTGGCCAGTTTGCTTAACCCACAAAAAGTGAATTAAAAATGCAAACGGCTGCCTTGTGTATCATGACACCTTCAATGTTAACCCGAAGAGAGAGAGACACCTGCCTCTGTGCATATCCCATTAATCTTATTATAGTCCCATCCTCTTTCTTACTGTTAAATATGCATTAAAAAGAATGGAGTCATTGAGTATATTTGGCATATAAGAGATACGGGCTCATCATTAAAAATCCATGTAAGCCCTTTAAAGCTGAAGAGAGGTGATTTCATGCTTGGCTGCATCATTTCGTAGGTGCTACACTCCACCGCAGCCGCCCGCCACCACAATACAAAACACACACACATGCACAAGAACACACACAGCATCAGGCAGTGACGTCCTTGGTTCTGCCTCCCCCATGCGAGGCTCGGCGGGATGGATGCGGTGTCTGAACTAATGGAGCAGGGAGAACACAGGCTGGCTGTGAATAGAAGGAGGTGGAGGAGAGATCAGGGTGCTCTTGAAGCACCTCTTTGCGTTCGCACAACAGCAGGTTACTGTCATCATGTTTTTTTTGGAAAGCGGAGTAATATTTAGTGGCGGGAGCTGCCGGATCTTCCCAGGGAGTTTGAGCGGGATCCCTCTAGATTGTTTTGGCTGCAGCTGAAAGGTCCCTTCCTTTTGTTTACATGCAACTTCCTCGCTCATACATCAACTCACTGCTGAAAATATGCCGCTAATTTCAGACTTGTGCACTAATGATACAAATGTGCCAAAAAGTCCCCTAAAGAACATCTGCGGTTCCATAACCATAAAAACATTTTGCCTCTGATTAATGTGGTATTCTTAGGCTCATGGCTCTCCTTAGCAGACCACCAGACGAGATGTTCAATCAACTATGCATGACTTGACCTTAATGGATTTTTCACTGGGAGGCTTGGGTTGGTTATTAGGGAACCAGCTCATGTGGAACAACCTTGTCCCCTTGGGAGGGGAATTACACCAGTTCAGAGGAAACCCACATTATGGCATGAGGAGAATAGAGGAAAGCACTATTTCCTCTTGGCTCGCATACGTCTCTCAGTTTAAAAAGCGCCAACTGTGTGATCTCAAAAGAAAATGTTCCATCTGCTGCTTGCTTATGAATTCCCTACCCTTTCTCTTTACTTCATAGTTAGTGCTGTCGGCCTTTTGACTGTTCATTTGTCTTCACAGTGTTTAGTGTCACCTATTGTGATTTACCTGCGTACTTGTCACATTTTTTACTATATATTTGTGACAATAAAATCAGCTCCTCATTATACACAATTATACAACTGTGACCATGATTGGCTTAAGTAACGTGTACGAATGGATTGTGTTTATAAGACTTGGTGAGTTTTTTGAAGTTGCCGTGAAAATGAAATGGTTGCAGTGTGCGCCTGGTAAAAACAAACTATGACCGTCACCGTGGCGCCAACCACAAGCCTTTATCACCGAGCTTTGTTTACCCCATTCCTATTCGCACACATCAGTAAATAAACAAACAAAATGGCCCGGTGTTGAATTAATTTTCTCCTCCAGCTGTGTACTCTAATTGGGATAATAAGCTGAAAGGTTATCAACACTCCATGAGGCATTATTCAAGCACCTAGCTCAATCTCTCCTCCCTTCGCTTCCTTCTGCAGCATTAGGAGTGTGTCAGTGTTACAAAGCAGGAAATGAAACATCTCCATCTATGTATAAACATATCTAACACAATACATCCCTACAATAAATGTTAACTGGGGGGTAGAAAGATAAATACTTATTGATTCCAGGCTGGAGAGTCACTGCATCTATTTGAAAAGTGTGCATGGTACATTAATACATTAAAGTAAAGAAAAGACAGCTGAGAACGATTTAAGAAGCATGGGCTCTGACTGGTTAAGAACGTTTAGAAAATATAAGTGAACTGTCCGCTCTGCACATTTAAACAACAGAACATATTCTCTGTACAGATAGTACAGATAGGCAGTAGTTGATGCCGTCTGAGGCTAGAAAGTTTTGATTTTAGAATAAATGTACATTTTCAACAGTCACCTTAACATTTGACTTCCGTAGGGCCATTATACTGAAAAGCTAAATTAACATTGTTGCTTCACACAAAAAAACCCTTTCATGGGTTTTCCAGAGCAGATAGTGTATACTCAAATTTCATCCGCCAGTGAAGACCATACAATTTGGTTGAAGACCCGCTAATTAAGTTGAACTACTATCTCGCCCAAGGTCAGGAATAATCACTCAGGCTCAAATAAATGAATGATGAATGATAAATGAGATTATGATATGATAAGACATTAAAGGTCGTATTGATAACATTTTTATGTAAACAAATCATTAGAAAAAAAATAAAAGGTCTACAGTGCTTTTATAACATATTCACACAAGTGCAGAATACAAGTATCTCTTTTATTATTATATATTTATTATAACATTATTATAATTGCGAAACAATAATTTGTCAGGGTTTGTCAGGTCCAAAATGATTGTTTTGTTTATCTCTGTGTAAGAATTCAGACAGATGGTTCCAGCATCTACCAAGTTTTGTCAGCCAATAGTATAATGCTGTTTGTTTCATGTGGTATTCAGGTCATTGCATGCCAACTCACCCAAAATCCAGTTATTCCCAGCTCACGTCATAGATTTCTCAGTTGGAAGTTCTGTTAAATTCATGTAAAATCCTATGGCTGTGCTTCAAATGCTTTTTTTAAGTTAAGTGTCCCTGAGCTACTTTTCAACATGTTCGTGACTCTTCGTATGTATGTAGGAAGACTAACCAATCTCTTTTTTTTTTTTAGTGGATTGGACTGGAATTTGTCCGGAACATCAAATATCCCTAAGGATCATTTACGACATGTGTTCATTTAAATAGTTGTTGCGGAATGTTTACAGCAATCAAATTAATAATAGGAAGCAACCTTTTACTTGAACAAAGAATCCGTCATTTACTTTTTTGAGTATGAAAAATTAGCTAATTTCAAAAAGTGATATATAATATATAAACATCTTTCATATATGCAATGTATATTATCACTTCAACATACTTTCATGTTTCAAGGAAACATGAAAGAGTACACTGCCCCCTCTTGTTCACTCTGGGGGGCACTGGTGTTGAGCACTAGAATTGAAGAGCCTTGACTGCCAATCTTAACTATTTGTCAGGTAGTCCAATATCCAGTTGCGGATAGTGGCACTCAAGCCCAGATTGCTTTTTTTGGTGAATCAGTTTAATGTGGGAGATTATATTGATTTCTGTGCTTAAATCAACAAACAGCATTCTGATGTAGTTGTGGAGGGCAGTGGATATGGCATCCTCCATGGATCTGTTGGTTCTGACTGCAAACTGTTGGGTTTCAAGGCTGGAAAAGTGTTGCCTTTTGAAGTTTGCCACTGGGCAATAGTCCATTGGACTAGACTAGACTCATGGGGGTCTTGAAACAGGCGGGAACAGTCTCCCTTAAGAATTAAAAATAAGATGACAAGGGATGTTATGAGGCTCAGCAGCTTTATTCTCTTTCACACTGAGCAGGATTTTTCTCTCATCTGCTGCAGATACAGACAGTGACAGGCCCTCTACAGACAGGCAGAGTAGACCCTATAGCTGACTTGTTTAGGAGACCATAGTGACCTTAAAATGTGTTGAGCTCATCAGGCAAGGTGGCCTCACAGATGATGGGGCACTCATGCTTTGGTAGCGATTGATGTGGATCTGGATCACCTGCCACATATCTTTATGAGCCATTGATGTTGAGGTCCTTCTCTTGTCTTTGTTGATGTCAATGTTTTACCTCCTTGATGCCAGTGTTTTCAGTAGGGTGATGTTTCATGCTTTCTTATCAGCTCATCAAAAGACAGCGTTTTTGGCTCTGGATACAGCCATTACCTCTTCATCCATCTGGGCTTTCAGGTTGGGGAATAATTTTCAAGCTCACCACATTATCCACATATTTGCAGATGATGACTTCACTGATGACATACAGTTTGTTCATACAGATTGATGTAGTTATCATATGTGACAGCATCTGTGGACATTTGCCAGTCAAAACATTCATGTAGAGCATTAACAGTTGCCAGAGCTGTGAAGAGAAGTCGATTAATCGAGGCATTTAAGGCATTTAAGATTAACCAATTATGGAATAATTGTTTATTGCATCCCTATTACATTACATTACACTACACAATATTGCAGTACTCTAGCAAAGAAAGTCTCTGGATGGATGAAATGTGCTTAAAATATTCATTATCACAGGATGGTCAAAAGTGGACGAAGCAACTTCAGCCCAAGCCACTCACGCAATACTTTGAGACTGGAAAAGTGCTTAAATAATCACCACTGTTTGGGCAAAAAATGTAAAGCTTGGCCTGACAGTGGAGCTATAGGAAAAGTTGTTTTATAAAAGAAATTAGTGTATCCCCTGCTCTGCACAGTGGTATGATATTGAATGGTATTTTAGACTCAGCTCATCAGGCTCAGCTTTGCATTCTCATATTCCCCAACTTCCATTAGTCTAACCAGTGCTTTGTCAGCCTCATCTGCACTTAATTGCCTTAATTGCACAATGCTGGGCTTAGTTCTGACACTTCTCTCAAAGCAGCAACATTATTTCAGTCAGCATTCTGCTCACTGTGTCTTGTGAATAGCTATCGACAGCACATCTGTTTGATGAACGGATACTAATATGATAACAGACCACACAGAATGAGGTACATCACTTATGAAAAGACGCTAAGCTTAGTTGCATTACATGATACAGATCAGAGACATGGCTTCCCTCTGCAGCTGTAATTATGCACCACAATGGTGCCAATGCATTTAAAGCAGCCACATTATTACAACTGACAGTAGACTCATCTCTTCATCACTTATTCAGTGCGAGGCAATTTTCCAAGGCTTCCCCAGATGGTTGTCAATTTTATGCAAAATGGAAAAGGATTCAGTCCAGCCAAGCTCAAATTGATATCTCCAAGTGATAGGTTGGATAGTTATTCAAAGGCTCTGAAATAAAGTATGGGGTCTTGGTCTGTCTGACAAAAGTGACAAAGGAAAATACATGTTTCCGAGAGATATTTTTCAAGAAGGATGACAAAACATTCTAGCGGGCTTTTATGGAACCATTTATTCTACTTTAACATCGCCCACACTTTTAAGGGTCACTTAGGTTGCCTTAAAAGTGGCCATTAGCACAGCTTTCAGAGACAGGGACCTCTTGTAGGAGGAGCACCACTTGATACAAAGAGCTTTCGTCCCCTGATCTTTCTGTCTAAATGCAGTGCTTCAACACTAAAACAAACATATCATGCAGGGTTAAATTAGAATGTGTCCAGATCACAAATCTCATCTTTGAAATCCATTAAACGCCGCATGCATCAAGTGTATTTACTCTGCTTTTATTTAGCAGCCTATTATTATTAAATATTACTTGCTCACAAAATGTGATGCTGATTTGTTGACGGTTTGTATAAAACCTGACACTGAGTCTTGCTGTGCCATTCATGCACATATTCCCAATGTGCGTGCCTTACAATCACAATTTGTTTTTTTTTGTCTTTGGTTCTTTTTGAATCCATTTGTGTCAGACTCCTTTGCTTAAAAGCCCATGATGAATAGGTTGGACTTGACCTGATTGAACTACTGCATCACTTAGTGTCAGCTGACTGACATCCAGTATTGTGAACAAAAATACGCTCAAGAAAATGTCATTACTTTTTAGATAATGTATGTTGTTACAAATGATTTATATTGTGTTTGTTACCACCACTGTAAAATTCAAACTGTGAAAGATTTATCTGGATATTCAATATCCCACCAAGCCTCATCCCATTATTCATACAAAATTGCACACATTAAACAGCGAGGCCTCAGATGAGAAATGGCAGGAAAATTGACTCTCAAGGAATTGTGTCAATATTTAGACAAATATATTGTTATTTAGTGAAATTGGACTCTATTTTGCCCCTCTGTTGTTCACAGGAGTTGAAGCTGATTGATTCTCATTTTAGACCAAAATGGAACTTATATTTATTTGTATGGGCAGTAACATGATAGTGATATCTTGTGAGTGACTTGCATAAAAATATTAGCCTACACATAATCAGGTATAAAAGTATGTCTAACCTTTAAGTATAAGCTGTTTAAAAAGCAAAAAACTACAGTCATTTTAACATGCAGCGACAAATGCGAACAGAGACAAAACAGATCAGTAAAAAAGCAAGAGCATCTGTTCCTTCACATTATATCTTTGCAGTAATGGTGAGTACAAATCAACAGACAAACCTGTTTGCACATTTTAATGCAGCTTACTGACAGTTTAAAAAGTATATAATGTATTTTAAAAATTACATCGACATTTTTGTCGGTGACTATAGGTGAAGGTTGCAACAGAGATAGACTCTTAAATCGAAAGCTTTGCCTTCCACACAAGCTCCCTCTTGACCACAATGGTCGACTGACAACACCGCATATGCTCACTTCCCAAGCAAAGAACTTGATCAAAAATGGTGATGAAGGTGTTAGAATAGAAGTTGTCGAACTTCCCAGATACACGCCTGCACAGAAGGTGCATTTAGTGAGGACAGGCTCTTTTTACTCTGTGTCATTTCAGCGGTGCTATATAATGAAAGACTGTGCTGGAGACTGCGCTGAGAGCCACCGAGGTTTATATTGATGCAACTACTATAAAAGATGCTGCACCCTTTGCTTTGATTTATTAGCTACTCCTCAATGTAACTGTACACACATTTGAAAGGTACATACTGGTCACAGCCCGTTATCGATTCTTCTACAGTTAAATGGATGGCTTTGTTTAGCAGTGAAAAAGTGAGCAAATTTACCCGCACTAGCAACCTGTTTAATAGTCCCAAATCTATATTTCATTAAAATGATGACACATTGCACCCCTAGCCCTCTCCTTACTCCTGTTCTATTGATCTCCAACAGTTTGGGCCTCGTGGAGAATAATAAATTGTCCTGGCATCGCCGGCACTCCTTTTTTAAACACTCACCTTCCATTAGACATATAATAAAGCGCAGGAATTACACATATACATGAGGGAATTTGAGGTCACCCTGCCATGAATCTTCATAACTCAGATGTGTTATGGAGCAATTTGGTCCTCATGATTGTGATGCACAGCAGATGGACAATAAATACCATCCAAGAATGTTCTCACATGATAGACTGCATGTTCTCGAACAGAAAAGGAGAAACAGGAGAATCCATCACACTTAGCCGCTCATAGTTCCCCAATTTTTTGGTGGATAACAACCAGGAGTGCTACAATCAATAGCATTTTTCTCCATTTCTCTCTACTCACAGACACTCCTGCTCACGCGAGCCTTGATAACAGGGAGAATCCCTGCTTTATAGGCTCGCAATGTGTCGTCACTCATGAAAAGATGACCTTTGCTGTCCCTAATCATCATGTAGTGAAAAAAAAAAAACGCGCTGGACTTTTCCTGCTTCCCTGTTCTTTCATTTTATTTTCAAACAATTAAACTCTGAGTCAGGGAACAGAGTGGATCAAAATGGGATGAGAGAGTGTTTCAGTAATGGGAACCTGTTGTGTTTATGATGAATACTGGCCAATCTGTCTGCCTCTAGAGGGTAAACACGTTTGACATTTGGTGTTGACCTTATCCCTTCTATTAGGCTGCTTGTTTTTCTGACAGAGATGGATAAGGGTGCTTTTTCTCATTTCATCATATGGAATGATGCTGGTTAACAAGGTGTCCTTGTTAGGTCAAAACATGCCCACATTTACATGTTTCACTGGGATTGTCACATATGAGGTAAGCTCGTAATGAAGCTCTGACTGCTGGTTTGCCGAGGCAAGAAGTCCATACCATCAGTGTCTAAAGATTGATGAAGAGATAATATATGTGGCATTTTCAGATATATAATTGTCTATTTACAATATAAAACTTAATCAAAGCTTTTGTTGGATTTTCAAATAAAGACAAAGCCAGTTAGTGTGAGCAGCAGAAGTCACTTTGGCTGTACAGTAAAAGAAAGGAGAGCTTCTGCTTACACAAAGTCAAAGAGTAAATCAAAGAGACATCACAGTACACCGAACGCAGCTTGATTGACAAGTGACCTCTGCAAGGTGCCGTGCAGAAAACACTGCAGTGAGATGCTAATCAGGATTAGCACCTGGGATCGGTGGCGTGATAAAAGCCTGGACGTGTACATTTGACCCAGATATACTCCACCCGCTATCACACATCTAATACCTCATGATGTAAACATGATATGGAACAAAGTATACAATTATTAAGGCATTTTTTGATGAGCATTTTCATATATTGATAAAGAAAATGGTGGTGATGGTGTCGGTGGATTGTACCGAAAGGCTAATGAAATGTGATTAATTCATGGGATTCCTCCACAAAGACTGGGTCACCAGTGAAATACAGCATGCACTATGAACTATCAAACAGCATGATATGTTTTATTCTTCTTTTCTTTTCTGTGTTAGTGGACACACCACTGGATCGCAGTTTGGCCAGTACACCAGTAAATCCTACTCCTCCATATGGCTCTAAGCTCTAATGTTTGCCATTAGTAGACTGGTAAGCTCAAATATTGTTCACAGAAGTTCTCAGAAGATTTACGAACAGCTTTTGTATGGAAGGTTAGATGAGGGTTGAAAGACAAGAGGTTATTTCATTATTACATTATGAATCCTGAAGATTATGACTTGGGACATGTTGGTTCGAAATCAATTATGGAACAGAACTGTGGACATATGTGTGGTTCATATTACAAAAGAAACATAAGCCAAGAGGGCAGCAAGTGACCTTGCAGGTTTTAAATTCAGCAGGTATAAACTGGGAAAGCAGTTTGAATTCCTTTGAGAAGAGAATCTAGCAATCTGGTATTTCTGGGAAAAAATATGAGCTGCCGTTTCCTTCTCAAAAATATGCCACTGCTGATGGGCCCTTGGCTAGTTAACTGGCACCACAGCTGTGTGCCTACATATGTTCTCTCATATGCATCAGATCATCAATACATTCTTGTTAGTCATCTAAAATGTTAGTTTAGTTTGTGTAGTGTTCACAATGTGGAAAATGATTTCCATAAACATGACATCAACATTATCAGACATAGTCAGGTTTTAGCAGATATAAGCAAGTACACCATTATCTGTTCAACTAAATAAATTGTCTGTATCCGTATCCTAGTCACAATGGGTGGATCTTCAGCCAGAAGTGGGTGGAACTATCCAAAAGTTGTTCACTTAAGCCTGACATTGATTTGGGTTGATCAACAATTGCTATATTTATTATTTATTAGAAAACTATTTACATAACGGCCTCAGAATTGAGCTTCAGATCAATGTTTTTAATCGAAAGAGTAAGACAACTATTTACAGAACAAGATGTTTTCTGAATTAGACTGAATAACGTTTGGTGAGAGTGCTGAGGAATGACTAAAACAAAGTTGTGGGTTGTAAAACCATAACAGTGAGCTGATTCTCCACAGGTAAACCAATATGAGTGATTTTTGATAAAATATTGATTATAGGTCGATTGCCTCTCAAATAAGGAAGCTTTGGAATAGCAGCCAACCTAAACAATGATAAGTTGGGAATGAGCCTCAAAAATAAACTTTCTTACAAATTGGACCTTTAATTATCAACACTTCAAGCAGTCAGCTTCATTTAATTGAGATTGTAGTGCCTGATTTTAACTGCCTGTATTGATTTGGACTGTCTCTATGCAGTTCCAAACAAAAATGAAAACGTTTGAATAAACAAGGATGAAATAGTCTATTTGTCCACATTTCATGCTTTTATCATGCACATATGAAGAAAGCCAAGTTACAAGGTATGAGGTCACATGGAGGGAACTGTCCCCTGTGTTATAGAAACAGCAGTTTGATGACTAACATCATTAAGACAAGATGCAAACAAAACACTATGTATTCAGGCCAATTGTACAGGGAACCTAGTATTGAGTTTCATTGCTGGTAATGGTCAAGTGTGTTGGCCAAGGTTAACCCCTCCTGATTTGCTTGTCATTTTACAGGGCTGTGAAGCTTTCCGAATCACAAAAATCTTTCTTCTGTCAGTTCACAGACTCTGGGCCCTGTGAGAACGCATTACAAGGCCCGTGCTTCCACCTGAACCCTGGCTTTGATTACAGAAAAGAGCAGGTGTGAATTAAGCGGGTGCAACAGGATAGCTTCCTGTGAATAAATGCATTTTGATTATGAGCAAACATTGCCCTCCTTTGGCCCTCATTATGCAAATTAGGAATTGTATTTTAGGGGAAGGGAAGGGATGGAGGGCGAGGGTGATTTGTTTGCAAGAGGATTTTGTGCAGCCTGGCAGTCATATGCTGTTGATTAACGGACTAATGGACAGGCAGCAGAGTAGGGTGAAGTAATTTCATACCAATCACTATTCATTACTTAATGAGAGATGATGACTCGGGGCACTCTCCAGCTCCGACGGCAGCAAAAGGCAAAGTTGATGAATCGTAATAAAAAAATCATATCATTATTTACCTCTTTAAATTCACCCAGGCTAAGGAATATAATTAAGAGGCACACGGGAGAACGATGGAACAGTTTTTTCACAGACAGACAATCATTTATTATGACCTAATAGGATTTTTGTTTACAGCTCGGGCCATCAGAACAGCCGTAGTGCTTACCTGTTGAACCAAAGCATAATCAAATCAAACACACGATCCACAGTATATTTCACTCCAGTAATGCTGCTCAGTAATGTTCGGTTACCCATTGACTTTGTAGATGAATGAACCAGAAAGAGTCATCTTATTTTATGATTTCAGTTAATTAAATTGAACAGGATTTTATTTTAATGACATGTTATTTCTGGAGTTTGTGCAGCGGATAACGAAGTGGCTGTAAACTTAAAGCAATGATAAATGGGAACATAATGTTTTGAGCTACTGAAATGGACAAGTTTGTCTTTGGTTAATGGATTGATAAATGGAGCAGAGCTAAACTTTAGGTCAGAATGTTGCATTAGTCTTTGTAATGCTGTGGTTGTTGGCAAAGTACAGTATTTACAGAGCATTAAAGAATATAAATTAAAGGCTGTGTCAAGCTGTTTCTCTCTCTTTTCTTTTCTAACCCATGCCCTGTACCACTGCCCCTACTTCACCATAGTATTTGATACTGGGTTATTTATCACAGTGTTTCCCACACATTAATTTATCTGTGGCGGTCCGCCACATTATCAACATTGGCCGCCACATATTTATTCTCTATTTTTGGAGCTTTGCGTCGTGTTCTCACTCACCCAAGACAGCACCCCGTCAGTGAATATCATGATGTTATATACAATGGGGGTGTGTTTTTTTAGTCCGCTGGTAAAACCAACGAAAAAGAGGAGGAGGACTATTTAATGCAGTTGGCTATACAGTGACTTCCTCTGCAAAAAAGACAGCTGGCCTCATCGTCAAGATCAAGCCCCCACAAAGGCCTTGAAGCCAGTTTTTGTCATGGCCAAGCTGTGAAATTACATAGTCATGTGATGCACTTGCAAGTTTTTCCCAAAAGCTAACATTGTGAAAGACGCATCTGTAGAACGGTTGTTACATGTGGGCCTGTACTGGTTGTTTTCTCTCTCTCTTTGTTCTCTATCTGTCTCTCTCCCTCTGTTGCTCTCTGGTGCCCTCTCTTTCTTTGTCTGTCTTTGTATCTTGCAGGAAGACATACCTGTCTAGGTGTTATAAATTACCTGATGACAGCATTTAGGAGGATTGAGTTGAAGTCTCTCTCTGGAGCCACTGCCCAGCTCACATTGAAAGGGGGATTTTTCGTTTTGTCTCCTTGTTGCCCCCCCCCCCACGTCTTTCAGTGCTGGGGTTTTGTTTGGTTTTGTTAATTTGTTTGTAGTTTCTCCAATAAATTGTGGAAAGTCGAGAAGAGGTGCCCGATTACATTTTATCCCCATTCAAGTTAGCTCGGGGCTAAACTGGAAGTTAGCTGACTCGGTCGGCGGGAGTCTCGAGAGCGCATGCTCCATGGCACCCCAGCTGGACAGCCGCCGCCACAATTAAAGTATGATTCTGTATGAATTAACAATTGATGACAGCAAAATGCCTTTAACTGTACCTAAAACATTTCCTAACCTAGATGTCTTGCCCTGTTTCATGCCACTTATTACTGTCAGAATGCAACATACAGTTATTTTGCATTATTTCACTTTGATTATTTTCATGAATCAATCCACTGATTATTTAGTCCCTGGCTTAATCCATCAGTCGTCAGAAAATAGTAAACAGCTATTTGTGGTTGTCTTTCAAAACAGCTACTGTGAGTGTGTCTTCTGAAACCTCTGCAAATAACTGTTGCAAAAAGAATTCATTTTTTGTCCATAATTTCTACCAGTTCTGATTATTTATTAGATCTGGAGCTGTGCCAACATATGGCTGAAAAGCTGTTACATGGGGAAAGAAACACTTGCAGACCAACCTAACAGTTAATCTTCAATTGCAAAACATTTATCACAGCCAGTCTGTTTCATTGTTTAAGCTGACTTGTTCATAATCGATTAAACCATTGAACAGAGTTATAAAAATGACATCCTATGGCCAATGTTTCTTTGCATCTGTTGTAGCAAGCTATTTAAGCAAAGACTTCCTCTTCCATACAGCAGCCATTGTTTGCAGTCCAATTAGCAACTTGAGGTGTGGTGTATTGGTTGAGAAGACATTTCAGCTCAAGCAGCTTTGAGGGTGCATTTTGAGCCAATGCATTCTGCCTCTTTCACTCTCCACCTAAACACTTCATTTGCTTGCAGCCAAAGCCCCCCGCAAAGCTAACTGGTCACTCAGACTGCAAATAGACTACTACAGGAAACCAAAACACTTGTGACACCAAACTCTTGTCCCTTGCCCACAGATTCTGCATTTATACGCAGATATCTGTTTAATGAGATTAAATGAAAATAAAATTACAGGTAACCCAGTATTTAAAACTACCTGATCTCGGTTCAAAAACCAATGAAGACACAGGCTTATGCATTGTTTTAAATGTTTGAACAACCAATTCTATCAGAGTTTGCCTAAGGTGAAGTCTCTGACCTGCTTTTAAATGATCAACAGCCCAAAACCCGTAGATGCTCATTTTTACAAAGAAAAAAAAACCTGTGTGCACATTGTAGTAATTCGGCCAATGAGTCTTTGGCATTTTTTGCTTAATAAACGACTTAAATGATGAAGGAATGGTTATCAATTTGTTGTCAATTAACTTTGAGAAACACATATTGATAAATATGTTTTCAATTTCTTCGGGGGGAGGGATCAATGTCTGATTTTTGCCCCAGGAACCAAAGCTGGTTAATAAGGCTTGACTTGAACATGCATTTTGTCCTCTGTGCTGAGATCTATGAGCAACTTGTAATCTAAAACAGGTGCCTTTTCTTGAGATTTTTAATTTCACCTGATTTAAATTTTCCTGGAAAATTCAGTTAATATGAAATAAGTCACAGTCTTTGTTTACTAAAGGTCTTCTGTCATCTACGGTGTTTGTAAGATTGAAAAAGAAAATGTGTCTTTTATGTCCCCATTTTTAGGGTTTTTGTTTTTTCAAGGAGAAGTTGGGTAGATTTTATGAGATTTCAAGCTGTTTTATTTCTTCTCTGCAGTTTTTTATGAGATATTTTGGAGAGCTGTGTGTTACTTCACAAACTAAGGTGCCCAGATAAAGTGCCGAAGTGCATATGGTCCAATAATCTAATCCATATGGTTGAAGTTATTCCTCATGTAAACATCCAATTAAATATGCTCTCTCGTTCTCCTCGAAGTGTTGATCTGTCATTACTGAACAGGTGCTGTTTGAATAGTGAACTGTGTAAATTTTGGAGCTTGCTGAATCTCTCCTCTCCCCCTGATAGTTGGTGAGCTTGCGTGTGTGCACGTTGTTCTGAAAGAGAGAAGGAATAAGAGGGAAGTAAGTCATATTTCAGATCACTTCACCAATGCGAAACATCCCACAGAGTTGGCGATATGGCCACATCAGATTGATTTTGGTCATCCCAGTAGATCACATTGCAGCATCAGTAAATCTGAATTATACTTCCACAGTCTTGGCCTCAACTCTCAGTTGTGTGGCCTCCAGCTTTACACTGCTCTAGTCTTTTATGTCTGACCGTAATGATGACCATCATGAACTCACTCACCCCCACAAATAATGTCCGCTTTTTCCGCTTTTACCGACTTTCTCCAGCTGAGAAAACGGCCTTAACCTCTCAGAGGAGCACGCTACCATATGGACAATGTTTTGAAAATATGAGAGAAAGCTCCCCTATAACAGTGCAAGTCCAGGGCCAAGAAAGTCGGCCCTTGTTCACCATCACGCGGAACTTTAGTTAATAGATTCTACGGCATTTGTTTGCTTGCTGGAATGACTGGTACCGAACTGAAGTTGATGAAGCTGGATAAAGCTGCTAACAGATTAGCCAGCTGGTAGCATTTGTCCACCTCTATCTTTTCCTTCATTGTAAAGAAGCATTAGGTAGAGCTTATGGCTATATCCTTTACACACACAACCACACACAGTACTTCAGTACTAAAATCCTTCCATTCTGAATCAATCAATGTCAGCTCACGGCAGAACTCACAAGCGTGGACCACAGATGTTTTGTCTGAACTCAATACAGGACTCAAACTTGTGGCGCCCCTTCATTTGCCTGAAAATCGGCAAGCAAAGAAAGACGTTTTCTAGCTTCCAGGTTTGCTTCCTTGCTGTTTGGCCCTCTGTACATTCATGTTAGTATTTCTCCCACTTAGCCATTAAGGCTTGATCCCACCAAAAGCAAAGCGTTTTCTTCCCTGTGCCATGACTACAATACAGTGCAAAGTCATTGTGTGCTGTTTTGTGTTAGTTTACAGCTAATCCAATCTGGCTGTTTGGGGCAAATAACAGTCATGCAAGTAACACCATCAATCACAATTGAACCCACTCATGTGTGTGACATGCACGTTACATCTATCTATCTATGGACTGTTTGAACTGACACGTGTAAGGTTGTATATATGTATGTATACAGTATAGTGTGTATTCTTTATTTATTATTCATCTATGTATTACTTTTATGTATTATTTATCTATATTATGTATTCATCTATCAATTGTTTGTGTTTATTACACTGAACAATTTTTTGGCCATAAAATACTGACATTCATTGGACTTAAAAAACATTCTTATTTTTTTTACATACCATATCTGCCTCTGGTGTTGCCTGGTCAAGGGTCCACCTGGTTGTCCCTCACGTTTTTAATTTGTCGACCACTATACTAGAAGCATGCTGTTTCACGTCAAACATCCCACCACGGGCCACAGAAAAACTGTGCCAGTAGACACATGCCTTGTAGACATTATCTACACTTTTTCCTGCCACATGTTTTCTTTTTCCTATTCGAGTCTGTATTTTTGCAGCCTTTTCTTTTTTTTTTTCGGAGGAGTAACGTTACTGCTCGTGGTGGAAGGCGTACCGTCTGCAGTGTCCTGAGAATCTGTGTCGTTATCCATGCTGGTTTGTTTTCCCAGTTGCCCCAGTCTCTTGTCTTCCGGTATCTTCTTGCAAGCAACAGTACCTCGACCAATGAGAAGAGCCAGATTCTGCATTGTTATTCTGTGTGAGTGTGCTGTCAGCTCATTTGGTCATAAAGCAGGAAAGGCTGGCAAAAAGATTACCGTAAATTTTCATATATAAAACGCCCTGTCATTCATTGATTCCACTGACATTTTAAAGACCATTTTGATTCTCACGGAAATACAGGACAAAGTGCTTCCCCTTTCAGCTCAATAAGGGATGCATAATTTTGCTTCTAAATACGGGACAATTCCGTTTTTCAAAGGACGGTTGGCAGCCCTACTCACAGGGCTAGTTGACAAACTTCTCGGAATTTCTCAACTCACTTGGCTCCTCCTCATCCATTTACCTCCTACTCTTTCTTTCTCTTCCCCTTCTTTATTCCCGTGCATACCTCTACCATTTGGCCTTTTCCAGGTACAGTCTGGAGCACATAATTGGCTCGGGTGAGTCAGGTCCCAAGATGGATCACCCACACTGAGTCACCTCCTCCCGGGCCTTCAATATATCTGTCCCAGTCCGGCCTAAATGGACAACTTCCTCCCCCACATTCGTCCCCTTCCTCAAATTCGGTCATCAATCCTCAACATCCAATACTTACTAATTTCATTGAACCTTTAAAACCACATTGGCGTGGTCATGGCTAGTGCATCTCAGCATATATATATATATATATATATATATATATATATATATATATATATATAGATAGATAGATAGATAGATAGATAGATAGATAGATAGATAGATAGATAGATAGATAGATAGATAGATAGATATCTCCTCAGAAAAGATTACATTTATTAGTGAACGAACCAACCCTGCCATGCATCGAGCATCACCTTTGAAAGCTGTTTCTTTTACTGTCACTTCACTGAATTGACTTTCTAGCAACAGGTACCAGCCTGCATGTGCTCAGCCATCCTCACTGAAGTCCGGCTCTGCAGCAGTTCGAGTTTCTGACATCTTCCCGCTGTTGGATAATGAAAAATGCATCACCATTGATCTCCTCTCTGTTGCAAATCTTGCATAACGCCAACTCTCCTCAACAAACCGTCCTCATTTATTTCTGTTATTCATTCTTTGTCCTACCTGGTCACCATTAAAATGTAATGCTGACTGTAAGATACCCCAACATCAAAGCCGCTAGCACTGCTGCTACCCAAATGAGATGAGGCCTCCTTTCAATTAAAACCGATTCCTGACTGTTCTTTGTTACGCTTCCTGTGTCGGTGAAGTCGCTGTAACCCTTTCATCACCTGCCCCTCATTAATTCACCTCTCATGGTTTTCACTGCATTTCTTCTTCTCTTGCCCTCTGGTTCTCCGACTCCAAGTTACCTCACGTCGACAGCGCGGTATATTCTCGATGATAATGAAACAGAGCGGTCACAACAGGCAGGTGTCCACATCCCATGCAAGAGTGCGCAACGCGGGCCCGGCCTCAACCACCACCATGACCACCACCACCAGCGGCTGCGGCAGGCTGCTTTGCTCTGCGAGGATTCGCATGAAGGCCGACTCAGCCTTCCATGAGCATAACTTTTTACTCTTTTCTCGGATTCATGAAGTGCTCCATCCCTCTGTCTTTGCTCGAATCCCTGCTGGATGATTCCATTGAGGTGGGCTCAGGCTTCATGTTTAAAATCATCATCACTTGAGCCAACATCTCCATTTCATTCCCTTTGCAAACATTTCTGCCAACAATGCAAACTGTTCAATTCCAGGCCAACATCATATCATATGGGTACAGCCAAAGATGACATTTAAAAGTAATCCCTGGTAAAATCTTTTGTCTCAGCTACCTTTACAGAGGATTCGCATCTGCGAGTGATTAAACGGCTGAGCAGCTTTAAAAATTAGCTCAGAATGATATTACTTTTTATTAATAGACTGCTCCCTCATCGTGTGGAGAGAGAAAACTATACCTCTGTTGAAATGAAAAGGATGAATGGCCAACTTCTCAACTCAATTCTGAAATTTAATCAAATTGCCAATTAACTGTATTAGCAGGGGAGGCTACATGTTTAGAATTGATAGATCTCAGTAGCTCCTCTTCCTCGCTCTTAATGACACTGTAAGGAAAGTCTTTTGTGGTTGACCTTCATCGACTCATCTGCTAATTAACTTTAAATTAGGCTTTGATGCTTTATTATTTACCTGCATATGTGTGACTAAATATGAACAGATTATGGGGGAGAGCATAGATAAAGATGAGCAAATTTGTGTACCGTGTCTTATTGAGAGGTCCTGCAGACACGACCACCTTGGCCCAGCCACAGACACCCGGGCAGCGATTACACCCATCCTCCCCCATCTGTCCCTCCATCGCACTCAATCCGCCCCCCTCCCCCCACACATCCATGTGGAAGCCCCTGGGTCAAAATGAGGTGAGGAAAAAAGGAAAGGAAAACATGAAGACAGTCAGAACATTGCTTTCGACACATTCCCTTGTGTACGGAACCATGTTACGACCCCCTTTAAGTGAGGTCTTACATAGGACAGAACAGCAAGTTATGATTACAATGAAGGTGAATTTTATTAACTCAATCATCAAACAAAGCAAACAAACTGATGGGCCGGCCAAATTAAACAAAAGAAGAGCAGACTCCCAGACCAACCCACCAGGGCCGTCGGAACTGGGGTTTAACCCTCTACCCTAAACCAGCAAAGCAACTAATCCTAATTGAAATAAAGCCATGAAAACTGAACTACCGCATCCATCAGAATAACATAAATCAAAGGCATAATACCTCAGCCAGCCTCCCGGCTGACTGACAGCACTGCTGGTCCAGTGGCATGCAGTGAGCAAGGAGAGAGAGAGAGACCAGAACCTCGTGCCCTACCCCTCTTATTGAATCTTCCCAATCAGCCAGACCGCTATCACCTGGCAGGCAAGCCAATCACCAGCCATGGTGACACATCCTGGCCAGCAGACAGGGAGCATGTAACAAACAACACCAGCCGGCAGAACCATTTGGTTTCATGTTTTTATTTGCCCTTTTTCCTCTTGTTAACATTCAGTTAAATGCAGGTCAGCAGCCATTAGTTATCATTTAATTTGCATTTGTGACATACATTTTGTTTCTCCCTGGCAGAAACATTTAGTGATTTTTTTAATGTTAATATTTGTCAAAGTGAAAAGGCTAAGCTTACCGTCTCCTGGCTGGCTGGATTCATTTTGAACATGACAGCGGTATCAATCTTCTCATCCAACATTAAGTTATTAATTACATTTACTCACCAAAAACCATCCCATTTTTAAAGCAACATTATCTATGATTTGTATTTCCTGTCATATGGCGTCCCAACAGTCTGACTTGCAAATCACTTGAACACCACAGTCGTAAATAAGGAGTAGCGACAGAAAGTAGCATGTCAACAACTTTCATAACTGCCAAACATTAAGCAAGTGCTGCAACACAAGCTGTGATTAGCAAGAAAGCTAATATCACTTACAAGTCCAATAGCAAGAAGGCCAACTCGGTGTCTGTCTAGCAGGCCTTTATTTTGTCAAGCTCTCACCAGCGACTTACAGCCAGTTGGAGATTTAATCCTTCCTCTGTCAAAGTCCTTCATGGTGCCCACTCGCCTTGGACCGGTTCTGGTGCCCATTCAGGTGTTGCTCCCCGCCAGCATTCCCTGCTCCATGCCTAAAAAACCCTCCTCTACCCGGTGGTCCAGAGCTCCTGAGCTAGCTTTGCTAACACCAACAAATGCCTTCCACAATGACGGAGAGAAGAAAATGTAAGTGCACGCGTTTGTTTTCCCTGATTAGATTTAAGTGTTTTGTCCACAAAATTGTTGGGACATCAGTATTGTATATATTCATCCAGTCTGTCATTGAATTATGTTGAACTTCAGTTTAAAAAAAGATGCTCACTTTAATTTGATGTATTTTGTGTTGAATAAATATTCACTTTAGCATCATCTTAGTAAAATCAGCTGAGTCCTTATCTCTACCTGCTGAGTGTCGATACCGTCCCGTCCACACTAACTGACATGTAGATTTTATTCAAAAGAAAGTCTGGTGTCAAGTTTTGTTCCTTCTCTCATCCCAGGCAGCAACAAATCAAAAGCTCAGCAAAACACAAACTGTATTATACAGCAGTGAGCAACGACTGTATCTGAAAAAAGCTGGGCTCATCAACATTAGATCTGGTGTCTCTTTCAACCCTTTGCCTTCGTTTATGCATGGAAGATTACAATATATAAGGAAAACAGACAATCCAGTGTTTTGTTTTGATGTGCTTTGAAGTTTGAACTTTTCAGTCACCTCTCTTGGAATTCTCTGCACGAAGAACTCTCCCTCGCCTATATTGTTACATAGTTCTATATTTCTCATCTTAAATCCTCATTTCAGTCTCCACTTTCACCCGTCTCGCTGCACCGGTGTCTGCAGCCTGAGGCTGGCCTACCGGGCTGTGACACTGCAGGACCACTGCAGCTCTGCATGAATGAAGTTGAAGGATTTTTCACCTTTGCAGCTTCCACATCACCAGAGAAAAAAACAGCCGGAGACTGCGGCGAGAAAACACAAGTAAACAAGAATGCAACTGGAGGACAAATGTCGTGCCAGAAAAGCATCTGATTCGCCCTCGCAGGAGTTGTGTGATGTTCGGAGGAGGATCACAGCGGCCCCTGACATCTAAAGACGGCGCCGTCGATTCCCGAGAGTCCTCGCTCTGCTCCAGATCAGGAGGAAGATCCTGATGGGGGTGAAAAAAATGGATGTGTGTGACTACATGTGGCTGTGATGGTGGATTTGGATGCATTTCAGAAAAGCACACCATATGCACTTGTCACTGAGTGGATGATCCCCAGATATGCAGGATCAAGGTTAATCTGTCGTTAAAAATGAAATGGATTCAGAACATATCAAGATGCAATATCTCTCGCTCAGCATGTTTGTGGTTTTGCCGATGCAGCACATTTTGTTGAATGGGGGGAATGTCATGATGACTTACTTGAGAGTCCAGACATGAAGCCCATATGGATATTTTTTTTTTTTTGCACAGTATATCCTCTTTCACCTTTCTTTCACAGCCCTTCGTTTGCATGATAGAGTGGACCTTTGCAAGGATCATCTATCATTACATGGGATTACCATTTCTTTGCATGCTGGGATCTTTTAGGATTACAGGGAGATTACTTCATATTTCTAACCCCCCCATGCCAGATCTGCCTTCATCTTTTCCATCCGGCAGTATTTGGTAAGACACTGAATCTCCGCCGCCGTGATGAATCCTTGTCGGAGAATGTATTTCCACTTTCTCAGCATTAGTCAAACTCCTGATTCACGTGCATCCCTCATTTCAGTGATTTCAGACAACCTGCAGCTATTCTTTAAAGACCGGCAATAATATTATCTTTACTTTTGCGTGTTTTATAGCAATTAAGCAAACACGCTTTGAAATTCCAATAAGGCTCACATGCTGCCGCTTACGTGTCCCTCAGGCTTTGAGGGAGAGACAGAAGGTATGCTGCGTAGGAAACAACACATCGTTAACAATGCAGCAAGCTAAAACAGGTAAATGTGAAGGGCGCGTTCTGGTGATATCGTCATTATAGAATCTACATACTGCAAGGATGATATAGAAGATGCAAAGTGCACGTGAAAATCTGGTCACTGAAAAGGCACGTGAAGCAAAGATTCCATGAAATGTATACGATATTTTGGAAAATACAGATATTATATTGGGGTATGATTAGCAGCAATTCAGCATAAAAAATGGAAGCAAGCAGAAAAAGCTAGTTTGGCTCTGAACAAAGTGAAAAAGCCCATCAAACCTTTTAAGGACAGAGGACAGATTGTGGCAAGCGGTGCCAGCCTGCTGTGTTCAGACAAAACCAATACTGGAACTCGCTGTGTTGCCAAAGCCTATCGGCATTGACGTTCACACTGACGTCATGACGGTCACATCGCTGATGTCCGGACATTCATGAACAACGGTGGAGGAGAGGGAGAGAGCTGTCAATAAAACGTCTACTCGTACAGGACGAGCACGGAGCTGCCATGGAGGGAGGTGAACCAGAAAGAAGGACTATCAGCGCTGCACAGCATAGCTCTTATCAATCAAAAATCCATTCTGGGAACGAGCATTTTAAACGTTTTTTGCTTGCTTGCTGACGATGCATGAATTCAGGCTTTATACAAGACAGCATTGTGATGTTATTTCGGCGTCCTTCTGATCCACTTATTGCAGTGAAGTCACAGAGAAATCCCTTCGTTTCAGGTTGATGCCGGCGTGGGCCACAGTTAATTTTATTTGCATTACTTGTACGAGCAGACGCGATTAAAAATGTATAACCCCACGATCAAACTCATGCGGTTAACGCAACACAAATATTCCCATGTGTACAAAGATATTTTTAGGATCAGGCGAGTACTCAGAAATAATCTCCGTACATACAAACCAAGTTTTGCCCTGAAAAACAGCATGGTGTAGTGTAAAATGACTGCTATTCCCAGAATCCTCTTGGACAATCCTTTTTTTTAGCTTTTTTAAAATTATCATAATTATTCTTATAATAATAATAATAATAATAATAATAATAATAATAATACTTATTATTATTATTATTATTATTATTATTATTATTATTCAAACAGCTGCAGTTTTTGTTACTTTTTTCTGTGATTGTATTTTAATGGCTATATAACATCCCTCCTATCCATGAACAAACTCAAATACTCCACAATATCATAAGGCATACTCCAAGTTCACGTTTGATAATAATGCTACATACAAGAATAAGAACCAATTAGCAAATGTGGCTGCATCTTCATCATCTTCTCCAAAAATCTCCATTTTGGCGTGTCCGGATGTAAACAATGGAAATGGAGTTTCTAATATTTTTCCATGGAGGGAGTTTCTAAAGTTCCGTTTTCAGTGACCTAAATAAGTCTTTAGAGCTTGTGTAAGAAAGGCCAAAATCCATATGAAAAGCTTCATTTTAAGAGTTAATGAGCCAGGGTAGCTGTTGTCATCTGCCTCGAGTCCTCATGCTAAGCTGAGCTAAACACTTCTCCTAACCCTAACCCTAACCTCAACCCTAACCTTGTACTTGAACTGTTCATTTTAAGCTGACATTGTATCCCCCTAAAAACTCAAACAAAGAACTGACATGTTAAAGGTTTTTGAGTCTCCATGCCAACTCGTCAAAAACTGACGCTTGGTGGTAGGGCGGGCTGATCACCATCCCAAATTGTCAGTTTTTGATGAGTTGGGAGTGAGACTCAAAAATCAACTTTTGCAAATAGGTCATTTAAAGTTATGTTGGAGAAATTGCATACACCTGGCTGGGAAGTATCTGTACTGCTTACAGGATACTCCCTACGTACCATGTGCTCACCATTGTACCTACATGGTACGTAGGGAGTATCCTGCACTGCTTACAGGATACTCCCTACGTACCATGTAGGTACAATGGTGAGCACAGGAAGAAGAAATACAGATAGCGAGCCTAAACCACAAATAGTTATTTTTCCATTTATATTTATATACATACTAAAAAACACACAAGTGATGGGTGTTTTATTACTCAGTTCATAGCCTGACTAGCTGTTTCCACCTGTCTCAAGTCTTTATCAAGGCTAAACATGTCCTCAGCTGGACTCAGGACATGTGTTGGATCAGACGTGACAGTGTCATCAAGCTTCTTAGCCTACAATAGAGATATAATTGCTAACTTCAAATTTAATTCAAATACGCATCATTCCTGAAATCTTTTTCTCTTAAAGCAGCATTGTTCGACATACGGTTAACCATCTCCTTTTCCTGTTAGCATCTCTCGCGCTCTCTCCTGACAGCCCTTCATCCCCCACAGATATATTTGGTTTCAGGATTCACTGACCTCTACAGTTACAGCCCACCACAGCTGAGAAATGATATGGATGTGACTGGTGATGTGTGTTCACCAGCGAGGCTGCAAAATTGTTGGGTATTGTCAGAACCACTTTTGGGAGTTGACTCGCTATTATCGGCGCCAGAGGAAGGTTGGTCACCTTGAGGAAAGGTGAATCGAAAAAAGGCCCATTAATGGACTCTCGCTGGCTTCCCAGCGCCGAGATGAATGGATTTGATGTTTTCGTAGCCTGTTTTTTTATTTTCACTTTTGTTAATCAGAAGTTTTTCCTTGGCCTCTAACCACTCACAGCAGAGACGAGGAGGCTTCTTGACACCGGCAAGGATGCTACAGTAAATGTTAAATGTCTCCGGATCAATATGGTTGCCCATAGCTATGCACTGTACCGGGTCTCTCACACTGCTCTGCTCATTAGAGATGTGTCTGACCTATAGGCTTACATCAGCTCAGTGGCAGCAGATAGAGATACCTGCAAGGCTTTCAACACACACACACACACACACACACACACGCACGCACGCACACACACACACACACACACACACACACACACACATTACTCTGCAGCTCATCAGTCCAGCTCTGAAAGTGGAAAAACAGGATCTAACTAGACTCGATGCAATGAGACAATTCATCACAATTTATAGGGCATTGTGTAATTTTCCCCCCCCCTCATATTTCTGACAAACGCATATTACTGACAAAATGGCTTCATTGCTGACGCTTTTAATAACCACAGCCTGTGTCTGGTAACAGGCGAGAACAGAGAGTAACAGCACCATCTGCTGGAGAGGCTCCTCGTAACAGATGATGGTCATGGTGAGTGGAGAAGAGGGAGAATTCATGGAAATGAACACATTATGCGAGCTTGCATATAGGAAAGTTGCCACAATCTACTCCTTCATGCATTCAGTCTGGATGACCTTTGTTTCAAACTGAAATAGCATACGAATGATTTATAGAACACATGACTTCTCGTTAGTTGGCAGAAAAAATCCCTGGCGATCACAAGCCGTCCTGAAATCTTACTTTTCTCTGAAGACAGCAGTGATAGCTTCCCTGATGGAGACCAGACAGTAATTGTGGAGCAGACATGGACCTCTGTCTGAGAGGATCTTAGCCCATCAGTGAGGAGATGGATGCCCACAACTCCATCGCAGCTGCAGGCGCGCTGTATGAGCAGCAGCAGCACACGGATGAAGGCAAAAGTAAAGGCAGGCAAGGTTTTAGCTTTTTTCAAAATGAGGTCAACTGCATGACAGCTGAGTGTCAAAAACAGGTGGAGTGATCGGGTTGGTAAATACAAAAATGGCTGCGTGTTTTTAAATAAAGGTAAAAGTCTTGTACTTCTAAATGCTTTGACATTATTACATGGGTAGTTACCTGGGTCACTCCTCTACATGTAATCTCTTTTGAGGCTCTCTAAGAACCTTAGGTGAAGTCAAATAAATTACCCTAGTGATGTCACAAGAGTAATCCCAGTATTGAAATTAGCCGGTGACTTAGAGTTTGATTATAAAGCATTATCAAGATGTTTCATGGGAAGTGTAGGATTCACTGTTTTTTGGCATTTAGGTGATACAAGACTACACGTCTACATGTCTTGGACTGTGTTGTTCATACTGAGCATCTTTTTTAACAATGCTAGCTGTGTGGCAGTAAGGATGAAAGTTAATCTGCTGGTCTATATATTCATGGTCCCAACGACTGTCATGAATCCCAATGACTTTGGTGATCTGCCGACTCCTTTAGTGCCACCAGGAGGTTGACATATGTGTTTTTTAGGGAAATGTTGGATGGATTGCCAAAACATTTTTCATCTAGTGCCATGACCACAAAAAATCTATATTTGTCCAATTCTTTGGTTTATAGGCTAGGCTTGGTTGTGACCTTCCCATCTGCTTCATTTGTACTTTTTTTTTTTGCTGTAGTCTACTCTGCCACTGCAGTTGCTCCCTCCTTCAAATCCAGCAGGCTAATCTTTGCTAGTTGACCACTGAACCCTGATTTAAAAACTCTGGTATACTTGGAAATACAGAGACATTTGTGACTGAAATTTCTTTCCATGTTCAAGTCCGCCGTTACAGATTTAACAGCATGCTAGCATTGTCAGACGGAGCATGTTAACCTTGCCTACAGTAGCATTGCTGTGCCTGTGAGAAGACCAGTCTGTCCCCAAAGGTTGACTGCTGATACAACCCGTAGTGGCGTTTACTGTTTGGCGTTGACTCTGTTGTAATTATTACTGCAGTAAAGGAGGACGTCAGGTCTGAAACAGTGTGAAACCAGAAGCAAGCGGTAAGTCATTTTAACTCACTTACGTAGTGAAGATGTACAACCTCACTTCAGTTATGTGCGTAGCATTCAGTTATTATACACATATCTGGAACAAACTCCCAGAAAACTGCAGGTCTGCTCCTACTCTCATCTCTTTTAAATCAAGGCTGAAGACCTTTCTGTTTGCCACTGCCTTTCACTGAAGCAATTTCAAGGCTTTGAACTGCACTGTGACTTATTTTTTTGAGACTTGTCTGTTTCAAACCTATTCTATTTTAGCTTACGTTCTTATTTGTTTATTTTGTTTTAATGTTTTATTTCTTGATGTCTTCCTGCTTATTTTCAATATCTTTTCAATGATCACGATATTTTCCTAAAAGTAACCACCTGTCAGCAGTTGTTCTTTTTTTTTCTTTTTTTTACCAAATGGTGATATCTGTCTTATTTGAAGTGTCTGTTCATCAACCTATTCAGTCCGTAAGGTATGGGGAGGTGTTGGAGGGGACAGAGCGACTCGTATAGCAGTCATAGTCTCACACCGGAAGATGTCGTTGTACAAATTGAGAATGTAGATTTGTCATTTCTGGCTACAATCATTGAAGGGGAAAGAAACCCTCTTATTGCACAGCAGTCAGAATAAAGGAAATACACGAGTAGCACAAACTAGCCAGAATGGAGGATTTAGAGGCATTATGGTCTATTTTTTTCACACCCAAATTCACTCATTAGCTGGAATATAGTATGATATTCCAATTGCAGCACAGAGTAAAGTACAGTAAATGAGTTAGAAAACCAAAAATCATTTACTGGTTTTTATTTATAGCCCTGTCATCCCCCACTATAGTCAGCTTGTGTTATGGATCAGGGCCTTAAACGAAGAGGAGTCCCTGCTGTCTGCTGGTCATAATGATCGACCGCACTTCTTTGTGAAGGAATGTACTTTGTGCAAGGTGTTCTTAGCTGGAACACTCTTTCAAAGAACGAATCCTGAAAACAAACTGTACCAACATGACTGTGCGGAGAGATCTGTGGCGATTTTGTTTCCCCCTCTAGCCGCTTTCACACCCCCAGATTAAAAAAAACATCAAGATAGAACGACGTCATTCAAAGCGGTGCTGAATGTCCAGTTCTGCTGTGTTTGTGCTGCTTTATCTTCCCGGTGGTGAGGTGTGAAATCCTGCTCATCAGTGTCATGGGAGATAATGAGACCATGTGAGATCTTATTACCTTCCAGCACCGACAGTTTCATGCTGCAATAATTACTCCCACTGGCGGCTTGCTTATTGACGATGCCTGCCCAAAGTATCACTCTGGGACTAATGGTTTCCCTCCTTCACAAGGCAAACAATGGAATGAACACCGCTTCAATCAACTCCGAGTGATGGATTTAATGACAAAATCATTTTTCCTCCACTTTATCGCAGAGGAGGAGCGACACATGCAGAATAAGATAGGTCTCGGAGGGGATGTGTTTGTGCGAGAGCCGAGCTGTAAACAAGTGCGCCGCTTTCATTTGCTGTGATTTCATTGCATTTGATGGTAAGTGAATGTGACCAACCAATTGCCGTTAACTTGCAGCAAATGAAATGCATTACTATGTGTGAGCGCGGGTCCCTCATCAGTTTCTCAGCGACGGCGGGATGTCTTTAGGGGTCAGGGTAGAAAAATGAGCTCTATTGATTTCAGGGAGGGGAAGAAAAGGGGGGGGTAAAAGAAAAGCAAGTAGAGGGACTCCAAGTAGCCTCAGTTGGATCATGAGTTCAACATGCAGTGACAAATGGACGGTGGAATGAGAAAGAACACCCCGAAATCAAATTGAGTATGGATTGTTGTGGCCTGGATTTATAGCCCCGGGGTATCCCAAACCTGGAAGTCATAAATTGATGCAGTTGAAATGGGGCGTCAGCGGGGGATTGCTGCTATGATTCGTTTACTGCGGGTGTCACCGACGGACAATACAAATGGCGAGTCATTGTTGTCCCACAACAGGGCTCGTTAATAGAATATACACAGACAGAAGTTAAAGGCCGTGACAAATCTGCCTCTGTGGACCGTGTGGCTCGGGGAGGCAGGAAACAGCCACATATCTGCACACAGCACAAGCACCACTCAGGGGCACTGACACTGACAGGGTGACAGCCCAGCCGAGGCCAGTATATCATCTACATCCAGAGTATTGTGGGTCTGTATTGGTCTTTTAGGAAAAATCAGGCAACGGACAGTCAGTGGATTTATGATGGATCTGAAAAGGTTAGGGTTATTACAGACATTATCTGGTGCACAGTGAATTAATACACAACACGTTCTCACCCACAACTCTTCAAGTACAGCAGCTTGGTCAGGGGCCTAAAGAGTCAAGTCATGACACTCTACCAAGAACTGTGGCATCAGTTTTTGCATCTAGTGCAATAATAAGTCATATTCAACTCCCAGCTGCACTTTTGAAATGTGGACAAAACTGTGGACAAAACAGTGTCAGATAGTTGCGGTTTGGTTAAGTTAAGATTCCAAAACTAATTGGTTAGGTTTGGTGAAAGATCATAATTTGGGTTAAAATAAATAAGTCTCAGGGTTTCCTTCTCTGCTGCAGAAACCCTGATCGACACCTTCATCATGTCCAGGATTTGACTATTGCAACGGCATCCTCTACAGCACGCCATCCAAACCCCAATACGTCCAGAGCTCTGCTGCCTGCCTGCTCACCCACACCCGCCCCCGTGACCACATCACCCCCGCCCTCAAGAAACTCCACTGGCACCCTGTCCCACAACGCATCCAATTCAAGATCCTCTTCACTCACAACCTCTCGACAACCAGGCCCCCCAACCCTGCTCCCCGACCACCACCACACCACGTCCTGTAGCCTCCGCTCCTCCCTCCTCACTCCACCACACAGGAGCCTTCTCCCTCTGGAACTCCATCCCCAAACACATCAGAGACCTTACAACCTTCAAAACACTTACCAAATCTCACCTTTTTATAACTGCTTCCAATGCTAATGTTAACTGCTGTCTCTTTGCTATGTTTTCAGTCTGTTGTTTCCATTATTCTGCTTTTAACCTGCGTTTACTATTTAACCATTATTAGACATTAAGAGACATTAGAGCAGAAAATACAAGTGTCTACAATATGTTTTGATTAAATCTTATTAAAAAACAAAATCAACAATGAATCGATCCCACATACAAATATTGTCTGTGTCTCCAAAGCCTGTTTCTCTTTCCTCGCCAACACACACGCCACAATGAGCGCTGAATGACAAGTTCTATTATTAAAATGAATATGGGCACATGGGTAGTTTTTTGAGCACATCCCACTATCCAGCTGCTAGAAACACTCACTGTAGCACTAAATGTGTATATTAATATGGGATTAAAAGCACAACAAATGCAGTTATTACTCCTGTTTGTTATGAGTTATCAGAACAAACAATTCCCAGCTCTCTTAAAATAACTGAGCCTTCCTCTTCTTTTTAAAGACTTCATTTTCAAAGAAAGGTTTTCTAATCTTTATAACCCTATGATGTTGTTTTATTTGTAATAACTTTGATATTTTAACCAAACAGCATATTTACGTTTCTCTTTGCATAAAAATATAATTCATTATATTTTCCGATATTGGTACAGTACTGGACTTTCGCGTTATTCTGGCAAACAAAGCACGGATCTCTTTCGTTTACAGCCCGGGTTCTATTTCTGTACTTTCTAGCAATGAATCTCATTGATTATGATAACATCTTATCTCCATGCTGTCACACTGATACATGAGGCCTTCCATCTGAAGCCTTTGGGTTAACGCAATCAGATGATTGGACAGGTTGAAAACAAATCCCCAGTTTCTCTGAATGAAATAAACGACAGTGAATGCACCAGAGTTCACTCAAGTGAATTAGCATTTTAATTACATGTACATTTCTAATTTTATTTATTTTATTTATGAGTTCAATGCCAGATTACACTTTCAACACACAGTTGCTCTATTATGTTGAGTCCATGTGAATAATTTATATATCTTAGTCTGTTTGAATCAAATGGATGTATATATATGCATAAACCTTATGTGTTTATTCAGTTATTACATATGAATTTAAGGGGTAGTTCTACATAAATAAGATGTGCTTATTATGTAAGTATTATGCATCAAAGTATTGCATTTCAATATTAAACATGGAGTAATTTAAACACAATGACTAAACGTGATGGAAAAACTTTGAAACTAAACTGACCATTAACACTGAACTTACTCAACAGAATTAGATAGAAAATGCACATGTAACTAAAATACTTGAAGTATTGTAAGTGTTATTGTTTTGTAATTATAGGGATATAATTGGATATATTTCACCTGGAAGTGCTGTAAAATCTAATGCATATCTAAAAAAATATTGGTTGTTAATACCTTGTGCTATGTGCTATGTATCCGTTATCAGGTGACCAACATTCCATACTGAGTTCCTGTAACGACAACTTATCTTCTAATGGCGGCTGTGAGATGCAGGAAAAAAGCTGTGGAAAAAAGTGCAGTGAGTGGACATTAACATTTATTTTCATCAAATTGGGTGTTGAATTCACCGTTTCACTTGAAATACCAGCAGACGGAGAGTAGGCTAAAGTGTGGGATTAGTTTAAAACCTATTTCACACAGCAGAGGATTAATCCACTGGTGCTGTCTGTTGGTACCTGTGCATGTTCCTCCGACCGAACTTGTTCTGAGCTCCAGACACCAGCAAGTAAGTCTTAACTTAATCCCATTAACGTTTACTGTATGTGAGTTAGAGCTTGATATCTAGGTGCTCTATCGTTGGCAACTGGACTTGTTTCAGTTGCTTCAAGAGGTTTCACTTCTCATCCAAGAGGCTTCCTCAGTTCTTTGAGTTCAACAATGTTAACATCTTGGCCAGAGAAGACAGATGGTTTGAAACTCTCAAACTGGAATGACCATCTGTGAATAAAGGAGGTGGCCTAAGATATTATTTATCATCCACCTACAATGCAGTACCGAGTTCTCTCCCCAACAGCCACTCACACCTGGGTTCACCTAGTCCTAGCAACCCACATAATGGCCGGTTTGGGAGTCATGCTATGCGGTGTTGAGGTGAAGTCTGTACAAATGAGTCTTGAGTATTTGCAGAAGATGCCGAGTGATTCTGCTGTCCTGACATTGGTCGGGAATTCGTTCCACCACTGAGGTGCCAGAACAGAGAAGAGTCGCGACTTTGCTGAGCGAACTTTGGTTGCTCTCAGCGATGGCAGAGCCAGCTGGCCAGCTGATGTAGTAGGGTGAAGTGCTTGCGCTGGGGCGTGTGCTTTGACCAGTGTTTGGAGGGTAGTCGGGTCCAAACAGAGTTTAAAAGCCTGCAACTCCCCTCCAGTTCATTAGAACTGAAGAAGCCTCTTGGATGAGACGTGAAATGACTTCAAGAAACTGAAACAAGTCCAGTTGCCTACAATACAGCACTTAGAATCACCATGACCTGGATGACTGAGAACCTTCCTCAATATAAAGCGTGATACTTTTAATTATTCATGTTTTAAAATACGCACTGTGTATGCATGTATACATATCAACTTAAGTATTAATGTTATTAAACCCCAGCCTGATTTTTTCTTACCTTTCTCCAATGTAGAAAGCCTGATTTTGTTGAAATGTTTGTATAAAATGTGACACTTTTTTTCCTCCACTGCTATCACAGTTTTGATTAAGAGGGTGCCAACAGTCTTAAACAATGTAATAGATTTTCAATTCATGGTTGTTGTAACCAAGTTTGACAATTAATGGGTGAGCCTTGAATATGTTAGTTTTACTCAGTTTTAGTCTCTTTATTGCCCGCATAACATACAGTATGTTTATCATATCTGCCATCAGGTCAAACATCTCAGTTGCTCACGTCATAATACTCATATGAGTTCAGTAGCTTAGTGATTGTACTTGGAGGCATATTAAGGGGGTGTTTCACCCCCAAAATACATATTTACATATAGCTGTGGCTCAGGGGTAGAGCCAGTGTCTTGTTATTGGAAGGTCGCTGGATCGATTCCCCTGGTCTGCATGTTGAAGTGTCCTTGGGAAAGATGCTGAACCCCAGATTGCATGGCAGCCACAACCAACAATGTATGTATTTATGAATTACTGTAAGTCGCTTTGGACAAAAGCGTCCGCTAAATGCCCTTAAATGTATCCACTAAGATGGATGGATTTTATCTTGGGAAAAAAAGGAGAACTTCTTCTTCTGTTCAAATTCATTGGATAGTTGAACATTTTAACATGATGAGAAGATACAAGAAAACTTTTTATTATACAATTAAAAACAAGTTAAAAATGTTTTGAAGCAAACAGGAAATTGAAAAACCAGCGGACAAAGTAATAATGCAAAAGGAACATTTTTATTGTAACATCATATCTGTTATAATAATACTATGCTATATATATATTTGTATTTATATTTTTACATAGGACACAAGCTACTAAGGAATACATACAGTACAGTCAGCAACATAGAAAAATATTAGAGTAGTATTGGCACAGATGAAGTAGTATTTACTGTACTTTACATGTTATACATTCAGCAAAATAACTGCAGAATGAAATAAATACATGTTCCTCACAGTGAAGTAAAATGTTTTTTTTTTTACATTCAGTTAAAATGCATGAAGTATTTTCCAGCAACGGACGGACAATGATGTCACATCTCCTCTCAGACACATATTACACACTCTCCTTAACCTGCCACACACTCACACACAGACACACACAGACACACACACACACACACACACACTACACATGAACAGGACTCAGTAAAGGGCAATCAAATACAAAAAGGTTCAAGTCAGCTAGTTTTGAAGGTTGACAGCACTTGCAAGGATCTATTGGATTTATGGATCACCTCTGGATTCACTCTCAGATATTAGAGCAGCATAAATGTACAGACATTTTCAGTCATGAAAAAACAAAAAAAAACTCTTCACGCAACGTAAATACGATTCTTTCAGGTTTCATACTGCAGGTAAAACCTTTTACAGGGCAGCCATCTGTCTAACGAAACAACTTCAAACCTGTGGTCACCCTTGAAGGGGCCCATCTTAATACCACAAACACTTTCCCCCTCCAACGATTCCTACTGACCCCTCTGGGTAAACACACATGGACCCTAAACGCAAACAAGCTAAAGCCTCATCCATATACAGCATGTGTGCGTGTGTGTGTGTATGTGTGTGCGGTTGAGAAATGATGCATGATGCATGGCAGTTCCTACAGATTGCTTACACAGCTTTGCTTAGTGGCTTTTTCAGAACAATCTCCGGGCCCTGAAGGAGCCTATTTGATTAGAGTCAATCACGGTGACACTCTGCTTACCGTGCAATGCCACAGTGACAAAAAAAGCACTTTGCGATGTCACCTTTTTGTTCTCTTTGTAGATGATACAATGCTTGAACGGACAGCCGTGGTCAGTGTTTACAATAAGAAGTGCGGGGTGCGACCTTCAGGTCTAAAGAAGCGCCGCAAACCAAAAAATATGGGGGGAAAAATAGCTGTTTGGATGTTGTAAAGCTATTGGAGGTTGATTCAAGGTTGTGAATAAAGTGCACTTGCCATCAAACATGTGCAAAGGTTAAATATAGCTCTCTGTATGTACATAACTACATATGCAGCAGATGCACGGGCATTGCTGGATACAAGACGTCTGTGGCAACACTATCATAACAGTTCTCTAATGTCAGAATGTAAACATCACTTGATGGACAGCGCGGTGATGAGAAACGGTCCTCACACACCAACATGCTGGAAAACGACATCACTCGCGTCACGCTTGAATGTGACAGCGAAGGTTGCGGAGACGTGTTCTTTTAAAAAAAAACACACAACATTTATTTGATTGAGCTGATGAGATGATCACAATATGGCATCGGATATGTTCAAGAACACGGGACAGTGTGTGCTGCTACCACAGTGCTTCCCTGCTATCATCATGCATCATGTTGAAATCTGTTTCATACAAAATGACAGCGTGTGAGGGAGAATCTTGGCAGTGGGTCTGTTGTATGCAAAATCAGCCAGTAGCCCAGAAAACAAAAGCAATGACACCCTGATTCACACCGGTTAAAAATAATGAATTTCAAAGTGCCTTGTGGAATCCATCCTTGTGAAGACAATTTTAATCTACAATTTAAAATGGCTCATTAAGAAACTGAAGGTCATTAGACCATAACATAGTCATGGATAATGTGTTTCCTTTTCATATTAAGTGTGCATATTTGCTGTTAATGATATCCATAAGCCTGGCTTCTGTCTCCCTGTCGCATGATTCAGGGACAAAATGTAAATGTGTTGTGTTATGGTGACAGTTATAATGCTATAGATTTAACTCTGTTAGTTTATCAAAAGATTTGACCAGTTACTAAACCCCTCCTCTGCATAGTGATTGCCCAATCATAGCTTAGCAGCTGTTACTATGCACAACAGCCCTGTCAAGCTTTAGATTATTACACGTTGGAGCGATGTGCATGGAGCTATAGTAAGATAGGTGAATTCAGATTTTCAGAGAGTGGTGTCTTTTTTCGGCTTTTCCAAAATCAATGTTAGCATGTAAGGCTAGTTAGCTTGCTACCTCCAGTAGTATCATTATTAATGAGTTGGGCTGCATTAGTTTGTGGATCACAGGTTACATTATAAATGTATATTTTCCTATTTGAGTGAAGCCAGTCCTGGGTGCTTTCAGAGTTTAGGCTAAAGTTAGCAGCTCTATACTGCTCTTTATAGGTCTCGGGGGAAAGTCATTAGTCTTTTATTTTTTTGTTTCATAAAATGAATAATTTTTCCATAGTGTAGGCAAATCTACTCAACCAACTTAATCGAAGAGTTCTTTCACCATGTAGCCAGCATTAGCTAGCACTTGCTACAGCTATTAAAACCTGCCAGCAACAGCTGCCATTTAAGATAATGAAACCAACAGAAAAAGGAAACCTGCCTCTGTTTGAAGCCATGAACCTATGGTTTACAGTATTACTAAAAATTTTGGGTAACAATCTGCCACCGTTCTCACTGTGAACTGTATATGTGCAGTGCGAGTCTGGAAAGCTTGACAGGCATAGAAACAGTCATTTAGGAGGGCAAGGCTCAGCAATTGATCAATTGGTAACTCTAGTCAATCAGTTCAAACAAATAAAAAATGAAGGCTAACAGAACAGGTAGAGTCATTTGCTATCAAAGATATTGTAATGCTCATGCTGTAGCCTCACACTTGCTAATCACGGTCAATGAGTTAGGTAGAACTGACGTACAGTTGAACATACAGTGAGTACATGTATGAAGAAGCAGACATTATTTATACTGACTTATAGGCTACATGGGGTAACACTTCTGCCTCCACTGTATACTTCATAAACACTTGGATTTTCATTTGATAGTTTTCATGATAACAACACACAGGAGATCACATTTAGATGGACTACCTAAACTGTGGACACATAAGCAGATAAAAAATAAATAATTTAAACAATATATTAATTTCTGTATAAAGGAACATCTATGTTTTGTACAACAAAATACTTGTACAATGTACAATCAAGGGGATAAATGCTGCGCATCTATTGCCTCGGCTCTAAGGATAGTTTAAGACTATCGTCAGTGTAACCCTTAAAGAAGAATTCAATCATCCAGGCTCTAGACCAACTCTAAAGGGAAAGTAGTTAAATGCTTTTGACCACAATTAGCATCTGTTAGTGTTCTGGCTGAGAGGTTATTCATAAGGCCAACAAAACATCTACTATCAATCCTGTGACAGATGTTTTGTTTTGCATGGCTACACGTCAAACTCAGATGTCTGAGTTAGCAATTTAAACAGTCACAATACACTGATCTGCTGACAATCCTAACAAATGGGATAAACAGGCCTTGCCTTCTTGGTTACCAGGGATTATATACATTAAATATACTGTACAATGCAAAGGTCCTCCAGATCCGCTCCGCGAGCCGCCATCAGGTTCTGTCCGTGAGCCTGCGGGGCTAGCACCTTTATTTGAAGTAGTTGAGCCCTGCCACCAAGAAGAACTTCTCCAGGAAAAGCTCAGAGTCCAAGACGGCGATGTGGGCAGCGCGGCCAATCAGGGTGTTGGCCGTGTTGGGCAGAGCGTGGAACACATTCTGGCGGATCAGCCGGCACTCTTTAGCCTCCACAAGTGGCTGCAGGAGGTTGTTGATCATCTCAGTGTACACGGGCCCTTTGGTGCAAAAATGAGGATAGTTCTTGTGAGTCCTAGAATGTACATGACATATATCTTTTGCAGTTAATGCACTTCTGTTGTACCAAGTAGCCAAACAAGTTATTAAGTCCCAATTAGAGAGCATTTGAGGTGATAGCACTAGCATAATGCTACTTTAGGGAAATTATGAACACATTGTCACATACAGTTTAATTACAAGACCCTCTGCTGGTCACCAGCTCTAACCAGTATAAACCCTGGAGATTGAGCAATTTAGAGGCATAAAAAACCACTGCTCACACTCCAAAATGAAAAAAGGAGATGCATGAACACATGTGCCATATGGATGACTTGCTCCGTGTTCTCTTGACTTAACTGACGAGTTGATCAAGAGGACAGAATGAACCACAAACGCCCACTGCAGTCAAAGCAACATCATGTGGCTGTCAGTGCTGGGGTTCAGTGTCATAAGTTGTCAGGCTTTTGGAAAAACTGACTCATTTAAAACAGCAAAGAAAACTGAGATTATTACTAGTAATGCACTGATATGACATGCTGAGCAGGATTCTCAATTCTTTTATTAATTGAAATTTGTTCACATTATGTCCTGGTTGGAGCACCTAACTGTCAAAAGTAAGTTGAAGCTTTCCAGAGAAGTTAAACTGGGCGGTACAATTACATGCAAACCCAACTGTCAGGTCAGCACAAATGTTTCGGCTGTCATGTGTTGTGTTTTTCATGTGTGTTTTTGCACATGCAAGCAAAGCAAATTTCTGACTTCTGACTAAATGTAGACAGCTATTTATTTTCTGCTCTATTTCTATTACTATAAGCCTCGAGGAATGATATACTTCAATGCTTTCAGAATGTCTGAGTATCAACTCGTGCTGTAGTGCTGTCAGAAGTGGCACGTAGGTGTAAGGAGCCTCGTGTTATGTTACATTTAAAGTGAGCCTACATGACTGTTGTTACAGCTGCCACTATGGTAGTCTGGCTGCACCAGTTCTCATTCTGCTACAGGGGGGAAAACCACCAACCATGTTTATATTTCTTTAAACCAATCACAATTGTCATAGGCAGCACTAAACCTAGGGTGCAGCAATGATGCCCCTGCAAAATTCTGCTGGGGGAACTTGATTTGCACATAGGGAGGTGATTCCTGGCATAATCTACACAAAGAAAAAGATAACTTGTTAGGTTGTTTACATTTGTACAATTAGTGAACCAGGTTAGGGTCAGGGTAACCTGCCATTTCCAGCATTTAAGTTGCTAGCTCACAGATAGTTGTTGTTTCCCATAGTGACGGGGTAAAAGTCTACAACAGGTGAGTCAGACCATGCTAAAACAAAGTATCACAGTAGCCCAAGTTGAAAAGAGCCATACTGCTGAAAGACTACTAAAGTTAGCTAATATTAGCTAACAAACCTTGATAGTCATACCAGGCCAAACAGGGCTGTAGCCACAAAATAAATGGTTGTATTAAATTGAGCCAGGGACAATTCAACTGCTTGATTTTACTTTTAATTTGTAAAAGCAAAAATGTGTAATGTCTTTGTTCAAACATGGCCGCGTCCAAAAAATAATCCCCCACAGAGATGTTTACAGATCCACTGCTATGGGATTGACACTAGGTATTTGCATAACTATACAGAGAGTGGGACAGTAGCTTTTATCAAAAGAGCCAGAAAAAAGGAGAAAAGAAAATCCAATGTAGCATTAAGACATGCACCACCGACCTGTGGTCCTGTCCTTAAGAGCAGTTTTGCACATCTCTATTCTGGCAGAGTGGAAAGGAACATAACGGTCTTGTGGAGACGCCACCAATACCACGTTCTTGAAGAACTGGAGCCCTAAAAGGACACAAAACAAATGAGTAAATGGTGCTGCAGAATGTGTGTGTGTGTGTGTGTGTGAGAGAGAGAGAGAGAGAGGTGGAGAGAGAGCGAGACAGAGAGGTGGAGAGAGAGAGAGAGAGGTGGAGAGAGAGAGAGAGGTGGAGAGAGAGGGAGAGGTGGAGAGAGAGGGAGATTGAGGAAAGGACTGAATTGGTTGTAAACGCAAAGTACAATCACAAAGTACAATGACAGGCTTGATACGATAAAACTGCGTTTTTTCTCAAGTCTCCTGTCAGTGTGCTTTCAAGAGAGTGCACTGGTGGGTTTCCAATGACAGGGTTTGGATCATTTTGTCAGCCTGCCACAGCGCTGGAGGGGTAAAAAAGTGTTTTCAGGCTTATCTTCTTCAAGCCTGTGTGACAAACGACTGCTTTGTTCCACTCACACAGTGGGGAGGCCTCTCACAGGCCTTTTCTCAGCTCGCTGGCAGGGGTTTGAGTGTTAGTGAGCTGACACATACAGAAATTTGACAAAAAAGACAAGTTGACAACATTTCCATGAATATTTGAATAGACTACCTTTCAAGTAATAGTCTTTAAAGCCAGTCAGTCAATACACTGTTTGTGTTTCAAAATTTTCCCACTTTCAACCAGTACCTGGTTTCTGACTCAGGAGATAGAGGAATGTTTTCCTTGGATCAACGTGATCTCTGAAGGTGAGCTGCAGCAAGGATCCCGATTTCTTCAGCTTCTGCATTAACCACAGACCTGAGCAACAAACACATGGATGATATTCTTAGATGAAAAATGCTGCTGAGGAGTGTAAAAAACATTGGAATGCAGTGCCGTACGACATGGTAAACACAGCACATCTGCAGCGTGTGTTTTTTCCAACTGCTGAGCGGTTGCCTCACCTGTGCTGACCAACGTGCTGTTGTTGTACAGCGTTCCCAAGTGTGGGCCTGACAGCGAGAGGAAGGTGTGCAGTTTGGGCAGATAGCAGCGGAAGCGAGGCCTCGTCAGCACCGAGCGGATGATGATGTTCCCCAGAGAGTGGCCGATGAAGCTGTTGGCCGAAGACAAGCAAGTTTCAGAGAGATAAACTTGCAACTTGAGTGGGTGGCTGGAAAAACAGTGCCTCCAACGCTGCTGACCTACAGTACGATACTGTGCAGTATCTTAATATAGTCTCTTCTGTAAGTAGGAACAAGCTCCAGTGGAGAGTATTTGGATAATTTAGACACAGCTTTACAGAAATTTCATTAACTTGCGAAATGGTTAAACATTCTCAGGGGCAATGACAACTTAGACGGCAACATAGAGGACGTACCATTCAAATTAATAGCGTCTTCCCAGCAGTGGGAAATATTAGATCCATGAAGCAATGCCTGTCACTTGGTTTAATTACCGCACTGTTCCAACTCTACCCCAAAATCCCATATCGCCATGTCTGCTGCTTCTCATCTGTCTCCCACCAAACTAAATATAGATGAAATGTGGGAAGAACCAGATGCTATTGTGGCAGTCCATTGCTTTTGCCTTTAATACGTTCTCTCTAGGGAATACGCAACAATAAAGAAGAGTTAACAAAGTTGGGAGGAAACTCTTACAAAAAAATAAATTGGCACATTGAGGGCAATTAGGCAGGAAGATGAATAGCTTAATTTGATTGGAACTAGGCAACACACTGCTGCATAAAGGAGAACAGTCCATCAAGTGAAAGTCAGAAACTTATTGGCACTGAATGATAAGGGCTTTCCAATCCATTATGTGCCGATTACCCATTCTGAGTTTGTGCAGTCGATATATTACCATCAAACAGTGATTCTCATAAGTTCAGGCACTCATGCTGAGTCCTTGTATCAGTGCACAGTCTCTGCTGCCATCTACTGACCGAAGCCAATGCTGCTTAAGTTGATCATAGCCTCTGTTCTGACTTTGCCAATCAATCAAAATCACTCAAGAGGAGAGTCGTCAGTAATGTGCATGGTGCACGGTTATTAAAGCTGATCGTCTGACCTTATCCTGCCGATGGTGAGATTGTACAGCTGGATATGCTGAATGATCTCATCCAGCAACCTGTCTGTCATGGTGTCGAAATCTGCAAAAGTGTCGGTCTGCGGGGGGGAAACAGCAGAGAAAAGCACAGGAGTCAGCACGCTTCAAATCGCCTTAGGGCACTTTCAGAAAATGTGACTGTGCGTGTTATCAATTTGATCCCAATCGCCGTCATCTACAAATGTACCTGGTTCCTCTCAGACATGAGGAAGTCCAGCCGGGATCCTGGCAGTCCTAACTCAATAAACGTCTTCACCAGCCGGAGGTCTGCGCTGTTTCCTGGAAGCAAAGAGGAAATTATACACATGGTCTCTGGCTCCGCTCTTATGAACAGCGTCCATTAATCATTTAAAAGACACCTTGAATATGTTTTCAAGAATTAGTATTTTCAGACTACACAGCGCAAAGTGATATTTTAAAATTTTCTAGACATAGTCAGAGACCATATCACATTTACAATGCTAACAAGACACTGAAATGTAAAAAAGAATGTAAAGCTATTACATGACTTTCTTGCAGTGGTCGACGGTGAACCAGAACAACAAGCTGTACAGCAGTGTGTGTGTACTCACCATCAAGCCCGTGGACACACACCACAAGGTGTATGCCGTCATCGAACTCCTCGTCGTCTTCCTCAGGGGGGAAGTAGGGCAGATCTGATGCCAGGAGAGGAAGGTCGCTGTACAAGCTGGCCTGAAAGCTCAACTCTTTGAACAGCTCCTCTTTGGCTTTGTAGAAACTGGAGAAAAGGGAGATATAATAATAATAAACAAAAAAAAAAAAAAAACAAGAGTTATATTCTGTGTGTTAGTAGTTGAAAAATAACTGTTCGGTAATTTTGCAAAGGAAAGCAAATAGTACATAGTCCATGTTTCATATACAGAGATAAAAGGCTGATACATGATTTTGTTGTTCAAACACTAAAAGTGTGTCTCTTGGAGGTGAAACACTACTACAATTTTCTCCCTCTGGACCAAAATAAAATATAAACCTGCCTTGCATTTATGTATTTGATTAATTTCAGTTCACACTGCCCACTTCTAAACAAACTAAGGCTTGTACACAAGAGTACCATAGACTTGCAAGTAGCTCCCCGAAGTTTTATTACCCTGTCATCCTGCCAGGTCACAGACTTTAGCAGTGGAGAAGTCAAAACAAATCCGATTGCAGTTTCTGTGCTTTCAGCTAATCGTGATGGATTTGCCTGCATCCTTTGATGTGATTTAAAACACTCAGGAGGCATTTCACCTCGTCTTGACTTCCCCACTTCAATTTTGCCCTCACTTCATTTTGTTATGCTAGGCCTTCCAAGCATGAGTAAGTGCCAGCTACTGCAGCAGGTGTCAACAGCCGTCGCCACATACCCGTAAAATCCAGTGTTTTGGCCTTGTTTCCTGTAGTAACTCCTACAAAGTTTTACTTGGAAGAGGGCCTGTATTTTCTGTAACATTATGCACTGACTGCCGAGTCAGAAAGCTAATATTTTCACCTTACGGAACCCAAATAACTAACCTGAAATTATCAGGGCCAGTCATAAAAAGTAATTTTCAAATTAAACGTTATATCCTTTTTTTTTTTACTACTCAACAGAATAAAAGTCTGAGGAATGATCCCTTAGAATCGTTAAGTTGGCTAGTGTGCATGTTTGATTGAAAGATCTGATTTGATTACTCAGTTTAATTGTCTGTAAATGTACAAGATAGAGATATAACAGCATTCTGCCTGCCAGGAAGTTAATACTTGCTAGAAAGCTAAGTTAAGTCTGTGGCTCTTTTTGTGTTGTGAAGCAGGCAGCTGTCTGATTGTTAGTCAGGGTCATTATCTGTCAGTTTAAAAAGAGATACAATGGCACTCTTTGTTTACGAGGCAGACCTATAGTGATCCAGAAAGAAACATACTATGTCATTTAAAGGTCCAAAGAGGCATCTACTGTTGTGGTAGCAGATCAACCAACTGTACACACCTCATCATACCCTCCCTTATGGTGGGCACAAAACAGGTGAACACACAAAAGGCACTTTCTACATCCAGTGTTTGGTTTGTCCATTCTAGGCTGCCATTGAGACATGGTGGACTCCTGGAGGAGGACCTGCTCCCTTTACAGACTTAAAAGGCTTCTTTCAAGGTGACAAAAACATAATGATTCTTACTTTCACATAATTATGAACATTATATTGAGTTTAAGCCCACAAAACCCCTAAATCCTACATATTATACCTTTAAATTGGAGTAAAAAATACATCCACAGCAAGTTTTTACCTATTTAAGGTTAGCCAAAACATAAACTCACTTCAGCATCCGCTCATTGGTCTCATCATCCATGTTCAGGGGATTGAGTGAAGACGAGGAGATGATACCAAAGGAGCCCAGGGGCTGATGGGTGATAGGTGAGGTAGCCTGGCGAGCGGACATTCCACTCATGGATGGAGAGTCTCTCAGAACAGAAGAAAATGGCAGGCAGGTCGGGGCACAGGACACCGACATATTCACCACTTCCACCATCTTCTTATTCACAAAGGCCAGCCCTGAGTTGGGGATCTTGGAGGGCTTAGTCTGGCAGTCCAAAGGTTCTTTCTCACTAGCTGATATCCCATTGACATCAACAGGTGATGTGGTATCATTGACTATCAACCCTGTAAGGTCACTCGGTCTCTGTGTGCTGGTGGTGTTGTTGGGCAGGTCATTGGAGTGTTGAAGCCCTGAAGGCTTTAGAGGTGTTTGGGAAGGATCCAGACACTCCTGGTCCTCGACAGAAAGCGGTTGGGTCTGATGGAAACTTTGGCACTCATCTCCAGTGTTAATTCTCTCCGGATCTGCTGTGCTTATATGCACACATGGTTTGTTTCCACAGCTGCAGGGCGCTCCTTCCGTTTCAGTGAGAAGCACATCCTCCGCTGAGGCGCTTACTTCACTGATGTGTGTTTGATGGTTCATATTCTCCCCATGGCTACCAATGACATTACTTGCCCTCACATGTGGGCTTTCTACAGACTGTAAAAGCAAGACATCAGCCACACTACTTAACACTGACTTGGGTTTGTATGCCTCTGACAGGTATTGGGGAGGGTTGGACTTTTCAGGATGATTATTCTCCTTCAGAATATGGCCCAGATTTGTTGTTAAACTTGGGTCTAATAGAGATGATTCAGATTGCTCCGAATCCAAGTCGCTGTTCAATGAAGAGCAGTTGATCTTGAATGAATCCTTGTTCTTGGTGTCTGTTTCCTGGCTGAGCAGCACACGGTCCTCCTCAGTTTCTTCCGGGCTACTTATCTGTGGTGCAGAAACTGACTTAGTCAGTTTGCTGAGTTGTCTCTGCTGCTGGTCTTCCTCGTAGGGCAGAGAGCTAATAGAGGTGAGTGACGCCTGTATGCCTGCACTTGGAAGGCTGCCATTGCTCTCCATCTGCAGGCCTTCCAGTGAGCTGCGGTGGACCGGGTGACGACACACAATTTGCTGCGGAATCTCCCGTTCGCTGGAAAAGTCAAGAGGAGGTCGACCTCGCAGTGCAGCCTCCAGGGGCCAGGCCACCGAGCTGGGCTCGCTCTCAATACCTGAGTCGGAAATAACTGAAGACGAGCGTTTCATGATCTTGGAGCCGACCAGACCTCCACGGTGAGTCATCTCTTTTCTGAGATCAGGGGGAAAGGAAGGTATGACTGGATGCCCATAGGCAGTTGGTAGGCTGATGAGAGGAATATCCTCACTCTCGTCATCCATGGAGTGGTTTAATGGCATGGCAATATCAGACTCCTCTTCATTGGTTTCACTCTCTCCTGCATTGCTTTCGTTTGTGGAGTCACACAGTTGGACAGTGGTTTCTGTTACATGATGAGCAGGAGACTCATCACTGCTGTTACTGGTGACAGTGGGATTTCGGTGAACCAGGACTGCTTCTCCTATGTATGGATCCACATCACAAGGCTTGACTGTGATGTGCCTCAGGCCTGGATTCGAGTTTTCCTCAACTTGGGCTTGGTTTTCCTCAAGTTTCTTCAAGTTTACTGCCTCTGCTGAAGAGGGTCCAGGACTGTCCACTGAAGAAATTAGGTTCTGGGTACTTTTGACGTTGGTATTGGTCTTACTTTGCTTTGCTATGAGTGAGACATAAGTGGGCAGGTCCATGCAGTCATCGTTGTCCAAGGGATCTCGGATTATTGCTGGTGATCTGGCTTCCTGGCCGCTTTCAAAAATCCCATTGACAAGAGTGATGGCAGGATCTGAGTTGTTCTGCCCGTCGGTAGTTGGCACGTGTGATAGCCACTCTGGAAAAACAAGGACACAAGTTCTAGAGTAAAACTTTCATCGATTAGGTGAAAAAAAAAGAGGCACTTTTTTATGCCATCTTTTGTGTTACCTGTTTGAGGAGACTCCACATATCTGTCCTCAAAGATGATAGGCAGGCTGTTCCAGTCTCCGTCAATGTCCAGGCACTCAACAGGTAAAGGAGGCATCTTGGTCAGGTAGTCTGAGCTCCGCACATCTGTAGCTATCTGGCCATGTCTGTTGATTCTGGAATAGCAGAGTAATATCATAACTATAACTGTTCTCTAATTTGATCGAATTAATTCTCCTTAATGCGGCTGTCACTTACAGTTCCTCTTGAAAAGTCAGCGATATCTCTTTGGGGTGTTCGGTGAAGAAGTATGCCTCTGAGAACCTCCTGACCTGGTATTTCCAGAAACAGACAAATCAATTTTCGCCTTGGTGGAGCCTCAGTCTCATCTTTATTTACAGCATTACAACAAATCAGTCAGTTTCACTGAGTAAAACACAGAGAGTCTGCGACACAAGCTTGATCCAAAAGCTCTCTCCTTCTCCAGCTCCAATTAGAAATGCATCATCGTTGAAAGTCAGCCACCTTGACAGGCAAATCTCGAAGAACACTATTTCTGGTGTATTTTCACCCGACAATAATTACCGAATAAGTGTTAATTGAAATCCTAACTCCACTGGTGGGTGGAGGCATGACAGTATCCCCTCAGGGTAATCAAATACCAAAGCAAACATGTTCATTATTTTCAGACAACTGAGACGAAACAGTGCCTCATATGAGAGCCTTGAGAGCGACTCTACTGTGAAGCACATATTCATATTAAACAGCCCAGTGATTAGATAGAAATTGCACTGGAAATGATATTATCCTGCTCAGCTGGGGTTTAGCTATTGAGGTCTAGAATGGCATCTTATCATCTTGCTTATTCCCTTTGGGGCACTCACTGATCAGTGTGTTCAGTTCAGCTTAAAGGATGAGTTCACTCAAAAAGGAAGGTTTTGATCAATTTCTCCGTAGTCTAAAGCTTCCTAGCCACCAGTGTTGCAGCATTCTCCTTAACGCCTCAAGCAGCTGGGGACTTGTTTTTAAATCTCAGAAAACAGCCAAATATCCAAGTTTCAGGAAGCCCTGAGATCCCAAATTGATTTTTAAAGGACAATATTTAGACCCCTGAGCTGCTAACAAGCTGTTAGGGGCCTTTTTTTTTCTTCTTTTTTTTTAGCTCCCATCTACTTCAGTTGTTGAGGTGAGTGCTGTACCACTGTTGCTATGAAGCTCCAGACATGTTTTGTTAAATATGAAACTTGACCTGACGTCATCAGCATTGGAATGAGTGGATAATAACTTAAATTACACTTTTGGCTGAATCTATCTTTTAAGTCACCATTTTGACCTTCAACTCGCAATTTATATAATATGTTTTCCCTGTTTCAACATGGAGTTTACTTCCTAGCCACAACTGGGTTGAATATTATTTTTACTTGGATGCCCAGAGAGATTATTTCTGTGTGGTGCGAGAGAATTTTATTCAATAGCGTGTCAAACCTTTAAGAAAATTGGCCACAAGATTCCATGAGGAGCTGCTTACCAAGCTAAAATGTCACTGGTTATGAAACCATTTTGATTGTTCTGTAATATTTTTGTATTTTTGTGTGGGATGAAAATGGCTGCATTTAAAAATATCTGCGCACATCGTCTTCATTGCTCTCTAATACGGAGACGACCTGGACTCAGAGAACAGACAGTGTGTTGACGTCTGAGCATTGTGTAACTATGCCTTTGATGGAGTGTGTGTGTCTCTCTCTCTCACCCTGAGCGTGTGGTGCTCCTGGGCCAGGTAGGAGAGGATGTGGGGGTTGAGCACGGCGGCCTCCAGGAAACGGCTCCACAGAACAGCCAGCTGGGAGCAGAGCTGGCTCACGTCCCTGCTGATCTGCTCCGCTACTTTCTCATGGCCTTCCTGCAGCTGATGGAGACGGAGAGCGGTCAGATAAAAGAAGTGTCTTTATAACAAACTGAATGCATTAGCCTTCCTTCTAAAATAGAGTTTGCATAATTCCTTTTCCTGCTAACATAGGTATACCCACCAACAGTTAGTCAGTTAAGTTAAGTTAGGCCAGTAGTAAAAACTGGGCCATCATACCAGCTCGCTTGGCCTTTGAACTAATGGCTCATTAGCATTCTCTCAGATCAATCTACTATCCTGCAGTATCGGAAAAAAATAAAGAGTTTCTTCTTGAGCATAAATGAATTCAAATTCCTCTAGAGTTATTTCACCTTTCAATAAAAAATATAATTTTTCAGCTATGGACATTTAGATTAAGCCATTACATTTGTTATTAACAGTGAATTGTGTTTGGAGAAATGCACCAACTCATACATGATACAGCAGGTAGTCTCTTTTACTACATGGAACAGGAACAACATAGCAATGTGGTTGTAGCGGTAAAGTCAGTGCCCATCACAAGACTGTCTGATATGTGGATTAATAAACATACCTGTAACTCTATTGTGAGCTGATTTAGAGTTTCTTCTACAGGCAGCACCTCTGTGGAAAGACAAGTTGTTTTTTACAAAGACTTAGGATTTCATTACAGTGTGTACCGAATGTCAAGGCACAGCAAATAAACAATGGACAGAGAGTTGTTTATTTGATTTAGTAAAAATATTTTTCATACTAATTAGAACTGAACCTAAGACCAACTTAAAATATTGAATATAAACACAAATGTGTCAAATAAGCCGATAATCTTTTTAATTTAATTTAATTCAAATTACAAAAGGGTGCGAAAAGGACAACATTTAATTAATTGTCATCGGCCAAGAAATCTAAATGTGTACTATTAATCTAGTGGTTCTGTACTATTTTTTTTCACCTGATTGAAAAATCTAAATAAGAAACAAGTTGCTGCTGCATGAATCTACTGTGTAGCAGTTTACTAAAGTGACTCTGCTGTGCACGACAGTTGAATAGCTTTTTCTCTGAAGAAATGAACAGGCTTCTCTTTGTGTTCTGTTTTCAGGTTTTCACAGAGGGGTTTGTTCATATACCAGTCTCAGCATGATTTAAACATGGTTGAAAACAGCCGTTGACCGCATATAGGAGTGATACATATGACATCCACAATTCCCTCTGTCAAAACCTTTGACTTTAACATGTCAACAAAATGAAACAACAATTTTAAACCTGGCTTCAGCCAATGTTCAGATTTCTGTTCTGGAGATGTATGCACATTAGTGAAAAATCACCCAACATACCCATATTGGTACTTTTACTTGAGTGTACAATATATACGTTACTCATATTGTATCTACACTCTTATTTAGCTTTAAAACAGGGTTTGCATATGCTCACCTAAGTCTAGTGGAGTCTGCTGGAGCTGTGGGATTTCCTTCATCAGTGCAGTGTAGTAGGTGTGCAGGCCTCTGTAAGCCACCAGCAGGAGGCGACAGAGCCTTCGGTGCCACGTGTGAGCTCTCTGCAGGCAGTTTTCACTGGGCACATAAAAGCTTCCCTGCAGAGAAGGAGACACAGAGGAAATGTCAGCTGCTATGTAGGTCAGTAGTCACCTCTCAGAAAACAGCCTTCCTTAATGACGGACACGCACACATACTTGAACTTTATAGGTGCCACTGCAACAGTTGTGCGGGCTTGTCACTGACCTCTTGTTAAAACGAGGAAAGATAATTCCTTGGAAGATCAAATGCGAGTTTAGACACAAATGGCCTCTAAACACAGCCTGCTGTGAGCTGTAAAACCAGATCAATATGTGAATGCTGCATAGAGAGGATGTAGCGCATCCCTGTTAAGCCTGTTAAAGTGTGAGAAGTTGACCCAGAATCCAAGGTGTCTGCGTTTGTCTAGGGCATGATGAGTAGAAAAATCAAGAAATACAGGGTTTGTATGCAACACTGACGGTCATTTATTTTGAGCTAAAATCATACTATAAAACATTCAAGGATGCCAACAGAGATCAAAGTAGTAAGTCATTTGATGAAAAAGTAACATTTCAGGAAAAAGCCAATCCAATCATTCCTCTAGCTCAAGTACAATCTCTGTGCTAGCTTAATAAGTTGTAATATGGACCATGTTTCCAGTAGATGGCTCTCTAACGATGCAGTAGAAATATTAACTGTATAGCAGCAGTGCAATTGCAATTGCAAATTATCAGAGCCTTGATGCCATAATCATGTCTCACATTTATCTTCCTGAAGAGCTAATGGCCCTCTACGCAAACAACTATCATTGTGCACATCAGCCATCATGATACGGAGCCAGAATGTGACCGACTGCCCTCGCCCGCTGGTCCCTGACCCGAGATGGACTGCTACCGAGCAAGTTCCTCCCATGGCTGGGATGTTTTGGTAGCGCCGCTGGGGCTCTAAGCCTCCAAAGGCATGTGATGGCTGTGTATCTGGGGATGTACTGTAATTTGCCCCGAGCAAGCCACGTCTCCAGCCCTATCATCATACCTGCGTGCGCTCTGTAATTGCAGCGGTGCAGTATACCCAAACCAGGAAGGAACATCTGTATGTTTACTTTCATAATTCTTATTACCTTTATAGAGGCCTGTCTGGATCAGTCTGCGAGCGAAGGGCAGAGAAAAATAGCTATTTTTCTGTATGAACTAGTCATTACCCTAAAACCATAGATTCTCTCTGAGCTGACAATGCCTGGGAAGAGCCGGGGTTCTAAGTCACCTGACATGAGAGTTTGTTGCTTTTGTTTGTTGATGTGACTTTTACAGTTCACCGTCACAGTGTCCGGTGGTATAAGCATCCAATCACGGCTGCTGTCGAAGGCGTCTTGTGCTGGTGGAGAAGAGCTTCTCAAGGGACAATATATTTGACAGGAATTTTGAGTTTTATCTTTCGAGCCATGTTTTTATTTCCCCCCCAAAAGACTAAACATTCTCAGGTGTCTCACTTCTAACAGCCTCACTTTCCTCTCAAAATATCCTGTTATGACACGGAGGGAACCTTTTTACTTCCTTTTGAGATATAACAGCTGATATCAGTGGAGATGTACAAAGTGAATTGTTTTGTTCTGAAATAGCAACATCTCACTTAAAACGAACGCCATGATGTTAAGGGGGGGAAAGTGATGAAAACACAGCGTAGCCGCAGGTGAAAGGCTCTAAATAAATAAAAGTGAAGGAGGAGGCGGCATCCTGTGCAGATTTCACCTGCAGCTATGTGGTACGTGGCGCTTGTGAGCAGAACTCATTACCGTGATCAAACGAAACCCCCCTGCTTGGCTAAACGCAGAGCTTATTAAAGTGCCCAGCCAGGGGTGGGAGTAAAATCCAGGAGGAGGAGGGTGGGGGGGCGACCAGGACGCTCATTAAGATTTACAGTGTAGACTGTGACGTCCGCAGAGATGGATGTTATAAAGAGAGAGGGGAAAATGGAACCAACGGTTTTACAGCTGAACACGAGTTGGAATAATTGGCAAACACAAGAGAAAACCAGAGATGAGAGATCATTTTGATGGCTACATCAAAAATCACAGTTCAAAAAACTAAAGAAAAGAAGTTTTTTTCACATGGGCCTGAGCTGACTCTTGAGACCATAGTTCTTATACCCTCAGAGCAGGTTTTCAGAACAAAATTACTCACATTTGTCATCACTGACATCAGTAGACACACTAAATCTGCTTGATTTTGTGTCCCAAATCCATGCTAGTTCTTCTGCACAGTAGCTACCACATGCTAATCACCACAGTGTGCCGTTTTATAAGCTATTTTACAAAATATAACGTAATTAAACATAGAACATAATTTTACGCGAGACAGAAATTGTTTGGTTGTCAATCAAAGTGTTATAAAGCAGTCCCTCTAATTCATTTGTGCATTGCATTGTGGAAAAATAGTATACATAGATAAATGTACATCGACCATGCTTCCATTGTATCATTTTCTGTTTGTATAAAATGTGAAAAATATGTTAAACCTGTGGAAACCACAGACCTTATTTTGGGCATTCAACCGAAAACCCATTAAAAAAAACGTTGACTTTGAGACGAGGTTAACAGAAGTGCAAAAATGCTAACTGATTTCCGGTTTGAGGACTCATTACCATTACTTCCTCTAATATTTCTGTTTTACCGTATTTCCCCAAAATAATAAACTGTACTTTTAACCCAAGATCTATTTCATATACAGTTTAATGTCGTTGCAGTGCTGCATGTAGTACTGAACTGGGATACAGCTCATAGTAGAAAATAATGTTTTGGCCAAACATGAAAGACAAAACCTGATAATAACAAATATTAATTACCAGAAGAAACTTTGGTTTCAAACCAATCAATGCAAAGACAATCATGTGCCAAGTTTGTCTGAGCAGCATTTTTTAAAATGAATTTTAAAAAAAAACGTAATATAGAGATTTTCCAGATGCTGCTACTTGAGCAACCCAGCACTGAAAAAAATAGTGCTGTATGTTTAAGTGATTAAAGGGTAATCAAATAATTAAATTCCTGTGAAGTAAAATATATATCATCATGATTAATAATTATGATAACAGTAATTGGATCATCGTTTCTGTCATCGAGGAGCTTGACTGTACTGTAAATGAGCACAGAGACATGGGGGGGGGGGGGGGGGGGGGGTCACAACACCACACCATCATTTCCAGGGAGACCTGCTATCACTTCCAGATGCTAAGCCTGGAGCCTACATGCCTGGGCAGGTGGGTTAATCAGATATTATGAAAAGCCACAGTGCAGCACAGTAATAATCTCTGTGCTGGCCTCTGGTCTTTAAGCCTTAAGACTCCATTGAGCCCCAACAAATGGCCGATTCTGAGGGACAAGTCCAGGATCAGTAATCCAGATCAGAATGACTGTTCCCAGCTCTTGGGCTGAATCCTGCTGCTTCTGGATGGCATGCCAAAACAAATCACAACTAAATCCACCGGCCTCTGTCCCTAAACCGAGATCACATTTACATCATCACTTGGCATTTTAGCTGCTTGCTTACAAAAAGGGAACGACCAGCTGTACAGGGACAACGCCCGGCTCATTTTCAGCTGTTTTCAGCTTTGTGAGACAAAAATGGGCTTTTCGCTGTTCATGGCTTTTCTATCTGAACGTGGCTGAACTGCTAAAGGTTAACATACCTCAGAGATGACAGGCTTGCAGTAGCCAGCTCCGAACACAAGGTTCTCTACAGACATGGCAGATGGGTCGCTCGTGCTCTCTGGCGAGCCCTTCCCCAGCCAGGAGCCCTTCCCAGTACGTGCAAAGCTGCAGAGAAAACAGGGAGGACACATGCAGGGACAACCATTAGTGCGTACGTGCGTGAGGGGACAACAGGACAAGCTGAGGGACGGGAGCTGCTACTGTTCCAATCAATCAAGTGCTGCGGTAATCTATGTAATGCATGGCTAAACACTTAGCCTATGATATTGACAGCTGAATTCATCAGATAAGTGTTTGGGAAAACTATGCATTCAAGCAGCTAGCAGACACACTTGTAATTGTGACTGCGGAAAACAAGGAAGCCATCCCTGTAGTACATTCTCTTGAGCACCGCTGCTCCTGGTATTCTGGATGAGATTGCAATTATAGTTTACACTCAAAAACTCTAAATCTCTCCTGTGTAAACAGTCCTATAATTCAGTAATCTACAAAAAAAGCCTCATTCCTTAATCACTAAATCCAGTCCCTGAACAACACTTTTCCAATCATAGCTTAGCAAACAGCTAGGCGCAGCAGGCCTATCAAGCTTTGGGCTTGTCAAAATGCCAAATTAGTGTTTATGGCTCTATAGTAAGAGCCAACCCAGCCCAGTCCTTACAGAACATAACAGTTCTGTAAGGAGTGGATTAAATGGCTAAATATACAACCTTAACTGAGCATTTAAAACAATTGCATTAAATTCTATGAGTCTGCAGTGTTGTATTACCTCTAGCGTTAGAAATCTGGTCATGGATGCTATCTAAGATGTTAGCATTAGTTGCTTATTCTCTCTGGACATTTGGAGGAAATTTACAACTGAGCTAGCTTGAGCTGCCACGTTCAGCTGTAACTGAGCGCTACTTCCAAGACCACAGAGTGCATCATTTACGAGCTAGGTTACATCCATTAGTAAAATTAGAGGTTACATTGTTTTAAGAATGTGTTCAAAAGTATACGTGGTCATGGATGCTATCAGAAATATTAGCTCACATTAGCGGTTTGTCTTCTTTTACTTCTCTCTTTACTGGATTTGGGGAAATGTATACTTGACTAACTAGGTTTGAGCCGTTAGTGGGGTTACAGGTAACTTTAAAACTGACTATAGAACCTGTGTAGTACGTAGTTCCTTGCTGTGGAAAAGCTTGTCATGGATGCTGAGTTGTTAGGTCACGTACGAGGTGCTTGTTCTCTACTGGATTTCAGGCAAAGCAACCCAGCTAGCGTTTGCTGCCAAGCATCTTCAACTAAAAATACAGTAACTGAGCATTACCTCCAAGACCGTGGAGCACATTATTGACTAACTAAAGTTACACCCATTAGTAAGGGTACTGGTTTCATAAAAAAAAAAAAAAATTGAGTTCAAGACTATACGTCAACTGTGTAGACTAGTATTCCCCTACTGTTAGAACTAGCCAGAGATGCTATGCTAATGTTAGCAGCCTGCTTGTCCAACCCCAGCCAACTCTACATAGGGTTACAATTGTGATACATATGAGTTAGTCCTGAACTTAAGTTTGTATGTTACCTTATAGTGCTTGGAAATACAAACACACATTTAAGGTAGGGGGGCAAACCTCGTTATCTTATAAAGAAATAACAGCCTGATATGGCTCTTTCCGCTTCATGCCTATAGAACTAAGTAGCTACTTACTAGAATATTGCTTTTTCTTTATGTTTTCTGCATGGATCATCAACTGGTGAGGTTGCTGACATATTGCTACCTCGTAGCTTTAGCCTTGTTTTTATAGCATGGATCAGGTTTAGAACTCTTTTACAGGATTCTCATTTAACACAATTCAGCTAGAAAAAAAAAAAATTGGCCAGTGGCCACGTTTTTATCCCGCTCATGGACCTAATATTATTTTAGCAAAAACCAGATTGGGTCCTTCAGATTATATTCATAGTTGTGTAAATTCAATGTCTCTCAAAGATAAAAAAAACAAAAAAAACAAAAGAAGGCCCCTCTACCTGATTAGTGGCTGATGTAAGGCAACCAGTGAAGCATGTATGGACACAGAAATGACGGACAGGTGGAAGTAGTCGAACATGACAGGGACGTGGTGGTGGAGGCCTCTCCGCGGGTGGAAGTGGAGGCTGAGGGTCCGACTGCTGATCAGCGGGACCGTCACTATCTCTGCCAGCCTGTGGGATGGAAGAGGAGCGACTGATGTCACACTAAAACACAAGTGCCAAATTTACTTGCTGTGATCTGAGGAGCTCTAGTTTGTGGCATTTTCACCATCTTTAACACTTACTCCAATTGAAGAGTAAAAAGGACACTTCTGACAATGGAAAGAGTAATATCAAGTAACAAATACTAAATTAACAACCAACACCGCTTACACAAATTTAACAAAATTAGAAAATAGACATAGAACAAATATCAGTTAAACTGGGACTGTATTCCAGCTCTACAGTGGTGACTACAAAGGGTACAGGTTCCTTAAGTGCAAATGAAGTGATTTGATGGCACATAATAAAAATTAATGTTGGAATGTATCTATTACATCTAACCCTGGAGAGTCTCTACCTTGGTTTAAATCAGCAGCTTTCTTTATGGAGGTGGATGGAGAAAAACTGTTTAAGAGATGTCTGCGATGCCAACTGCTGCTCACCAGTAATCTAACATCATTATTAAGTACATTGTTCCCACAGCTATAAAAGAAAGAGTTGGAAATGGAGACCTAGAAATATTCAACAGTCATGCAGACTAAAAAGTGGAGTCCATGCTATGAGAAGGAGCTCCATAATTCAGTCCCGTGTAGCTCTGACAAGCACTATAATCTCACAGGCATGACAAAAAACACGAAATAACAGTTTCAACACAAAAACACAACACTAACTCCTCTCGACTAATGTGCAGCTGTTGGACGATAACAAGGGCAGTGCCCCGACAAAAATGGTGCCTTTTAGCATGCATGCTAATGCAAAGTACCCATTTCTTCTTCTATTAGACCCGAGCAAACAGACAAATCACAGCATTCATGTATTGCTAGCACAAACGTTGTGATCAGGTGCTTAAAGAGGTGGCTATGAGCCAAAGGACATAATAGCCCTTATTCATGCCTAGTTGGCATTCTCACTCTTGCATAAAAGCTGCACAAGGGGAAAGTCAAGCATTCTCTCGCTCTCTCAAACACTCAAACGCACACACACACACACACATATACACAAAGCTGTTAAAAAACCTACTGCTGCTCATTGTCAGTGAAATGAAGATCCAGCTTCAACTGAAAGTCCACCTCACTCAAGGCCTCCTCCACCTGCAAAACATGGGTAGATTTGTTAATGAACATCATTCTCTCCCCTCAGTTTGGCTTTTACATAGACTGTCAAGCAGCTTTTGCAGTTTTGTTGTCGTTCGGACAACAACATGTCGGACCCAAATCTCCAATAGGTGTTCAAACTGCATTGAGAGCCGGTGAGTTTGAGGGCCAGAGCATATGATTCATATCATTTTTTACTCATCAAACCATCCAGTGCAGTAGCATCTGCATTATGTTTCCTATGTTTTTCCTTCAGTGTGACATTTATCTCAACATGAATACTTTATCAATGCAAAAGAACAGCAACCAACAGTGACCAAGAGGTATATGAGGGACGTTTACAGAATCAGCCCATTCTCACATCCAGCGTGTCAAATGGTCTGTGGCCCAATCAAGCCTATAAGATGCCAGGCTTTGAGGCCAACCCTGGTAGTGGCCAAACTGTGTAATAATTCAATCAATCATTGCGTAATCAATCATGTAATCAACCATTGCTCTCCTCTGTCACCACGGTGGAGAAGAGGTCTTGTGGTTCAGGCTCCACTTGGCGATGCCTCAGCCTCCTCAGTCGTCTCCTGGATCCACACACTTTACATATATTTTATAATTTGTATCAGATATTCTGTCAATGCAACATGTAAACTGTGATTTTGTTGCTCTGTTCTGTATATGCAACATCTATTGCATGTCTGTCTGTCCTGGGAGAGCGATCTCTCCTCTGTGGCTCTTCTTGATGTTTCCTCCATCTTTTTTATGCCACGTTAAAAGGTTTTTTTCCTCAATATGGCACATTTTGCTCACTTGAATTGAGGACAGAGGATATCATTCACTGTACAGATAGTAAAGCCCATTGAGGCAATGTGATTGTGATTTTGGGCTATATGAATAAAAAGGATTTGATGTGAATTGATTTTGAATAACAATGTCATGTGATGGGAAAAAAAAGACTTCTAACTAGAGGGGCAGTGAAAACATTTTTTAGCCATGCCTGCTAAATCACTCATCCGCTCTATGGACCCCACAACGTGCAATGTGGAGGATCCAGGTAATTTTATAGCCTGAAAGTGTATTTTTTTTAGTTTTATGTGTCACTGAGCAGCTTTCACACTGAACCGTGCTCCGCCTTTGAAGTTGTATCAGAATTTTAAAAGTTGTGGCCAATTGCTTCAAACTATGAAACTATAGGTAACCCTCTATCAGCACTTCTGGAGGTGTCCCTGTATTGTAGTAGTATAAAGATCAAGAAAGTCTATGTCACCAGGAGGAGTCTCCTTTAAGTTCTGTTCATAACCAAACGTCAAAGATGACTTATATAAGGCCTATCAGCTCTAGATCCAGCCCCATCAAATCAATCAACTTTTCTTTCAACTTTTTTCTGTATCTCATATGTATTTTTTGTTTATCCATTTGTTCTTTGTTTTGTTTGTTCCACTTTGTTAAGTGTCCTCGGGTCCCCTGAAAGGCGCTATATAAATTAAATGTATTATTATTATTATTATTATTATTATTATTATTATTATATATAACTGATAATAAGTTGCATAACATAACTGTACTTACATACTTATTTTCACCCAAACCGTGATGTTTTCTCTAACCTAACCAAGCAGTTTAGCTGCCTAGATCTAACCTCAAAAGGTTAAAGGTAAAGTTCACCTAAAAATAAAAATTCCGTCCTTACACTCACCCCCATGCCGATAGAAAAGTCTGGGTGAAGTTTTGTCGTCCCCAAAACATTTCTGCAGTTTTAAAGCAAAACAGCCTTGCAGTATTTCTCTTGCATAATTGAAGTAGATGGGGACCGCATTCTTTACAACATTCTTTGAAGCTGAATCGTAAGCTACGTTAAGGAAGTAAATAACATCTTTTTTTAAATCAATTTGGGATCTCTGGGCTTCTTAAGACTTCAATTACTCCGAACAAGCTGTAGGAAGCCATTTTATGTTTGTTGTTTTCAGTTATCTCTTTATGTCCCAACCTCAGTTGTTTAGGAGAATGCTGCAATGCTGTTTCATTGTCGCGCTCCAGAAGCAGATAATGACTGAATTGTCATTTCTGAGCGAACCTCTCCTTTTACAGTCCAGAGCTCATAGGCTTATATGTGAAATGTTTCTCAAATGAGAAGATGAAAGTGAAAGTGTAACCGGATTTTGCCTATTCGTTATTATTACTGATGGGAGTAAGGAATGAGAACATGTTGACGGTATACAGTGGGGTCTATGAATACTGTTATTTGCCATGGAACCTGACGTGCCCCGCGTTCTTTGCAATGCTGATTTAGTCACTTCAGAGTTCTTGTTAATGAAGTGTTTATTTTCTCTGTGAGGCAGACAAACTGTATGCCTGCGTGTCTTTTAATGTGATGTAGGCTGAACTGAATTGAATTACCCGGCGCTCAAAGTGCCACGGACCATCGAGGCTTACGGAAAATGAAGAGCTCCTATTCAAATGTAGAAAAACCAAAGGCAAGGTGGGAAAAACAAAAGGTGAAGGCAAACTACAAAGGCAGTGCAGCGAGTGGAGGCTTTGAAGGTGTTGCTAATTATAATAAAGAGTAGACGGAGCTCTTCCCCTCTTTCTCCTTATGTTTGCCTGAAACACACACACACACACACACACACACACACACACACACACACACACACACACACACACATACTGTACGGTTAGTCTACAAATCTTTGCAGTTCTGTCCGGGTATTGAAGTTGTGATTGATTAAGCATACATGGGTGTACACGGGGGAAAACGAGGGGCTATTTTTGCCCGTGCTATCTGTGGCTGCGAGCAGCAGATAACCTCCCGAAGGTTAATGAGTGGGGAGCCTGCGGGAGAGCTTACAGCTAAAATCCGACATGCCTTAAGGCTCCTCTGTCTCCACACCTCCATACGATGTCTAAATTTAATGAAAACGTCTAAATTTAGGACTTGTGCAGAGTCATGTGAGATTTAATATTCACATTTTGGACTGAAGCAGGGATCCTTCCGCAGTATTCCAGGCATCGGTACCGCAGACATACGTCAGAGAGCAGCTCACAGGGTAAAGTCATGTGTGTGAGCCACGTCTATCACATGGACGATTAGCTTCGAGCAGGGACATCTTCAGCCCCCCTTTCCCCCGGCCCCGGGCCTGTCTCATCGCTGTCACCACTGATCAATTTTGAGCTCCAGTGGCTCCCAACAACAAAAAACAGGCAGAAAACGTACGTGAAAACGTAAAGGACAGTACATCAATAACTGTCGGGCAGGTTTACACACCTGCTCATTTCAGCTGAACACAGGCAATTTACATTTGTCTCTGAATTAAAGCACATTAACTCCAAGAGGCAGGCTGTAGGACTCAATAATCCTCAGACTGTTTTTATAATGGTTCACATAGAGTTATTTTTCGAAAGGGGGATTAACTTCACCACCCTGTTTGCTTTTCGGTCATGAGGGCCTGCCTTAGTCCTTTTGGAGCCCCAGGCACTGTTTTGAAAGAAAGAAAAGGAAAATCTCTAAAATTTGGCAACCACAGTAACTTTACAACTACGGCGTCAATTGCTAAGATTTCTTTCCTTTGAGAGGCGCTTTAAAGGATAACTTCACCTAAAAATAAAAATGCAGTTATCTACTCACCCCCATGCTGATGGAAAGATGAGCAAAGTTTCATAGTCCACAAAACATTTCTGGAGCTTCAAAGCAAAACAGTGTTGCAGTCTCCTAAACAACAGAAGTAGCCATGGGAAAACACAACTGAAAAAACAAAAAGAATGACTCCATACAGCTCATCCGGCATGAACCAAGTATCTGGAGGTTCTGGTAGATTCCAATTGATTTAAAAAGACATAATATACACCCTCGATGTGTGGTCCAGCTTGTGCATCCTCTCCAGACGGGTGCATGATAACGCTTTTAGCTTAGCAGCTACAGCAAAGATTTCAGGCTTTATAAAGGGTAAACATAATGTCATTTTAAATCAATTTTGGATCTCTGGGCTTCTGGAGACTTGGATTACACCTGGCAGGCTGTATGGAGCTTTTTTTTCAGTTGTTTTTCATGTTAAAACAAGTCTGCATCCTCTTCAATTAAAGACCCAGAAGTTTTTTTGCGGACTATGAAACTTGCTGACTACATTTTAGGTGAACTTATCCCTATCCCTTTCGTGAAGAGCTCACCAACTCATCAATTTTTCCCATGAATATATTTGCTATAGTTTCTGCACTTTGCCGGGGGAGGGGCTGTGCCTTGTTTGTGAGGCACAACAATCGACAGTTCTCAGTCTGCAGGTCAGACTGTGAACCCTCTCCAGAAGCTTGAAAGATAAATCTGAGAGGGTACAAGATGATTAACAGGACGGAAGAAAAAGGCACACAAACACATTTCCAGCTACACATTTATCATCTTGTCTGTTTTACGCTGGTAAAACTTGTATTTTCCAGATTAAATGAAACTCTGTCATGGAAATATCACTTTTAGGTTGAAGTGCTCAGAGTAGCACCAATACACAATAACCGCAGTAAGATGCTTAAAACAGGAGAAAATAGATGAGAATTAAAAAGTGATATATATGTCTGCAAGGGTGACCCCAAGTGCAATTACAAAGTCCTTTTAGACAGCTGTATTGTTCAAAATAGAGGCTTATCAGAAAAACTCTGTTCAAGATTATACATGAAACACATTAGCATCGGAAGTGTTTTTTTTGTTTAATAAGATTTCTGGTTTGTATCACTGTGTCTGCTTTGTCCTTCTGTCTTTACTTCTTTTCTGTACAACTTGTGTCGATACTGTGCCATCCATTTGGTGTCACATACTGCCTGCTATCACTCCCTGCTTGATTCTGTAGTTAAACACTATCGCATCATTTCTTGAAGAGCCTCTCCAGTGAAATAGCATAAAGAGCGGGTCCAAGTCAGGGGGTGGTTGAGAATGAGATCCATACACAGGACTTTCTCCCAGGAGACCAGGATTTGCATCCCATGAGTGTCGAGGAGTCTAGAATGATTTGTATTGTTATGTAAGTAAATTACATTATGTAAGATATTATTATTCATCATTATTTTAACAGACATTTTCTCAGTGTTAATAATTATCCACAAGTCGTGTCATTATGTGTGAAATGTTTGTTAGCAAGCTTTATTTCGAATTTTTGACAAGATATTGTTGATATGTATTACTGCCTACTTCACCACAGCGTCATAGTTAGACATTTAAGGCCGTGGCCGATCACGCTGCCGTCTATGACGAGTTTGTAGTGGGAATATGTTGGTTAAAGAAGAGATAAATAACAGTAGCTATTCTCAATACTTTGAGAGTCAGCACATTCAAATTGCTCCTTCAGGCCACTCATTTCCTGTAAGCTAGCTCTGCGAAACAAAGTTACCAACTCCAACAAATTGAATCTACTGAATGTATGGGCAAGAGATTCAGCAGCAGTACAGGTCTATTGGACAAGAACCATCAGCTCACTGACATTTCAAGCCTTTGTTAGCAGATGATAGAGCTGTATTACTATTCCATTACCCAGCATGATGATACGACTTCATTGCATAGTTACATTAGGTTTCTGCTTTAATTTACTGGATTAAAGCTCCGTTATGAAAGGGATGTATTATCATCAGACACAATCTGATGGCAGGCGCGGGGACCACAAACTTGTGTAGGAGGCAACGGTGGGTGATTAAATGCATTAATTAATGGCCATTTAATGCATGTAACCATTATACGGTTGCTTTCACTGCAGTTATCTGTCATGAGTTTTATAGCCAAGCCACTGATACAAAATAATTATCTTGTGCTTCGACAGGATGTTTGTGTGTACAGAAAATGTCAGCAGCATGACTCACCCTTTCTCCGTCCAATAGCAGGTGGACTTTGAAGATCACGCAGTCATTCACCGTAATCTCCTCATTTCTGTAGAGGATCTGAAATATCCGGCTGAACGCGGTGCCGTCGTACACTCCCGCAGAGCTGAAGCTGCATTCTCCTGATGACGGACACAACAACAACAACATGCACAATAGCTATCAGCTTGTTGCAGCAGAATCACTGATTCATCGAAACTACAACAGTCTGCTTTGTCACAGCATGCAGAGATTTGATGCAGAACTGAACTAACCATAAACGTTTAATTGTCTCAGGAATACACTATTTTTTCATAACCAGAGATAAGATTAGGCTTCTGATCTGGCAAATGCGTCGCCTGATATTGGTAGTACGTGCTCAGATTTGTGAACATGTGCACAGATATGAAAATGCATAATGAGTGACCTGACATTTGCAAATGTTTACAGAGACTGGTGAGGTATCTAAGTGTGTAAACTTGCAAACATGTGCTCAGACCTGTGAACATGTGTCCAGATTTGAGAAACTGTAATTATATTACCATTTTTAAAAAACAATCTAATAACAATTGTATGATATTGCAATCTGGCTAATATGCTGTAGAGACAGGAACATTGAGGGGGCCATTAAAACATTATGGCACAATGCATCAAACAAGTTATAAATGTTCGGTTCAGAACTTTATGTTTGTAAATTACGCCTCCAAAACATAATATATATTCAACTATGTCACTTTTGTTAGTAGCTTCTAAAAACCAGTTCCACATTTACACAATAGACGTATTCTCTGTCTTGCTGTGGGTTAGATCAGAAAAGATACTACAGCTAACAGCTGATTAGCTTAGCTTTGGATAATGACTGTAAGCAGAGGGAAACTGGGGCTCTGTCCAAACATTGCAAAAACTGCCTGCCAGCACTTGTAAGTTCACTAATGAAAATGTTCATCGTGTGTGTATAATCAATACAAAAACCCAAAGAGTAAAAATGAAAAGTTACAGTTTCATGAAGAGAAATGTAGCGCACCTCGGCACAAAACAGTGTGGTGCATCAATCCCAGTGAAACAGCAACTCTGTCGTTCTTATATTAAACAAACACAACATAATGTCATACTTCACAATTAGTGAGATTTAGTGGTGGTAGCTGTTCCCTCTGTTTCCAGTGTTTATACAAAAACTAAGCTGGTGGTTGCTGTTGCACCCCTAGTCCTAGTTTGTTTGATATGCATAATGTGCTTCTCAGTAATGAGTACTGCATGCATAATATTTTTCTATCTGATATTCAACATTAGGTACTCTTTATTTACAGTAAATAAATAATGAAATAAGATTAACATAAGAAACACATGGCCAGTTGGTCAATTTTGACAATTTTAACCCCATCTTTAAGTGGCCACCCAAAACTTTTCAGTGGCTCCTCCTGTAAATCTCTGGAGGGGCTGGCTGGCTGCAGCTTCTTATTTAGCATACGCAATTTTCATTCATTCCTGTCGAGTCGAAGGGATTTGTGGATTCCACAGCAATACAGACAAATAGAGTTTACACTGAGCTCAACTTTTGTGAACCCTGACGTGCTAATTGGGGACACTGAAAAAAAAATATAGCTAGCCGTCTGGACAGTGCTGAGCTTTGAGAGGACAGGGTGCTGGGGAGTCTCAAATGGAGGAAGCTATTGCAGCATATTATGTCACATTCTCTGTAAAGTATAAACTGCTCCACAGCAAAGACAAACTGCAGTTCGCAGACAGGATTTGATAGTACACGTCTTTTGTACTGACCATAACATTCTCCCCCAAGAAAACGTTTTCCTATTGAACTAAATTGTGTCCAGTGGCGAACAAAATCCCAGGGGGGAGTGAGAGGATCAGGATAGAGGAAATAAAGAGAACCTGTGGGAGCCATTGATGAGTGCTAAACCAGCCAGCCACTGAGGCACGGTTGCCCAGCAGCTCGCCAGGTAGGCTGCTGCAGATCACAACCATACCTGCAAGTATCGTCCATAACAACATTACCTGGTGCAATCGCACCTTACCTTAGCATGAAAGCATGCAAGTGTCATTCCATAAAATGCTGAAATATGTTTGTACTTGTTGCAGATGTACAACATTACATTAAATGAAGTTTTAATACCCTGTAGTATCACAGTATTTATTTATTTTTTTGCTACTTTCAGACTCACTATAGATCGAGTTTTTTGGTGCACAGAGCCAGGAGTACATCCAAATGTAAACACATCAGGTCAGGAAGGAACTGACTAATTGGATTTGATGCACAGGAAATGAGCGCACACGTTTATGCATGAAGCTGTGTCTACCCACAATGATAAATGGGACCAAAAGTTCCAGCGCGTTTGTCTGTGACATGATGGCTGTTGACTCTCTGCTGCTGGTACGCTCTCCCTGGCAGGGCAGCAGTCGCCGAGTCAGAGCCACCGTCCAGCTGCGAGCCGTGAGAGGTCTTTGAAGGCCCCTGCTGAGGTTGTGCTCTTTTCTGCCTCATTCTTACTCTCCCTCTCTCCGCAGGCCTCCTCCTGATAACGCTGTCACTACTTGCAGCATCAAGCAGCCCCAGCCAGGATGACAGATGTGTTTGAGCGTGACTGTTGTCAAAGACTTGGTGGATGTGTGCCGGAGACGTCGTAATCCCTCCGGGTGTGTACTGTATGTGAAGAAGTTGTATCTCTGTGTCAGCACCACCTTGCCTCGCAGTCAGACGAATGCGACTTTGATGTTTTTTGTTTCAAACATGTCTCCTTGTGCTTTGCTTGGGTCTACTCCCACCGTCTAAAGACATACAAGCTGGGTGGATTAGAGGCTCTAAACTGGGCGCAGGAATTAGCATAAATGCTGTCTGTGTGTTTGACCCACGAAGGACTCGTGATCTCCCCGAGGCGCTCCCATGCCGTTTCTCCTGTGCTCGGGGGGCCTTTTCCTGTGACCGAAATCACTAAATCAATGAGTTGCTGCAGTTGTCCTTCGCTGCTTTCACACACATACTGTACTGTCATTGAATGGCAGTTTGTTTAACACGATTGATTAAGTGCTACAATTTGAACCAAGGGAGTAGAGGTGATAAGACCTTGATAAGAGAGCTGCTTTGTTAAGATCTCTGCTTTGACAGTGATAGCGATGCAGTCTGCATACATGGGGATGGCAGAAAATGGAGAGCAGCAACTGCACAATGTAATACAATTCAAAGTTCTACTCTCATATACTGTTAGATTTCAGTTGAGATGGATAGGAATTCTCACAGAATTTCCACTTCATACTGCAGTATGTTTTTTTTAGGTTATATGGCCACATGATATAGCTACAGAATACATATCAAATGGTATGCAATCGCAAGTACAGAAGATCAGGTCAGTCAAACAGCAATCTTTGTCCCGAGTTTGCTAACATTAGCCAACATACTGTAAGTGAGTGATCATACCTGACCAAGTACAGCTGTAGTTCCAAAGAGTTTGTTTATTTTGCTTAAGGATTGATCTTATTTATAACATAGGAAATACTGCACGTTATTTATTAACGTATATATGTTTGAGCGGCTTAATGACTATGGAAACCCATTTATGCCAGGAGAAGACAAAAACCAACCTAAATGTAAAATAATAATAATAACAAACTGGTTGCCTGTTTAATAACTATGTTGCCACATAAAGGTGATCCTGGAAGCAATCTTCAAATACATTGGCTTTACTTACACTTTACTTTTGTCTCTGGCAACACCAATATAGAGTTTCAAAATGTAAATCAAAAACATGGAGTGCCAGGTGACACTGTGACCAAACTAGTTAAAAAGATAGGTATATCTGATGGTATACTGCAGCGGTCATTTGGGAAGCAGTGGCAATCAACCTATTCAGTTGCTGAGGATGTTTTGAATGGAACAGATAGCTGCTGTGTTCAAATGGCTGTGAAGAGTGTAAGCACAGTAAAGGAAAGGCCTTCAGTATAGACTACTAACTATCTTAGTGACAGAGCTGTCACCTGTTAACAATCACTCATCAACCTTTATATAGGTACGGCTTTAGCATTAGCATTTATATCATATTTGGAAGAAATGTTTTTGTTGTCTGTTTGATCAAATATCACTTGTCAGAAAATACAGAAATACATGAAAACAGGCATTTGTGTGATTTTAAAGAAATGGATATAGATTTGTAGTAACCAAATGCGTGTTCTGAGCTGTCAACTTATTTAATGGAAGCAAGATCAGAACTGTGCAGGGCACACTCATTCTTCAGACTGCAGCGCACCAACAGACTGGCATTGCCACATTCTCTACCAAGCTTCTCATTCCACTGGAGCCCAGGAAGATAGGCTGTTCTGCAGCCTGCGCCAATATGAACTCGAGCCCATTATTTTATATTGCTGATTAAGTACCTTGCTGAAATGTACATCCAAGAATGTAAAACAAGTAAGTCCAGTTGCCCTTGACTTTGCACTTAGAGACATTAATTACATCTTATAATGACGACAATATAAAAAATGTTTTCAGACTTATAAGATGAGTTAAAAAATGGCTTATTCAGAATATACTAATTCAACATTTAGATTAGAATTCAAAAGTGACGACTTCTAAAGTCAGCTGATCAGATCAGTAATACCAAACAATTTGTATTCAGACTTGAAAGTAAAGTATGCCGACACTGTCAAGATATTTTGCAATGTCTCATATTATTTCCACGCTCTTCTTGTTCTTGTTGGATGTAAATGTGTTTTGGATACATTTCAGTGCCCTTATTCATGTTTCAGTGAATTATGTCTCACTAATGTTATAGCGGAAATACATCAAACCAACCCTGTTCGGCATTTTTGGCGGACCGCAGTTCCCACAGATGTTGAGGTGTTATCACATCCTGCACATTAAAAACCCGCTGAAATGCCCTTAGGCTTTTGCTACGGTGAGTCTGTGCTGGAAATAATCTGCTTACAGCCTCTGGTGCTCTACATCTACTGTGTGTGAGTGTGTGTGTGCTCGTCTTAGTCACTCCCTGTCACTAAAACACACAAAAACTCAACACAGAATTGCTATTCATGACACTAATATGAGCGAGTTGGTGCAGTAGGAGACACCTTAAACAGCAATCCAATTGTCCCTGTTGAAATCCTGACACGAGAATCACCACGTTTTTGTGCGTGAATCACAGTCATTAAATACTTCAGCTGAGTGTGTGGCACGATCCTTCACACAGAATTCATTTGTCTGAAGGGCACAGACAATTGAAATGTCAAGCATACCCTTAAACAGTGAACACAGTAAGGGATTATTTCCTGTGTCTTTGTATGATGAATGTATTTGGTCCCTCTGAGTGGTGCGTTTATGCTCAGGATTCAGCCTGCGAGGTGCACAGGCTTAATACATGACCTTGTGGAAGGAGCTGCAAGGGTAGGGGAGCACTGCAGCCTTCCAATTACAATATGGATATGATCTTCACTGTAATATACACTGCAGCAGCGTTTGTTGCTTGACAGCTATTCTACCGCCTGGTAAATTACGGGATACTTTTCTTTTTATCTATGTCTTAAAACAAACAACAAACTTCATCTTAATTACTGGCTGGAAGATGTTTTTATCCACCACGCACAAAGCCAGACTCGCTGGTTCTCCCTGCTTCAAGGATGTATGCTTCGCAATGCTGAACACATCCTCAAACCTAAATCTGCATTTAGTGATTTTCTGGCAGCTTAGGGGCAGCAGAGACAAATGACACCATTGGAATATTTTCACCTTTAAGGGTAATATGGTGAACTTTTTAATAAGCTATATTCATACAGTGCAACATTATCATTCACTGGGAGTAATGTTCCTGTCCAACGGATGAATACAAGACCAATAATTTTCTCCTCTATTAGCCCTGTTATGCAAGCCACCTACTCATGAAGAAAAAATATATGGCTCTTTAGCAACTGAATGCTTCACAAATAACACTTCCTAATTGCTAACTTTGTCTGTCTACTCTTTGATGCTGAGCAAATGGTGTTCAGTTTTTTTTTTAATCTATTCTTTTGTTCTGAAAGAAACTGCTATTTCTGCTTATTGGTTATTCTGTTAAGTCTCTTACAAATACTGGGCTTACTGTCTGTTGGTCTTCTCTCAGGAGCCACTTTTTGCCACCTGGTGTCTCTGGGCTGACGTGAGCAGACAGGCTGAGTGTCTCGAGTTCGGGCTGCCCCATCCACAAGCAGAACCTGCCTTGCTGAAGCCAAATAACATTTCCTGCATCCAGGCTCAGTGCATGTGGATGGGCAGTCTGCCATGTGTACACCCAGCCTGTCCGTTCCACCTAGCCCCGAAACGCAGCTGTGAGCTCACTCAGCGAGGCCAAGAGGAAGAAGTGTTTTCTGGGGAACGTACTGATGGCACTTTCGCTGTATCACGACCACCGCTGGCTTTTTGTCGTACAATCCAGCCACAAAAACGCAGACACAGCCAGGGAATATTTGATTAGTGCAAGTGCAGCCAGATACAGTTGAAATGGTGAACCATGCTGAAATCTCTGTCAGAAACTCTTTAATGCTGCTGTGATTAGTTGGTTCACTGTGCGGTAACAACCAATTGCAGCAGAGCGTACAGCAGAGTATCCCCGACCCGTCCCTCTGACCCATGCATTCAGGCATCAACCTTTTGATAATTTTCATAATTACAAAAAATATTTAGCACTCTGCTTGTTCTATGTTTGTGTGCTCTTATTAACAAACATATTCTTTAATTTTGAAACAGTTCCCCTTGTGTTTTCATTGCATGGGTTAATTAATGAATTTTATATTCTAAAAAGTCACTTCATCCCAGCACCAGGCCTGGTTGGTAAGTTAGATATTACAAATCAAAGTTGCGCTCTTTGGTGGAGGTTCTTTAGCTACTCTGCTAACAATGTCAGGGACTAAGTGGCCAAAATGTGGAAATGATAAATTAAAGAGTGGGAGAAAGAGAGGAATAAAAGACTGGATTGAACCTCTACTGGGGCACGATTCAAAGGTTTATGTGTCAAATTATGTGCACATCATCCAGATCATGTTCAACATGCCAACAAGCAAAAGTAAAATGATTGGTCTGTTGGTTTTGTTTAACATTTGTATTTGTAAGATAGTTGATGTTTGAGTCTCATTTCCATTCCGACACTATCCGATGACAGCCGACCCAATGTATAAGCCTAAAGTGTCTGTTTCTAAGGAGATGGGAAACCCAAAGTGTCAGTGTTGTTTCTCTCACAAGACCTGGCAACACTATGCCTGCTGCTTTTGAAAACAAAAATAATGACACCAGTGACAGTGAAGTGACACACAAGTAGTTCCAAGCCAAAAAATCAAAACAATGACCCTTGGCTAATTCGGCAATAGAGCTGAAGCGAACCACCAAGTTTGTCACTATGAATGACCTCCTTCTTATACTAGATGTGATATTTAGCTGAAGAGAATAAATGTTATACTGGATGTTTTCTTTTCCTGGCAATTCACTCAAGGACATTACAGGCTGCATAACGAAGAATGTGCTATAATTACATTACAATATATGTATTGACCACATTGTATTAACTGTAAAGGGTATTATTAAGCTTTGTCTCTATATTGCAGTCACAAAAACTCTGTTTTATTGCAGCCTCCACCAGCTGGACTGTGCTCGATCTTCTTTTCCACACCTGACATCATGTAAAACTGCACCTCCTGGGTTTAGCACCCTAAAAATAGACTATTGAGAGCAGGACTACTGAACTGCTATTTTTATCATTTCCTTTGAAATCTGTTATATTTTTGCATATTTAGGATTTCTCTCCACCCATGAACCAATGAGGTATAAGAAAAATACTCTTCTCTACTAATATTCCTACCACTGTGTTCCTGGAGAAAACACTCAACATGACATGCACCACTGTCACATGTTAGACTGACACACATTGCCTTCACAATTAGCCGTGTCCTTATCACCACACACAAACATATACGCACACATACATTAATTCGGCTTTACATTTAAACTGACACATTATCTCCCTGGTGGCCTTTACCTTTACCACCAGAGCTGCATTCATGGTCTGAATATGACAGGACCTAAATGTCCTCATAATCCAGAATGTCCTCATAAGAGCCTGGGTTGCCCTGTCAGGAGTCCTCACAAAGACAGCTAGATCCACACACACACACACACGCACACACACACACACACACACACACACACACACACACACACACACACACACACACATACAGCTCTCCAGTCATGAAAAGCTAAAAATAGCCATTATTACTGCGAATCAGTATTGCCAGTGAAACTGCTTCCTGCCAGAGATTCAGATTTTAACGCTTGGGTTGACTCAGTAACACTGTGTCACAACCTATGAATACAAAAGAGAACGAGATGTGAGGAATCCTTTATGATAGTAACCATCTGCAAGTAATTGTATTTAGCAATTAGAGGATGCAAAACACATATGGGATGACCGTGTGCTCTTTTCATTCCTGTTTACCTAGTGGATTACACGTTTAACTATTGGTTATCTGCATTATCTTGAATAAAAAAAAGCACTTTTGATGAAAAGACTTTAGTTTAACCAGCAAATATTTTTACAGCTTAAAAACACATATTCATGAAGTTTTCTTTGAAGTTATGTATTTTAAGATTAGCTGTTCCTTTGTACTCTATGATGCATCGCTTTAAACCTATTCTGTCAAATTATGTCTTAAATCCTTTTTTTGTAAGACAAAAAGAAAAAAATGCTTCTCCTGGAGCCAGTTTAAGTTCAAAAATATCTTGAGACACAACAGAGAAAGGGAAGACTGATACTTATCAAGAAAATGAAATTAGGTTTAAGAAAGCTGAAACTGAAACTGATTAACTTCTAAACAAGTGAAATCATCTTATTACGTTTGAGTTTTGGAAGACATTGAAGAGAACAGACTTTTCCGCAGTGTGAGTCAGTCTTTAACCCAAAGACAGCCAAATGTCCTAAATCACTGAGACAAGGTAGAGCCATTAAATTCCCAGACACCACTATCATTCTCCAATGCCACACTCTGTAGCGGGGACAATGGCAGGACAATGGCAACAGAATCACTTAGAGTGCAGTTACTTGTTTAAAAAAAATCCATATGGTTATTTTTATTCTCTGTCTATCATCAATTAAAATAACAGATTCTGGTGCAGTCTGCCGTACATCCACTACACTTCAATAAGCAATTGCCGAAATACATGGTTGTTTTCCTGGCATCTGCAGATTGCTTTATTTTAAGAAAAGCCTTAGTCATGTCTCTAATTGAAGCTCTTTTGAATCCACAGATGTCAGAAATACAGCCAAGACATGAAGGAATGACTCTGTGAGACGACTACAATCCAGAGAAGGCTGTAGAGAATGATCATCACATGATAGTGTTAAATTATGCTTACAAGTTCCCGCAAAGGCTCAGAAAAAGAGCCGTCCCTGCACTACTGTGTACTTTAACACAAAACACTGAAAGATTACTGTTTTCACACAGACTTCAAAGACAAGTATGATCAACACAATGTGTGTAATTCAGCCTCCTGTGTCAAGTGAGATGTTCCCACACTCATTCCCCCTTCGGGTATGGACCCCTGTAGGTGAAATGTAATCAGTTCAAACATGATGAGAATCAGCCTTATAACATAATTTATATATTTTTTAGGTCATTGATTATGACATTTCATTAAAATTTAACAGTACATATACTGCATTATAGAAAGCATTTATTTGTTTTCTATAATTGAGGGTGACTTTAACCTGAAGTGATGTTTTATACACACTTATAAAATATTCATTATTGCATTGAATGCTCTATAGGATTGTACTTTTCTTGTTTCCAATGAGAAAGTTTTGTTTCATTCAATATTTCAACCTTTGGTAAACACACCAGCTCATGTTGTTTATTTTTATCTGCTCAATATTTAGTTAAACTGCTGCAGTTCATATACCCTACAGTATATCATCTCTGACATATTAGTCTTATTGTTTTGGTCCAAACAGCAATTTATCTTTTTTACATATACATGCCTGAATACATGGATAGATGACTGAACAGGCTTACCAAGCCCAAGCCCAGTGACCGAAGTGGTCAAGGGGTCCCTGGGGCAGAGTTTGAGGTGACTGTTAATGTTCCTGAAAGTCAATCAAGCAATTTGGGACATTATCTGCCGACAAGGATGAGGACAGTGTCGTGAGACGTGTGTGTGTGTCTGTGTGATGAATATAAAGTGTGCAAGCATGTAAACATCACCTCTCCTTACCTGTATTGTCCTGTGTTGTCACTATCAACCTGTGGGGCACTCGAGGTGAGACCTTCAATCCTGCTCGTACCTGGTAGAACCTGAGGGACAGGATATAAACATGCTGTGAGTCACTAAATAAATGGACATGTTGTCTGTCTGTAGACTGTTACATCAGAAATCATAAACGCTACTGTCCACCATTCTGTTTCACTAGATAGATAGATAGATAGATAGATAGATAGATAGATAGATAGATAGATAGATAGATAGATAGATAGATAGATAGATAGATAGATAGATAGATAGAAGCTATCAAATAAAATAAAATACTGAGGTGAATCAAGTTTCATATAATCAAGGTATTTGAGCGCTGAGTTGAAAAATGTTTTCAGTAAAATTAAAACTAGTACCTATTGTAGATTTTACAGTTATTATAGCAATTAGCGATTACAAGACAGACATACAGACATCATGCGATTAGAACAGGGTTAGTGTTGTTAACAAATGTAAACTTGTATAATGTAAATCTATATCCCAGTGGATTCACTTGTTAAAGATATGCGTTTTCCCTTTAAATCAGTTGAAGTGGTGTATCCTGTTTCAAGACAGCAAAAAATCTGCTGACTGGGGAGAAATGAACACAAATGTGTTCCAGATTCCTGGACTGAGCAAGAAAACTGACATTTTTGTGGCAGCTATTGGCCTGTTGACCATTGTAAAATAAAACTAGAACAAAAAGATCTGATGTAACCATTATGTTATCGCTGCTTAACCCAAAATAACCTTAAGATACCTTCATTCCTAAAGGACATGAGGTGAGTTTAAGTCTAATACCGAAGCATTTTTGGTACTTTGGGTGCACTGTTGACATGACCTAGATCACATTTGTGCCTGTAGTGATTCTTTTGTCGCACAAACCTGTGACCACTGTGCCAAAATGCCCAGATGGAACACACGACGCTCTGTGTTAGCACTGACAAGACAGGTTTTGTTGAAAAATCTTGACTGCACAGTTTTCAAGTTTCAGATATGCTCTTCATGTCATGGTTGAGACGTTAATAACTTCATGTTAAACAAAATCAGCCATGAATTGTACAAACGTAGCTAAATTATTAAAGGATAAGGGGCAAATGGTCATTAATAATGAAGAGGACATGCACCTCTATTCAGGGGCTGTAAAGTATACTCCGCATGGTATCAGATGAGCACTGGTGCTGGATTCTACAGTTTAAGGTTCTAACATTTAAGGTAAGAAGAAAATGTATCGATGGAGTTAGAAGTTTCAAAATTAGGTTATTACAGCTTGATTATTTGGATTTAAAAGAAAGAAATCAGAATATCAGCACATAGTTGTAAAAACTGGAAAACAGAATAGATTAGTCTTCCCGACTTAAACATGGATTAATCACATGACATTCCAGGCTATAGGCAGCGATGGAGAGCGCGTCTTTGAAAAAGGTCACTTTGACAGTTTAAGTCAACGCAGCTTTGTGTAAAGGCACATCTCAGCTCTCGGGGGACACATTGGCAATCTGAGAGACCCAGGCACGGCTGTGAACACTGTCATCACATCAGTGTGTTAGCAGCAGCGCTGCGAAAAGATGGAGGCTTGATAGAGAAGAGCCAGAAAAGGTTTTGAAGGTCAATAAATAAATAAGGAAATGTTTATGGATGAAAAAGGTAAACATAGTTAAACTCAGTTAACTGTCAGAAACAAATGTAATAGCTCTTTCGGCAGCAGATATTTTCTTATAGACTTGAGTACTCAATGTTTAATTTCCAATAAAGTACATTATTATGCACTGTAACTCTAAGTTGTAATTAGCTCGAAAACACACATCTAAACTATTTATTCGAGTAAAGATGCTGAGGAAAATGATTTAGTAGTTTGCTGAGGATAATGGAACTAATGAGTAGTTTATACAGTATTTTGTTTGCACAATTAAACTACAATAAACAACATTAAGAAAAAGCAGCTGGGTCCTAAATTGTGGCAATTTAGAACTCTAACTTGGCCTCTGTCAGTGTAAACTAAAAGTGTTGTGCTTATTGGCTTCTTTACAGATGAAATGCAGATTTAATCAGTATTTTTAATGCAATCATTATACAACTGGGCCCGTCGAAGAGTGCAGCTGTGTGATTCCAGCAATAACATGGTGTGTGGTGAGATGCAGAGGTCCCGGTGACTTAAATCATCCTGTTCAACAACGCTTCATCTTTACTGTTTATTTATTGGGACCAGATTTTCTTTCATTTTCACGTAAGATCTCTGTCGCTCTCTGCAACGTGGCAACTGGTAAAAACAAACATATTAGTGCACTCAGCTGAGGGGATTACCATGATGAAGCTTTAGCCCAGCCCGTTTAGAGAGGGAAATCATTCTGATAAAGCTGGTGTTTGAGCGAGCCGGTGGCCGACCAGATGAGGAGGTTTAATCTTACTGCAGAAGCATCACAGGATAAGCATGGCCCTTTTACATGTTGTAGAGTCGACATTTAAATGTTTGCTAATTCATATAGTGCTTGTTGTTACACTCCTTCTTCTTCTTCTTCTTCTTCTTCTTCTTCTTCTTCTTCTTCTTCTTCTTCTTCTTTGGTACAGGCCATTATATTTAAATGTTTTGTTTATGTGTTGTACTGTAATGTATAGGTTTGTGTATACAGTTACCCTCCTCAGGTCAGTTCAGCAAAATTAAAGGTTCTAATGGCCCCATTTTGGAGGGATTTTGATTATTTTACCACAAAAATATTTGTCAAAGTTTCAGTCTTTCTTTTGATGTAACAATTGTGTTAAAAAAAAATGTGTGCCTTTAACTAACAAAAAACATGTATTCTAATTATCTATCCAAGAGTTTCCTCAGGACGTCACTGGCAAGGTTGGGGAAACAATAATGGGTGATACATGTGGCATTAGTTAGCCAAAAAAGCAGATTCCACTAGAGTAGCAGCTGCCTGAATCTGCTTGCTTGGTTATATTGGCTGTGAATTTAGCTGCAGCTTTTACATTTACTTTAGTTGAAGAACAAACTGATTTACCAAAATCTGAGTTCATACAAATATTCACAAAGATATTTTTCAAAGATCTGAAAGAAAATTTAGCTTTAGATCATGCTAGCCATGTCTGCCTTAAATCTCACAGCTAGCTCTAGCTTGTTACTAGTGTTGTAACCAACACTGTGATGTCAAAACGTCTGATTCTATTCTTGACTGAATTTCGACTGAACATGTATCAACTATGTTTTGCCTTTTAGGGCAGGGTAATCTGTTGATCTGATCACAGGTGCTTTTCAGCCCATGCTAAACTGTAAACCACCATTTCATTGGACCACATGATGTCCTGACATACATATTCAGGGGGATTATGGGTACTTGCTCGAACATGCCTGACAGCATCCAGCTCGGATGAAAGTTGTTCAACACATTCTTTATTTTTGTTTTTTTTCAATTTGGGATGGAGTGAGTCAGTTTCACGGCTCAATCTTTATCCAGCAGATGGGAAAGTGGTGGAGGCTATATCACTTTGATTTACCAGATAAAATTTAATTGCACCTTCGGAATTCCAGGATGAGTCATATCTTCATTAGTATTCACACATCTTTTTCTAGATTTTGATATCACAGTGCACATTCTGGTACCGTGTTAACACTGTTTTAATTAGTTGGGGGGATGAACACATTTGTCTTTAACTTGCAGTGCAACAGCTGGCGAATGTTATCTGAAGTTCTGGGATATACTACTGCTATGCTCATATTGAACTGCTGAACACAAGAAAGGCATTCAGTCATACTGTAGCTGAGGAACAAAATTCATTGTGAGTTCTCATAAATGCGAGTACTGATTTTAAGTTTAAATCCATTCTTCTGAACTAAATTCTTGTTTTACAGATTTCAGTTTTGAATTAAAGGTGCAAGTATGTAAGATTAAAATATAATATACATATATTGTTATTCAAACAAATTAACAAAAATTACCAACTGACTATAACAAAATGACCATTTTAACACTACATTAAAGATATCTTTTTCAAACTACCACTCTAAGCTCCTAGTTTAACCAATAGCTGCATGGCTAACTGTGCTAACAAGCTAACAGCAGCAACATTTAGCAGCAGTTAGCGGTTACTCCGGTGATATTCTGCTTGGAGAATGAATTCAAGAGGTGTCCAATTCTTACATACTGCACCTTTAAAGTACCTTTTAACAAGGGGAGAACAGTGAGGATTCTTTCTCAGCTATCAATGTCAATATGTTCTGTGGGTTTGCTGAATTGCCAGTTGTGAACCAAGTTAACAGAAACAGACATTGTGACTCTGGGAGATTGGATTTCTACAGAGAAATATTGCTTACCCCCTTTGAAAGAGATCCACATTGTGAAACTTGTGCAGCTCTACAGAAAACTCCAGTGTTCCCTGTACTTCAGACATGATATAATCCCACTCATCACCTGCCAACAGAGAAGACACAGAGTAAATACAACATATCAGATAATGGGAAAATAAGACAGAATCCAGAGTTATGGATGAGACAATGATGACATTTCAGCTCACATTTTTGCACCTTATGTTTTCTCAGGTGATATGACTCATACAGTTCAGTGTGGACAACGGACTTGACTGAAGACCAAGATGGACATGATGGTCTGAAAATAGTTTTCACCATCAGTGTTGAGAGAAATGTTCAAAACTGAAAGACACCATTTGACAAAATTGTACAGAAACTGATGTGTGCAGCTGGAAACTGCTCTCTTTGTTATGTTCGTCTTAGTAAGGGATGCTGCGGCTGACATGTGTTCAGCTCCTGTTACTGTAAATGTCAGCCTTGTGGTGCATTGTTATTATCCCTGTATAATCACTAGAATTAGATTTACTATCTACTGCATGGTACTGCTAATTTAATATATTGTCCTTTAATTAAAAATTGAATACCTGCCAAACTGGTGGTTACAATATGTGTTCCCTTCTTTGCCCATTCAAACTATAATTTTATTATTAATTATGTTTTTAATGATTTAATGTAACGGTTGAATGTATCCCTGTGCTTTCTCAGGCCTGCTTCACGGATATACTTAACATATGACAAATTAAATAGCTGAAAAATATATATATATATATATATACATATATACATTAAATCATAGTATCCCTCTACATAAGGATTCAGCTCAGTGTTTTCCTGTATTTTTCAATGACTAAAATTACGATAATCTTAAAGGTGCACTATTTAGTTTTGGTGACAACATTATAATCAGAAGAGAAAAGATCTTCACTGACAGATTCTTTAGTTTGTTCTTTAGGCCTAAACAAACTAAATAAACAAACTCTCTTAATTTAAATGACGGAATGAACACAATTTCATACTGTTTTACTTTGTTTATATCTAGCTTCAAACAGTGTTCTGGGGGCCTTATTTTCCTCTGAGAACAGCTTGTTTTTTCAGTTATGGCATGACATTAAATTGTAAATATCTTCCCAAACTACATAATGCCCCTTTAAGGGCCTAAGAGTTTGGAATACAGGCCATTCAGCTCATTGACATGAATGTCAATCCACCATCAAGCCTAAATCCATCAGACCATGGAAAATGGAAGCCTCTAAATGAACCTGTGATCAACATGTCCCAGGCTCGCTCAAGCTCAATTCACACCCATATGAGGAGTGTTTTCCATTAGCAAAAAAAGCAATTAAAGCTCAGTGTTTCCGTAGTTCCAAACATGAACCATCTAATTTTACTCTACAATGTCTGAAGCCATTATGGGCAAAAACATCGCCATGCATGTAATACTGTGCTGGGTTCACAGAGAGTGCTGTGGAAGCTGAAAAGTGAAAGTAGATGAAACACTGACAGAGTTTACGCTGAAGTGTATAAAATAAACTCTCACTGAACGCTTTGAAATATAATCCTTGCAGATGTGCCTCAATCGTGTCTCATTAAATGTCGTAAAGTCTGCCACCACTAAGAGATGCATTCATTGTCAGTGCTGCGAGACACCTTCAGAAGTGCAACTTCACTTACGTGCATTACTAGTCAGCAGCTTAGCTGCTTTAAAAGCGTAATACTGTTTCAACCACTTTCTTTAAGCAGCGAAGATTTATCTAGACAGACTGGTTTTATTACACCAGAGCTTAGACCCTGGGGTACTGTGAGAAGTTAATTCGCTGCTACTAAAATGCAAAAGTTCCTGCTAATTACAGCTAACACCAGCTTGCAGATAACCCACTGTGGCCTACAAAAAGTGACAGCCTTCAGCTTATAGTAAATGTATTGACTTATTGTTTGCTAAGCCCGGCACTGTTTGTTACTTTTGCCATGCCTTTCAAGCCATTTGTTTTAGCACAGCACTAGAAAGATATCAGAATTGTCATTTAAAGGTTTAAGTATGTAAGAACTGTCATCTTGTGAAATATACTCATACCAAATAGGCGGCAGCATATCACCAGAATAGCCGCTAACTGCTGCTAGCTGGTAAGCTCTGTTAGCTTTGCAACAAGTTGTCTGGACTCAGAGCTCAAAGACTCCTGCGCTAGGAGCTTTGGGGGCTGTGGCTAGCTGGTTAGCATTCTTACCTTCAGATTGACGTCATGATGTCAAAACTGTTATTTCCTCACATTCTGTTGATAGTTTCAGTCATGTTTAGTCAGTTAATGTTTTCAGCTGACTTAATTCAATGAGGAGAATCGTGTGTTTTTTGGCTGCATATGCTCAAAATAACTGAGACTAAGGCTACATGTTCTCTGCAAATATTAGCATCCTCACCAGCTCTGCTTCCACTCGCAGAAGTGGAAAAAGCATTGTCCTTGTATTACAATTTAAAGCTACTGTAGTTATGAGAAAAAAAATATATTTTCTTCTATTATAACTGCTTAGCTTTAGATTTCTTTATATTTAAAAGATAAACTTCTTTTAGGATGAGGACTATATATCTAGTAAATGTTTTCAGCTTTGTTATAGGCTAGTCCTTTTAAAATGAACCAAACTCAGCCCACTTTAAGTGGATCCAAAAGTGGACCAAACAGAAAAGGTACTCAGTTCTTTTTGTGTTTTTTATTGAAAGAGGACTCAAGCTTTCAAGTGGAACAAGATGGCTGAGAATTTTCCACTGTTTGTCAAAATGATTTTCCTTTATGTGAAACTACAGAAAGAATTGGAGGTAACCCTTAGTCTTTCTCTTTTTGGTATAGAGTTTCATGTGTTCTTTGCTCAGCCTCATCCTCGTCCATCAGCCTTGCTAGCATTAGCAGCCATGTTTCCGTGTAGTGCTAAAGGACTAAAATACATCAGCAAAGCAAACCTCAACACTTAATTGAGGTGAACTGAACTCAGACTTGCAGTGTTCACATAACTGCTAAGCAGGCTGACTATATATATATATATATATATATATATATATATATATATATATATATTCTAATAGCTATCTTGAAAATGTTGCTGAAATTGCTGGAGTGTAATCTTCCTCAAAATGAAGAACTTGAGAGAGATGCTCCAGAAAATATCCAGAAATGGCCTCCAAGGAAATAGTAAACAGTGGGTGTACGACAGTGAACAGCCCTTCTTTAAACGGGTAATGGGCATTTTTTTGCTTCTATTGATCAGTCTAAGGTAAACACTGATTGCACAGTGTAATGGCTGTAGAAAAATGACACCATTCATGTACAGCTTGGTTGCCTATTAGCCTTGCTATCACTATGCTATTTGGTCTGCTGCCTGACTGGATTTGTCCCACAAAATTGAAGGTTGGCACAAAGACAAACAAAACAGGAAGAGACATTATTTTTCCCGGTCACTATCCCCAGGTAACAGTGGAACAACTGGAATAAGTGGAAACTCTCAACTGCAGCTGCATTGATGGAGGAGGCAAAGAAGGTGAAGAGGGAGAACGATCAAAACCAAAGTAAAACAACAGTGAATGGACCAACAGAATTTCTACAGGTAAGTGGAAGAGAGGTAGAAAACTGAAATGTAAATAGCCTGTAATCTTACAAACTAGAGTAGTTAGCTAACGATTGAGCGCCATGACATGGAAGAAATGTATAGTATCTCCTGTAAATTGTAAGCTAACTACCCAACATAGCCTATGTAAGAATTGGGTTTTTGTTTTTTGAAAAGCTAAGAACACCACCCTCCAAACTCTTTAAATGATAAATATTGGTGCTACTATTCATGGGAAGGTCAGTTGTTTATGTCTAATATGCTAAATTTCATAACTTTCAGAATTTGCTTCCTTGCATGTAAAAGTTTCCCTGATTATGCCAAGAGTCTATTTTTATTTGGCACTTCTGTCAGCAACAAAATGTATTCCAGTGTCCTTTCCCAACACAGGAAATTTCATTAGTGCAAAAACAGTGAGTCTAATGTGTCTTTCAAGTTGGCAGAGAAACTCTCCTCCACCTCACTTATGCTGATACAATGTATCATAAGAATCTTGCCAAGTGTAAAAAAAGGGGCAGTAAATCTTCGACACAGCGTCAACCTCTAGAAGTGAATAAAAAGGCGACCGTGTCCATGTTACAGCATTTGAACACAAAGGCAGGCAGTGCAGCAAACAATCCTGAGGAACCTTCTCTAATGTAGAACATCAGCCTACTGCTGCAAATAGCAAATAGAAATACATGCTGACTCTGCATGTCATGTCACATTGACACACTCGCCACATGACAGTGAGGCCCTGTGTGTGTAAGAGTGACCACAGACGATGGCCGGCATCATAATGTCATGAGCCAATTATAGGTCGCTTGGTGTGACTGTGAGATGCTGAAGCATGTGCAGTTTGTGATTTCTTCGGCATTGATGAAGCCGGCTGAGTCTGCTTCATTGCCTCCCTAATTCAAGCCTCCGTCCTGGTTATCTGTCATCTGCCGTCTCAGAGAATCAAACACGGAGCTGCCTGCTTCTCCAGCAATGTGTCAGGTAGGCAGTCGGGAGGAGAATGAACACAGTGTACCTGATTAAATAGATGCTAGCAGTCCAGGGACTTGGGGCTTATTATGCTTTTTCTTTTGCACCAAAACAATCGGTACGTGGCAAGTGCACGCAGACGCCACACACACTGACGCTGTGCAGCTGCTGATAATTCATCAATAAGTTAATCATATCAGCGAGGCAACGACCAAAACACCCACACCGACAACTTCAAAGGCGTACAGCTGTCATTTATCTAAGTAGGATACACTGTGTCTCCTTTGATGACAACGACAACGATGATGATGATGATGATGATGATGAGACAGCTCGTCAACTGCAGCATAAGACGATGCCTTCAAAGGGCAACATGGGGTTACTATTATTCTTATATTGTCAACAAATCCCATGAAACGACCAAACCAACAGCGCACCATCTCTGTATTTTCTTTCCAAGGCCCGTCTGTGGCATTTAGCCGCTGGCTAAGTCTACTGAAGATGTACAGTAGCCTAATATTTTTATTTTAAAAACAAATCCCGAATGTCTCGGCTTGTTTAAAAAGCCTCAGGCTACTCCGGCAATACTTGTTAAGAGAGACAAATTCAATGTTTGTTTTGGTCTTTTCATTAGAATTGTTGACAGAGAAAGAAACATGAGGAATATTAGCAGGCTCATTCTCATCCAGCATCTCACAGATACATTTTTTTTTTTTTTTTCAGACCGATTCCAGCAGATCTATTATTAGACTATTTCAACCAGGATCCAGTACTTCCCCAGCAGGATTTCACAGGGCTTTGAAGCAGAATTCAGACCTTCGTGCTGGGAAATAAGGACAGTCCTGGAAAGAATGGAAGATAGAGGCAGAGCTCTGAGTAAGCACTGAGTTAGTTATTTTTACAGGACTTCTGCATTGCTCTGTTTAAATAAATCTTGCAGTAAACTAAAATAGACTGCAAATAACAAAAAGTTATTGGAAAATGTTCTTCTTTTTAAAGTTAGGTGATTTTTAAGAATTTTATTAAACCCATTTCCTATATTATCTATGGTTGTGGTGGTTATGGTTATATATTTTCAGCAATAGCAGTTTATTAATTTACTTTCTGTAATACATCTATAATCTTTAATCTCTATATAGGGGATTTCATTGTTAGTGGCAGGGTCCGCCATTCCGGCCCTGGATTCAAATGTCCTACAACTTAACTTTGTTTGGCTGCACTCTGCACAGATATGTATTATACCGCATTAGAAGATACCAAGTCAACTGGGACTGAGGATTAAAACTTTAAAGCTCCCCTCCGGTATACTTTGATATTTTTAGAACTTTGAATTATTTCATAATTTTCTGAGTCCTTTCCTTGCAATCTTGATGAACCACACTGTTTGCCAAATACTTCTTGACAAAAAACTTAATTTTGAGCTCAAAGTCACTACATTTATACTGTTGCTAATGAGGAATAATGAATAATGGCTATGGTAGAATCTGGAGTCATACGCCATTCTCGGATAGGGGTTATTAAAGCAGCGTGGCTCCTTTAAGAAACAGGACAGTGGGTTGTAGTGAGTGGTCGAGCAAGAGATGGAGAGATAGCAGAACGGTGTTAGCGATTAGCGCAGAGCGAAAAGTTTAGCTGAGAAGTTGTCTAGTGGTGGTAAATGTACAGTAAAGGTAACAGGGTGCTCATGGATTAACTCCTTGATACACAAAAACCTTCTTTTGAGAGGCAGCCAGCACTCTTGCTAAAACCTTTTCTGGTTGTGATGGTAATAACTTTGTGGTAATAAGGGGCAATGTATCACCAGAGTAACTGCTAGCTGCTGCTACCTGTAGTTGCTGTTAGCTTGTCAGCAAAGTTAGCCGTGCAGCTAGTGGCCAGGACTGGAAGCTCAGAGGGCTATTACCAGACAGGACAGGCTGGGCTTGGAGCTAGCTGGTAAGCATGCAAACTTTAATAACTATCTCTGCAACACAATACATACGCGTATTGACTTGATGTAAACTGTTGATGATTCAAGTTCATTTTTTAGTTTTGTTTTGTTGTTACATATCGCAGCTTTAAATAGTCAGACAACATGCCAAACCTGTGGCTCTTGTTAGCATTTTCATGAGCATTTGTCGAAGCTTTCAACCAAAACCCATTCACCTTTCTTTGTTACAAATCCCTGTTAGATGCACGCTGTCCTCTGATAGCTGCACAGAGCTGCAGTCCTGCAACCTGTGGACAAGCTAATGCTCATCATTTGCTGCTTGTGCACTTCTACAAACTATCTCTTCCTGATCTTCTACTTGCTGCAAATCATTAAACACTAATCAGTACAAAACAGCCATCTGCTGTCTTATTACTATTTAATGCAAGCCACACACACACATGCACACACACACACACACACACACACAGACACAGACACACGCTGGCTTTCTTGGAGGTTTAGAGTTTGCAGCTCCACTTTAAAGGAAAAAATCTCAAACTCCTGGCTGCCCTTTCAGCCGGCCCTCCTCCCCTTCCGGCTGCTCCTGTTGGTGTCAGCTCAGTTGGGAATGCTGGCTGACATGTTGAATCACAATTTGGGTAAAAGATGAAGGGGGCGACGTGTTCACGGTGACTGAATGTGGGATGAGCTGATTGACCCGGCTACGTAGGTGTCATTGTGGCACATGGAGTCGTTGCGTGCCACGACTGGGAGCTGCTGTATGTGTGCACAGCTCAAAGAGCCGGAAATTAATCTGGGGCTTTATTCCATTCATTAACATCCAACTCCCTCTGCAGAACACAACGACAGAAAAATGGCTGTTATCAAATACAGTGATCTGTTACAAAGGACTTATGAATCATGAATTATGGCACCTCCTTCAAGCAAGGATATTAAAGGACAACCGAAGTATTTTAAGGATATTTTAAGATGTGTCAAATCAAAGTGACTTCGAGAGCATTCCGTTTTCCCCATGCCTGATTTTAAGGAAAAGGAATCTGCACACTGGATATGTGAGTGTCCTTTGAGCCGGCGTCATGTGATGCCCTAATCTCTCGCATTTGCTAAAACCTTCCACCATGCTGTATTAGGCTCTTTGTTGTCAAAATTACTACGCCAAATCCCTGCAAAGGCAAGCAAAAAAAAAGGAGAGGAGAGATCGAGCGGCCTGAGTTATCGAGTTAAATGAGTCTGAGTGCGACTTTGAGAGGATGTGACCGGCATCTTTGCTATCTCCAAATGAGATTCTCTCAGGATCAAAGAGCATTTCTGCAATAAAAAAAAAAGGAAAAGGAAAAGGAAAATGGGGGGGCATTACATTCATCAGCAGGAAAATCCTTTTCACCACATCAGGAGTCTTTTGTTGTGTTTGGAGAGCTGTGAGAGCATGGAATCTGCCCTCAAGATCAGAAATGGATTAGATTTGTATTTGCAGCGCTGATTCACGATTAATTTGTTTTCTATATGAGAACCACTGTATGTGCGTGTGTGTTCAAGTGGGTGTGTGTTTGTGTGTGTGTGTGTGTGTGTGTGTGTGTGTGTGTGTGTGTGTGTGTGTGTGTGTGTGTGTGTGTGTGAGCCCCAAACACAAATGTCTCTTAAAAAGTAAGAAGATAGGACAATAGATTGAATTAGTTAAGCACAAACTGACTGTTTGAAATGAAACAGTCTCGTGGCTTTCTGCACACATTTAAAGTGTTTACATCGGTCACATGAGGGCCCGAGCTCGTGGTGCAGTACAGCAGGAGCAGCCTTGTTAACAGTAATCTGTTTTAACCTTGCGCCATTGTTTACTTCTTGTCCTTATCTTCGCTGTGACAACTCTGCATTGTTTCATTTCCAAGTGGGAGTTCTGCTCCGTCCATTCCAGACAGGACTATTTCAGACCGCAGCAGCCGCGGAAAACTGATGATAAGCAGCACGCAGTGTACACTCGATAAACACCCATGAAGACACAGAGCTGCACAGAGCAGTTAGTCAGCCTGGCTTAAATTACACTGTGTTTCATTTAGACTATTCTTATGATCACAGTGTTTGGATGTATTTCATGAATGCCTTTATTTTGAAATGTGATGCTGTGAAATGCTCCTTTTTTTTTTTTGCTTCATTAACTTATCAGTGTGGAGTGCCCTTAAGTCTAGGACACATGCCAATGACCACACATGCAAAAGGTCAGACAAAACCCCCTGTAGCCTCCACATAGAAGCAGCACACCTGATGTATACATGGAGCTAAATTCATCATAAGGCTCTATGTGTCCTGTTAATATCCCCTCCCTCACTCAGCCTGACACCGCTCTGTGTAACCTGCAGCCTACAGCAGCAGCAGCTTCCTCTGCTGTGATGTACAACAACGGGCTTCGAGCTCCACACACATGCAGAGACAACAGGCATCCCAGACGAAGCAGCGGGAGCGGGTCACACGCAGAATAAAACAGCCTCACCTTAGCAGTGATGAAGAGTGATATCCGCAGAGGGGGTTTCGGTTCCGGAGCTTCGCGGAGTGGATCGCAATGTTTATACCAGCGCTTCTCCTGCTGCTGCTGCTGTTGCCATGGTTATTCATCCAGACCCTGCATGTTCTGCAGTCCCCCCCTCTCTCTCTCCCTCCCTCTCTCTCTCTCTCTCTCTCTCTCTCTCTCTCTCTCTCTCTCTCTCTCTCTCTCCTGACGGGGATTTCAATTTGGGAAAGTGCGGCAGCGTCTGTCGCGGAATCTGGCTTTGTGTTTATCCTCCCCCCGATGTGCAGACAGTACATACAGTATGGGCTGTGGGCAGCTTCATAAGGGGAATATTAATAGCCAGCAGGCAGCAGCACCCAGGCAGCGTGTGTCCTCCCGCTGCTGCTGCTGCTGCTGCTGCGCTACAGCGTGTGCGTCCGTCCAGCGGCCGAGCTGACGTCACAGCCCGAAAGAAGCTGAAGTGAACCGAGCCGTCGGAACATCAGACACAAAGGATGAGTTAATGATATTGCAAAAAAAAATAAAAAAAAATTAAATATGGGTATCACGTGACAAGGATGACCACAGATGATTGGTGGAAGAAAAAAAAAACACATTTGTGATCGAGCCATCTTTGTGCAGTCTGGTATCATGATTAAGAGTAGAACTCAGGGAAGTTGATGAACCACTGAATAACAGTTAATAACTCTTAAATATTTTTTTTTTGTTGACAGGTGACCAATCCTGCCCCCGTCCGTTTGCCCCAAGGGAACCACAAATCATTTTTCGATTGCTGTTTGAATGGTGTCATGAATCACAATCACTTGATGTTTGTCGATTTGAAAGTTAATTTTCTCAGGTCAATAAAGCCAGAGTTTGTCATCAAACTAATAAAATACGCCATTATAAAGAGTACACAGCCAGCAGTCGCGTTAGTGACGTCGTCTCGTTGAACGTTCACCAAATCCCCTGACCTAAACCTTGTAGAGCAGCTCCTGTATATTAGAAGCCCGCAAAACTTTACATAGCTGCAGATTTATTGTGATTTTCATTGGCGGCCATGTTCGTGTCGGGGACGTTCACTGAGCGGTGTAACACAGAACTAGATGTTTTGCTTTCATTATGACGAACGGTGACATGAAAAATCCTCTTTTGAATTAGCAAAACACAAGTGTCAGTCATGGCACAATTGAAGCGGGATAGAAAAATCCTTTTTTCTCTCTCCATTCACAACCATACACGTTTTTCAGAAGTAAGGTCACATGGGGTCAGCCAACAGGAGCCAGACTTCAGCTACCGGATAATATGTTGATTTCTGATCCGTTGAGTTACCAACCTCAAATTGTAATTGTAGTTTGAATAGAAATGTTAAGGCAACACTGTGACTGTATTTTTCAGTGGAAACCCCCCATTGAATTATGTGAATCTAAAAACCCACTTGGCCTAAAGTCCCGTGAGGCAAGGTCAAGGCTGGATTAGCCGCCTGGCAAAGCAGCACTGTCCTGGTGCTCCACAGCTCTGACTCGTGTGGGGCCAGAATAAATGTTGGCTATGTAGGTTTCTGCAAACCAGAAATATGCTTGAACCTTTATTGATGTTGCACTTCTTAAATTTCTTGAAGTTCAGTTATTAATTTTATATCATGACAATGCAGTGCGTGGTTAGGTTTAGCCACAATGATTAGGAAAAGATCATGGTTTTGTTTACCTATGGTTGGAAAGTGTCCCAACGACTTGTTAAAAATATCTGTTTTTTGGCTGTAAATTGTAGCAATGGCGGGTCAAAAATATCTTGTTTTGTTGCCACAGGCATGGCTGGAAACTGACTTGACGTCTCGACAGAAATATGGATGTTTTGGTCACTTGGGTGGAAATGCTGAAACAACAGATATTATAGTGTCTATTTTGGAGAGGTTGTTACCAAGCCTTTTGGAGTCATACATCCAGAAGACACAGAGCAACTCAAATTAGCGTTTATTTGGAGTCATGTTTGGGACCAGCTGTCAAATTATCACTCTCTATCTCTTTCATACCTGCCAACATTAGGCTGTGAACAAAAGGGAGATTTTCTAGAACACCAGCCTACCGTCACCGCCCACTTCCTCATTTAACCCTAGACGATTGATAAAATAAACACAAGGATGTGAAAGTGAAATTACTTTCCATTATACGTAGCTAACAGGGGAATAAATAAGTATTACAAACAAAATGTACAAAAAGTGATCAGAAGTCATCATCTAAAATTGACATCACAAAAAATATTTTCAGGTGCAAACACTGAGAGACAGAGTCTGTGGTCAGAGGCTTTCATTGTCAGGTAGACCTTCAAAAAGAATAGGGATGAAATGATGCAGGACCACAGTCTGCAGAGAGGAGGCGAGAGGACAAGCAAGCCACACACTCGTTAATGTCGATAAAGAGGAAGGTCTTGCACCATGTTGAGTGAAATTTGGAAGCATATTATTTAACTGAGGAAAGGCTTGAGCGAGTACAAAGAGACATCGGGAGATTAATGGTAGAAATTAGCAATCAGAAGCATAGCGGGGTAAAATATGTAGACTCACACAGTATCTGGAGTGTTGGCAGATATGCTTTTTAGCTCTTATTTGGTTTTCATCAACTTATATGTGGCTGTTCAGCAGCTAAAGCGTTAACTATATTCACCAAGCAGTTGCTGTTTGTTTTTTTGGTGCTGGGCTGGCTGTGTTCAGTGAGTTTATCTGAGCCTTTTCATTGAAAGCAGCTGCCTGCTGTTTGATAAGAGAGGTGAGGCTGAACCAAAACAGTATAGCTCTGCACTGTAAAACTGAAACAATCAGCTGACAGATGCTAAAATGCTCTTTAAAGGAGCGATATGTAAGAATTCACCAACTGTTGAATTCATACTCTCAACAAATAGGGGCAGCATATGACCAGAGTAACTGCTAACTGCTGTTAACTGTATTTGTCTGTACACCCATGTAGCTACTGTTAGCTTGTTTGCTCAGTTAGCCATACAGCTAGCCGGACTAATGGGGGACTGTTGGTGTATACCCCAGTAGCACAAGAGCTTTGAGGAGCTGGGAGAAAATGGGTTTCAAGCCTGGGGCTAGCTGGTCAGCATGCTAACTTAAGCAGAAAATGTAATTTTTTCACATTCTGTTGATATTTTTGGCAAATTTTTGAAATGTTATAAATATATGAATAAATATCAGGTGGTTTGTAACCACAAGCAACACCTTTCAACATTTTTTTCCATTATCAATATAAAAAGCATCATTCAACGTTGATCCTACCTTATCTTTACCCCCTGAGCCACATCTAGAAATTACAATTCATAATTTAAGTTACATATTCCGAAATTAATTTGTGTAATGACATCACTGTGGGTCCAGGTAGTTTTCCAGCATAGAAAATATTGTACACATTCGTTTTTAACAGCTCATTTTTCTCTGGTAGATCAATCTGTCCAAGTGCAAAGACTGGGGGAAATATTGTGCTAAATATTTCTTTCTTCAGTCATGACAGATGAAGATAAAAATTGATTTTTACACAGACCTTTAAAGGTAAATGTGCATGAAAGAGCTAGAATGAGTAAATTGCAGGATGAGATGATGACAATTACAGAGCATTAGACACACTTACACATACAGTGTGTCAGGCAGGACCTTGATGAAAACAGTACTTGATAAAAGAAGACTGAAATCTAAAAAACAAAGGTTGCCGTTTTGTGTGTCACGCCACCATTTCAAGGATGTAAGAAGTTAAAATGATCAGGTATCTAATGTAGATTTGATCCTGTTTAGAGAAACTATATATCTGCAAAGTAACAATAGCTCGACAACCACTAACCAGCACTTTCTCATTTGTTCCTGGCAGTCAGGTACTGCAGTTAAAATGCCATCTGTCCTGGTTAAACAACTCCTCACAGACTAATCGCTTGTCAGATAAGGGGGAGGGGAGGATTATGTAACACCAAATGAATAAAAATGTCCATGACCCATAAGCTGTTGGCGCTGGTGTGTCAACAATAGGAAATGAATTTTTCTCTGTCGGCCCCATTGGTTGTTTTGTGTCTCTGATGCACCAGTTGAACCCGAACAGGACGACTGTTTACCTCCTCTGTTCCCAGCTTCACCTTCCCCGTCAGAAACCCAAAGTCAATTGCTGCTTTTCCCTCATGGCGTTCTGCCATAAGCTCCGAGCACTCTTGATTAAGAGAGAAGCTCTATTGATTTTTTTTTTCTTCTTCAGATGGGTGCCAGAGCCTGGATGACGATTTAGTCTGAAAAAAAAAAAAAAACGGCGAAAATTTCAAAGAGGTCACACAGCAAGGTCACCTATTCTTTTTATGCGGTTCAGTATCTGATGATTTTCTGGTCGACAAAAGGAGAACCAGAGCAGCTGACGGTGGTTGCTGTGGTTAACTCTTATCAGCTGCATTTTGCTTTTAATTTGATTTGGTAGAAAATGCTCTGTGGTGATGTCATCTACAAAGGGGTTGATCACAGACACACCAACGTTATCAGTTCATACTGTCAAAGAGAACTATGACAAGCCAATCTTGTGTACAGAATATGACAAAGAGCAATGGAAACAAGCTTGACAAATAAGACATCAAGCCCATGAAGCATGTGACTTATAACTGAAGTTTCTGCTGCACTGAAATGATAAAAAAAATAGCTACCAGAGACTCTCCATTAATAAATGAGACAATTACAAATCATATTTCCATCAAGTTTTTTACATTTTTTCATTAATTTGAGATTTGTCTGGTGCCATTTCAGTTCCATCATATTGTTGCACCGTCTTCTGCACCATCTTTTAATCTTGATGGACCAACTCCTAACATTTGCAGAAAAGTAGTGGGTTTCTTTTGACAGTTTTCAGGAAGTCGAGTTCAAATCGAGTTCAAACATTTAAAACAACAACGAAGCAAAGGCATGCTTCGTTAGTTTCTCCTTTAATTTGTCACCCAGCTAATTTTATTTACGCCAAAAGACTCAGGCTCTAATTACATAATGAGCAGGCAGCTAACTGCTGATTATCTTAATTTGAATCTATGAGAGCTGAATAAGCTGACTGTTAATAATTATGGAAATGTTGTCATATACGTTTACTCTGCCTCTTAAACTGTCTGTTTATCTTCTTGTTGTTAGCATTAGTAGGAATCAACCACCAAAGTCTGGTACAGGCTGTTTTTTTCACTTTGAACACTGCCTAGCTGTTCCCTTCTGCTTTCAGTTTTTATGCTAAGCTAAACTAGGCTACACACATCCTGAATCCAGTTTCATATGTACACAAAGCAAAGTAACTTCTGTAAGCTGTCATTTAATACATATATATATATATTAGGGCTGTCAAAGTTAACGCGTTAATAACGCGTTAACGCAACGTCCTCTTAACGCCGTTAATTTTTTTAACGTGCAATTAACGCTCAGTATAAAAACAAACAAACAAAAAAAAAAAAACGCACATTGTATGATTTACGGCCGTCGGCGGCACCCGCAGTCTTGATACAGAGGGTGGCAGAAGAATAAGAAAGGGAATCAGAAGAAGAAGAAGCAGGGTTGGCGGTTCGTTAAAAACACGGCGGACTGAAAAGCAGCACTCGCTGCAAACTCCTCATCTCTGCTGTCACTCACGGTGGCGGACATTTGTTTCGCCATCGCCCTGATCATTTTGCGGGACACTCTCTCGTGGCGTTTGCTGATAACTCATCCCCGCATGTTTATCTCAGGCTCCTCGCTAGCCTTCTTCCTCCCTCCAGCAGGCAGCCTGGCCCTGCTGCTGTCCTCCTCGGACAGACGCTGAAGCTCCGTTTCTCTCACTCTCTTGGGGTCGACAGAGAAACGTCTCGTGGCTGCTTCTCCTGAGTTTTCCTCTGAATATATCACGACAGAAGGTTTGAATTTCAAGTCGTACTTTTTATTGTTTTGCTGCACCGGAGCCATGGCGATCATCAGTGTGATACTGACTGACAGAAAGCAGCACACTGCGTGAAAAAGGGGAAGAAGAAAAACGTGCAGTGTCAGTGGACACCACTTGCAAGCCAAACAGACGGCAGATGCAGAGAGCCCGTCGCCCCCCCTCGCCAAAAGCAGACAACCCTGGATTTATTTTCCTGCATGATTTGAAGTGTTGAATAAACATTTTCATAATGCAAGCATATTTGACCTTTCTTATGTTGTTAAAAGTATTAAGAACATGAAAAAATACATTAAGGTGCATTTAGAACAGAAAAAAATGTGCCAAAAAAATTGCGATTAATTTGCTATTAATCGCGAGTTAAATATGGACAAAATGCGATTAATCGCGAATAAAAAAATTGATCTTTTGACAGCCCTAATATATATATATCAACTCATGTCTGTGCATGAAACCTAAGAGAGAGGAGTTTTAATAAGTCTCTGAGTGTGCTTTAGTAACTTCCTACTGAATCTGTGTGTTTTTTTAGTTTAACTTCTCTTCTGCGTCCCTATCCACACTCAGATGCTCTATTTTTCTGTTTCGTCATTTGTGCTTTTAGCTGTTAAGTTAGTGCTGGTGAAAACCCAACAATTCCAATTTTTTCTGCTGCATAATAAGTAAATAGGTGGAGTAGTGTCTGGTTGGCTTGCTAACAAGGCTGTCATCCAGCTCTTTTTACAGGTCAACTCAGCTACAGCTACATAAAGCTACACCCACCACTGCAGCCAAAACCTACCAGGGTTCAAAGATGTCACCTCCACATAGCCTTAATTTTGGTGGGCCGCTTCTTTATCGTAGCTTTGCGACCATAACACTCCTGTTACTACATTTCGAATACAATGCAATGCAAGCTGCACCCTGTCTGGAGGGCCGTATGTGACTCCAGGTCACAAGTGAGCTAGTCATGGGGCCTGCCGCGTGGATGAATAGTCACAAACTGTTTTCTCTTTCCCTCTGCCTGCACTGTCTGTGCCTGTCCTCTCATTGAGAGCATGAGCTCTCAATTATCCAGACTGGCCACATGATCTAACAGCCAGATCTGTAAGGAGGCCCAGTCACTGTATCATGTTTCACTCACAGCTCTCTCAGACCAGCATTGTGGTGTAACAATCAATTAATGTGATATGATACGGTAACAAATGCCCTACCTTTATATTCCTGGTTGTAGTGAATTGCAGAGGATCAGATGACTGTGAGGTTATTGATCTCCAATATCATATCATATAGCAGAAGGAGAGACTGCCAGGATCAATAAACCATCAATCCAACATGTACACGCAGGAAAACATATTTCTGAATAGAAGTATTGAAGAACAATGTGAAATTCTACACTGTGGCATGCACCCTCATAAGAATATCTTGATCATCATCAAAATTTGATCATCATGCTCTCGGACAGTAGTGGTTATCACTTTTTCAAATCACAGTGACCTTTCCTTGAGAGCTGCAACAAGGAACTTTCTCTTTGTGTTGATTCTGGCAGCCCCTGTGGACAAAAGAGGACAATTGTGAAAGAAAATAAACTAGGCCAGGCCGTGTCAACAGACTACAGAGCAGCTTCTACCTTCAAGCTGTGAGATTCTTCAATTCATTGTCTGCACTCCACCACAAACAATATATATATATATATGTATATATATATATATTATATATATATATATATTATATATATATATATACTATATATATATATATATATATAATATATATATATATATATAATATATATATATATATGTCAGTTACATCACTGACATATGTAATATGCCTAACATAAGTTACAAAAGTGAATTCATTGTTTTAACCCAGAGTATGATCTTTTCCTAACTCTAACCAAGTACAGTTTTGGTGCCTTAACCCAGCCAAGTAGTTTTGCAGCCTTTAATGCCTAAACCTAACCAAATTGCAACTGTTTGACAACATTATCACACTACAGAAGTCATGAAATATCAGAAATTGTGAACATGTTTGTCAGCAAGGTTTATTCTGAAAGTCTAATCTGTGATAGCTAATTACATGTTGTGGATAACGTGACCTGCTGGGCCCTCCACATTAAACTTCACGTTAAACAGACACTGGATGAGGTAGGTAGAGTAGTTTTAACCCTAAGGCCACTGACCAAGCTGCCTTAATTGAGGAGCTGGGACTAAGAATGCGTTGAACTATCTTAACTACACAGCCATCTTCTCACTGGTGGTCTTGTGTAGGTCATATACGGGCTTCAAGATTACATTTTGAAACCAGTTCAAACTTCCCTGTAGTAATTTTAAAGCAGGTGGTGCAAAGATTTGTAGCGCATTCATGCTTTTAAACAACATGTACTCCAGAGAGATTCGTACGCACTGGCAGAGCGGTTTCTGTCACTTCAAAATGGTTGTGCATCATAGGGGCTGGAAAATCTGTTCATACCTGAAAGAAACATCAAAATGTTTGTGCAAGCTAAGTAAAGTCAAAGCAATAAAGAATGTCACAGAGTATTTTCAGATTCAGGTTAGTGTAACATCCTGTGTGAAATTGTCCCATCACAGCTCGTTTTCGACTCTCAGATCTTCTAAGGTGCGGCAAAAAAACCACAGATCAAACAGCATAGAATCAATTACATAACACGCAGGATGCATAAACAGCACGTCTGCCAGAGGCCCCTCCAGGTAATAACAAGGCGTTCTTCTTGTCAACACTAACTGGCTAACATGCATTCTTCAGCCACACTGATGAGCACACGTGATCATGAAATCCACATTTCATCACTGCGCCTTCGCTAGCCTGACGATAATTATTAAGAGAATTACATACAGGCATACGTGTCATTAGGAGGCACGGTAAAGAGAAGAAGCAGAGGGGATGGGTTTCACATGAGGCCCATGGGCTTCTGCATCGTTTTAAGTGTTGGTAATAAAAAAGTAGTCACCACCTCCTGAGGAACTCCTGGCCAATGGGAACCCATTGAACAAACTTTTATGTGTCCTCAGAAAATGCTTGAGCATCCTCTGCGCCGCTCCTCTCCGCCAGTCCTCAACATGCGCAGGTAGGACTGACTTCAGGGGGGAATTTCATATCTGTGGCTCCTTCTGCTCCTGCATCTCACCACTGTGCCTCCTCGCTGAGCTCATCTTGTCTCCAGTCAACGGAGGGGAGTGAAACATGGCCTTCCACGGCTCGAGGTAAATATCTCACGTTGGACTTCTGTCAGGACTTCATCAGCAACCTTTGTCTTTGAGCTTTTTTGTGACCAATTTCAGACTGGGAGTTTACTTATAATCTACCTTTAATCTACCTTTTCCCTCTGTGCAGCACTCACTGTGACTTTATGGGTACAATAAGATCTGTAGCTTATCATAGATTAAAGAAGATGGCCATTTGCGTTTTTAATCTGGCCCACACATGGAGCCTATAAACCTCTACTGCGTGACATTTCGCCAAAGTAAGGGGGGGGGAGCTCTTAAGTGATAAACACCAAGCTTCCGTTCTTTTGCCTGTCAGTGTTTCCGTTAAATTTGCTGGGACAAAGCCCAGATGAATGAATTAACATTTTATTAATGCTTACAACATATCTGTGAAGACATTTTCACACGTCTCCCGCTCAAAGTCTTTGTCCTCACATGTCCCGCCACAATCAACTTTAACATGACTGAGTTGTGCTGCCAACCGCCTCATGCTCAACAGCAATCCATTCTGGGGTAATTAAGACAAATGAGAGAGCAGAAATAGTGCCAGCGGTGTTGGCTCACTCTCAGCATTCTGGGAGCACCTAAGGGACATCGCTACATGGGTGGCAGCGAAGGGAAAGTCCTATCAAAGCTTGATGAATGTCAGGAGTGAAAGTAGATGGCATGTCATTACCTAATTGAATTGACTGATGGGACATTTACAGGAATATGTTTGGGGATTTTCTCTGCGAGTGTTTTCTTGACCTTTTTAAGTGTGGCAGCGCAAAATACCAACCACAACTGTAAAACAGCACCTTTTATTTGGCAGGATGCACATTACACACATTTATGTTTCCAGTAAATGTGATTTGGGCACATGTTTCATGTTGGTATGATGGCAAATAAAAAGTTTAGACGCAGTGCCTGCAGCCAAAAGCCCATATGAAGACAGCTATCAAGTCTCTAAATCCCCCAATCTTCAGATCTTTACAGTAACACTTTCTCCAGATGATTTATTTGCTCACTTTGCAAAAAGCAATTTTGCAGCAGTTGTTGCTGTATTAGCCTAAATGTGAAAAGGGTTATATTGATTTTGTACCAAAAGGAAAAAGCAAGGCGTATGTTGATTCCATCTTTGGAATCCCTTGCAGTGTTTTACGCTGAGCCACAAGTTCGTCCAAACACAGTGAGCAGTCAGAAGCTTATTCTACAAACATGTGAGGAGATCCTTTAAAGAACACTAAATACAAAATCACACTTGGTAGAATTTGATTTGTTTCACATTGGTGTTGATTTGCTTCATGCTCATAGATACAGTACCTGTCTTAAAAAAACTGTATGACACATTGGGAAAAGTGCTTCTTAGCTTTCTTGCAGAGAGTTGGAAAAGAAGATTGATACTGTTTTTGTACCTGTACTTTAAATCTTTGGTTTCACAAAGATAGACTTTGACCAAGTTGGTCAGTCTTTCTTAAGATATCCAAATTCAGTAGTTGCACCCAGCAGTGTAGCTCTCATCATGATCTAAAATAAGATTTGCGGAAAATATGGGGTGAAATAAGATTGTTGATCGCTGACCAAGAAACCATGTGAAACCACCTGGCTCCATTTACTCCAGCCTGTTGTCCTTCTGGAGGAATTCAACAGTTACGAGAAAAAAACTACCATAAGCATAAACTGTAAAGGTATTGCATACTGTCAGTGGCACTAAAAGCCTGTGGACTGATATCACTGTGCTGGTGTGTTGTTTCTATAAGATGATAATTGAAATTGCTCCAGGACCATCACTACAACTGACTGATGACATTTTTATAATGTCATATTTTGCGACTCTGAGATAAGACCTCAAAATTCATTCATTCATACACTCATGGGAGAAATTGTGCTTTCTTACATGTGGTTAATATTGTTAAATGGTCTATTTTAATCAAAACCATGTTTTCCTACAGCTGAAAAAGTATTTCTGCTCGTATTTTAATAAATTGACCAAGCTGTGACAAAAAACAGAAAAAAACAACAGAAAGTAAGAAATTAACTTTGTGTAAAAATAATACGTCAAAAATATGACAACACAGGACACAAACTCCAGTGTACTAGCTTAAAGTGTGTGTTATTCCATCTTCAATTAGCCACAACAGCTGGCTCTGAAAATGAAATTTCAGGGCCAGCTGAAAAATTCATTATTCATTTCTTTTTGATCAATTGCACTGATGGTCCAGGAGCAACATTAATGATGATCTTGTAGAGACAACGCCAACATAGCAATATAAGATGACGAGTTTGAAATGAGACTCAAAAATCAACTTAACTTACAAATAGGACCTTCAAAATAAGTCAAATAAGTCTTTTATTGTTGTGAAATTGTCAAGCTTAACTTGTCTAACCCTAACCCTAACCCTTTAGAGTAAATTACGAGCAAAATTAAAGATTACTGATATCTGAAAATATTCAAAAAAATTGTTAGCTTAGCTTAGAAGCAGAAAAAAGTTAAAAATCTGCCTTTCTCCTGCCCTGAAACACTTACATTTATATCCTGCTTGTATTTTCCACACAATAAAAAGGTGAATAGACAGTTTGCGGCTTAAATTGTGGATATTTCAACCTCTGCTAAAATAAGCTAAACTAATGGTCTTCTTGATGTAGTTTCATTTGTAACGGACAGGTAAGAGTGCTGTCGATCTTCTCGTCTATCTCCCAAAATGTTGAACTGTTACGAAATAACTATAGGTTTGTAAATTTGAAGGCTTCGGCAGCAAAAGTTTCCTTTGTGTCTCATTTCATCAGTGACGTGTCGCTGCACCACTCCAGATTGTAGGTAGATCTGCGTGGAAGGCGGACAGTCGTTCCCACGGGGGCTCTGAGGATGCTCCTTTAACGTGAAGGGCACACTGTCAGAGCACAACTCCTTCTCTGAACAGACCTTGCTGACTTAGCCATTAGTCATTTCTCTGACAGTGCACTCTCACGCGCACCCACACACGCACACAGTCATCGAGCAAACACACGCATTTGCAAGAGAGTTCATACACACTGGCGACGGGTTAAGCCCTCAGTAACACCACCATTCATTTCTCAGATTGACGAGCTACAACCTCAGCCTGTAGAAAAGAGTCTTCACTATCACTATCAGTCATGTTGACGATGCATTTGGGATTGTTGTCACCACCGCAGACACATGTATAAGAAGGTCCAGGAGGAGAATGTGCTAATGCTAGTGAGAGTGAGGACAAAGTGTACCACAGCTCAGCCATTTGTACTGCTGCGTAAGATCATTGTGGGAACACTGCATAGCCACTGCTGTCATTAATCATCTACCTTCTCTAGTATTTCAAAGTGCTTGTACAGATACTAGGCTTCATGAATGAAGCAGTAACACACCTTCGTGTTCATAATGCAGACACTGCTTAATATAAGCCATGTTTATTTATGTATTCGGCAAATGTTAACGTAATTGATTCAGAAGGCTTGTAGTGAATTATGTCTTCAGCAAGAAAGCTATCCTGAAGACGGATTGGAGATTTGGAGAAAACTCCAATCCAAAAAATTGTCTCTGACTTGACAGCTCGGAGGGGCAGAAATGATCTGATTGGTTATATTGGGTCTGAATGGGTGGAGCCAAAGAACAACATTTTGACTTGCCAAGTGACATAACAGAGAAGAGGTAAGCAGTCAAGAGGATGGCGATGATGATGACATCAGAGAACATTGTTTCAATCAAACTGGTTTACAGATAGCCTGTTAATCTTACATACAATGAACACTATAGCAATATACAGTAAGAGTGAAAAATATGCTGAGAAATGTGTTGTTACAAATATATTAATTCTGAGGAGTTTGAGAGCTTCAAATGCTAAGTGAGCCTTGAGTTGGAAGTGTTCCGTCAAATTTATTTACAAGTTGCAGCTTAGCTTTCTTTGGGGATTGGATTCTCTTTATGAATGTCAGTCTAATATTTATGTTCCTTACAGCTCTGTTTTTGGTCACCACCGACTGCTGAGGGGAAAATATGGCTCTTTAGCTGCTAAATGCTCCATAACTTACCAGCTAGCTTCCAACTGTCTGTCTGCCATTTGACGCTAAGAATGTTGATGAGAGCGAAGTCAGACTGCCAAGTTTTAGGGCAACTATTGCCTACTATGCTAACACAGCTTTAAGAGTTTAACTGGACATGGTAAAAATAGTTGGGTGAGTTTGTTTTAGAGAGACGGCAGTGGTTTATGTACCACAGAAGCTGAAAAATCATGTTGGAGAAAGTCGTGCCTATAATAAATATCAAATATCATTTTGTTAAAATGCTTTAGCCTAATCTAAGAGCATAATTAAAACTGGCCAGACTCTTCGTTCCAGTCTAAAAAATCTGAAAATGGCCACAGATAGAGGGTTAGCGTACCTTAAAACAGGAACCAATAGGAAAAAGCAAGCCTGGTTCCGTCCATAGGTAAAAAGTCTGCCTACCTACAAGTTAACACTTGTTCCACCTTCATGTGATGTTATGACTTTCTCACTTATCATTTACTATCATATTCCACTTACAGTAATGTGTGTTTTTACCTTCACTGGGTGAATTTGAAGGGGCTGTGTAAACTTTTTCTTTCTATCAATGTGCTCAGGATGAGCACCAAGGACACCAGCAAAGTGCTTCATGTCATCCCTGTGGTGTTATATTGATCCAGACTCAAAGAAACTGTCAAAGAGAATTACATGCATGACTGACTGCTGATTTTCTCCATCATTCCTCAACAGAAAGCAACCGCGGCATCTATCGATGTCGGCATACTCCCCCGCCTGCATGGCTCTGCTGTCCCTCCTCCTCCTCACTCCAGCACTTGGACGTAGGTCACCCACCCGTCGTTGACACATCACAGAGCCAGTGTACCGTATATTGCATGAATTCCACCATTACTGTGATGCTGTTTGTCCTGTAAACACAGTCAAAGAGGCCTCAGGTTAATGTGTAACGCCTGCATGCTGACTGTTGCCAGGTCATTCTCTTTATCAGAACCCACAAAGCAAGGGCCAGAAATAGCAGACACACTGTGCTGCTCTGTGTTGTGGGATTAAATCTGATTAAATGTCCCCTTCGATAATCACAACAACCCATTCTCTGCTGTTGTTTGGGGACACAATAAAGCTAACCTGCACACACAGCGAGTGCCAGATACAGTAGGTGTACCGCTTTGTCAAATTCACCTCATTGTTAACGGTGTGCACGTGCAACTGCATGTGACATCTTAATTGTGGTTCATCTCCCGCTCATTGCACTAATGACTGGCTTTCTGAGCGTAATGCTGCGGCAGGCAGTAACTTTAACAACTTGAGGCCCACATGCACAGTCAGATAAGTGTTTAGTGGTAGTAAATACGGGATTATAAATACCGTCTCACCACTTTATCTCATTTCTCAGCAGTTAAGTGGGATCAGGGAACGGCTTCCAGATGTGTTGCGTTCACGCTGCTCACTGTAAATGAGCTGACTCAGGTTATTGACTGGGGAGGCCCTCTGGCTGTCATCTCCTTGTTTCATGGAGTTTTTTTAAGGGCTTTTCCACTTCAGAACAGCAGTGTAGCGACTCAGGCATAGCGCCCTCTTCTGACACATCCTAGGAATTGATTTTCCACTGTGGCAATATTTTTGAATCATGTCTAGGGACCTGCAAAATTCAACAGCTTTTGTATTGAAATTGAATGATGAACATTTTATAAATTCACACAATTTCTATCAATGTCAGTGTATTAATTTGGATCAAACACCAAGCCAGGCTTTTATTTTGTAGATTAACAAAAACAAAACTCAAACAAAAGATAAAAGTATAGATTTTTCCAAAGAAACCAAGAGGCAGTAATGATGAAAGCTGAAATCAAATGGCGGTGAGATGAATTGCAGGTTGCAGTTTCCAGCAAAGGAGACTTCCATCTTGATAAATGACGTATATAAATAAAAAGGAAAGAGCCTCATCTGCTATATTGACCTTCTGCAGTAAAATGTTTCTGATGACATATGGCTCTGGCCATAGTCACGCGCCACCAGCGCCTCTTATTTATCAACGTTACGTTTCCATCTCTGGTGACATATTTAGATCGAAAGGGGTGTCTGCGCATTATAAATCTCAGACAGTGTTGATTGGTCTGTGTTCATGCTTTGCAATGTGTGATTATGTGAAACACTGTAAGTGTAGTTGTAAGAAAATCTCGCATTAAAAATGCACCACAGTGCATTGTGATGCTAATCCACTCTGACATTAAAGACCCAGTATCCCCAGTATCTGTCTCCTGGAATACGCCAACTGAATTAAACTGACTGCAAGTATATTGCTTTTGTCAAATTCAGCAAAGAACAGGCATATCAAGTTTATTGCTTTTTTTTGTCCCCTCAGAACTAGATCTCAACCGATTGGATGGCGATACCGTCTGCCCACCCATGAGGAGCGGACAAGATGACCTTCCAGGTAATGACCTCCCGTTGGGTTGTATTCGAACAGAAGCAGAAAGCAGCAGATGGAGCTGTTCTAAAACCGCAAGCTTAGCCCCGAAAATCCCTACAAGAGAAAACAGACTTTCCAAAGGAAGGTGGTAAGTTTAATTAGTTGAAGAGGGTGGGCTTCAAGTGAGCCTTGAGACACCTTTAGATTTCAAATGAGGCAAATAAAAAGTTCCACTTGAGCTATACAGAATTTTAGTTGGAACAATTCAAACTCAGCGACTCGATTGTAATTGCTTACCGCTGCTCAGTTCACTTCCTCCACACATCTGCTCACATTCTGCCCTGTGGTTTGAAAACGCTTGTTAAATAGAAAAGTTAGTATTTCCCAATGGATTCACTATTTCTTATTGTGTTTCCTCATTTTGCAATGTCAACACACGCTTTTCATATTATTATAGTATTAAATTATGTTTCCTATAACTATGACATAATCATACCATTGTTGTGACAAAATGATGTATGCCCAATGCTATGTTGGTTGGTCCACCGTTTGGATAGAAAAACGACTATGGGATGGATTACCATGAAATTGTGTACACATTCAAGATACGACTTCATCTGATCTTGTTGTCAGAACTCCCATTCGTCCAATACTTTGACTAGAGCCCTACTGATATATTACTAGGCTAATATTCTTAACTGATATTAGCCTATTGAAGATATATTGGATTTTGGCTGACACAAAAACTTTTTGGTTTTAAAGAACACAATGCAGAAACAGATGCCTGGGATGATTTATGGGCATCTAATTCCCATTGAAGTTTACTGTTTCAGTGCACTGATATAATTTTGGAGAGTAAGTTTATTGTTATTCTTTAAAATGTCCTACCCCTGTTTCATATCTTTCCCACAAGTGTTTGACAACTCCATTTGAGGATCACTAGACATACAGTAATGTTTGCATATTGGCCAATATATCAGTATTTTATTTTACTTCTAATATTTACTAATATACTTCAAACATTGCACAGGCTCTGCTAAATACCTTCATACCTACAAAGGACTGATGACTTTCCCATCACCTCAGTACTTTTTGGTTCTTACTAATTTGTAAATGCTGAATTAAGCTGATGAACAGTGAATCAACAGTATACCTGCTACAGTGTCTGCATGTTAGCATTGTGCTTGTGAGCATGTTAACATGCTGATGTTACCATTTCGCTCAACAATCGTGCCCTAAGCCTTGTTCCTAAATAACAAAAAAACTATAGCTACCACTCTTTGAGGGATAATTATTTTTTTAAATAAATGTAAAACTCAATCATCTCAATTAAACAAGCTCAAGCATGTGAAATCAAAATTCCGTATGTGAACGTTTTGACTCCCCACCTGAAATATTTTCACTTCACATGTAACACATTTGTTTGTTTTTGTAAGGGTTGTTATCACATGTGGAAACTGTGCATGTGAAAAAAGGCAAATTGTATATTAACGTTATTCACAAGTCAAAATGTAATAGTAATGTAATAGTTTGTTTCTCCTACGTGGCACAAAGGAGCTTAAACTGAAATTTGTTTTGCAACGAAAGTGAAAAAATAGATTAACCTTGTTGCCTTGTAAATTTAATTGTGGAAACTGTCACTTACCAGAAAATGTTTCCTCTGCACTTCTGAGGAAGCCCATCTCACATGTGGCATTATTTTATATTCACATGTTCAAATTGTAGTTCACGTGTAAATATTGTGTGAATTTTGAATTTTGTGACATTTTCACAGGGTTCCTTACTGTCTGTTGTGTGTTCAAAGTAATTTTATCATGAGTACCAGAAAATAACATGCATGAAATCATCTTCCATAGCCTGAAAATAAATTATTCTTGAAGATAAAAACACAAGTAATGTTTGTTCCTGTGAATGTAGTAGAATTTTGATATTGTGTTATAACGCTATCAGCCCTGCTAAACATTATTCAGTAGATGATGATGACTGACAAGCAGCACCATTATAGTATACATTACCGTACATTATCTCTCACAGGTTTCGATCTGATCACCCAGTTCCAGCTGGATGTAATCGCTCTGAAAGGTGTGAGGAAGGTGGACGGCTCCACTCCCCATCAGGTGGCTTACCGCCTCGACAGGGAGGCCAACTTCCAAATTCCAACCATGTAAGTACAGTAAAGAGGGTTTAAAAGAAAAACAGATAAAAACACACACACATGTTGAGAGGCAGCAGTGGTCTCCTCATGCAGGTGTTGCATTATTACAGGTCCGGCACAGATGTTACTGCACATGGCGAGCAGCATATAATTTGGTAAAGAAAAGCGTGTCTGAACCTATTTGGGATCTTTCAGACAGAAAGGCAGAGTACAGGCATTTTGCGTATGTGTGAGTGAGTGTGGACTTGTAAATGTAGAGTAAAGAAACATATTTCACCCTGCCTTTTAATGCTTTGTCGCCTGTTGTGTGTAATGCTTTAGAGGTTTAGACTGACAAGAGACATCACTGTCTTTCCTGTTAAGATTTTAGCTTTGTAATTAAAGGTAAGTTGTAGCAACAGGCCTGGGGCTATAATAAGCAGTGGGCCCCTGTTAAGACACCCCACTCCACAGAAGATATGTTGTTTGAGACAATAAATCATCTAATCAAAGGACAACACATAACTTCCACAGAGCCCCAGATCTAATTTCCCATAAGATAACTAATCATGTTTGTGTTACACTCTCTCTGCCTGAAAAAGATCACATTTTTTTAAAAATTTCAAGCCTCCGGGTGCAAAAAAAGCTGTAAATTAAAAAATGTACAGAGCCCAGAGCGACATACTAAATAGATGAGTACACTGAACTGCCCCTCCTGTTTCAATTAATCAAACTACCACAAACCAAATGACACACAGGGGTTTCATGGCCCTTTGAGTTGTGTGATCCTGGGGCAGCTTCAGGCTTTAACACAGCCCAGCTCTGCAACTGCAGTATTAAAATAGAGTCATGTTTCACTTTATTTAGGACCAGTGAAAGGCATGCTGTTTAAGACATCATTTGAAAAAAGCTTCGGTACAGAGTGCGCAGGTTAATGGCTTCACCACTTTACATAACCAAATACATCTCCCGGTGTTTCCCAGTGTGCCCGCTCCAGTCTGTTTTGGCTAATCTGTTCCTGCAGGCCAGTTTTCCTCAGAAGCTGTTATATAACTCACTGGCACCCTGCTTCTACACCACTCGAGCCTGTCACACTGAATGTAAATACATGTTTATTTCCTCCACAGGTCCAGTGGCACAGGCTGTGCTTTGAAGTCTGTCCCTGGCAGCTTTAAGCTGCACTCCCTCCCTTTTTTCTGCAGGGCAAAAGCAGCACATACTTTAGACATTTTCACCTCGGGCAACACTAGAGCGTGGTCTTCATTTGTTTAACTGGCTTACAGGAAACGCTTTTTTCATTGCCTCACCTTGATCGTTTACAAGATGGTAAAAGTTCAGCTGCAGCGCCCATCTATTAATGCACCACCTACTGAGAATCTGGCTTGTTAAAAACACAGAGAGCACCAGACTGTGGATGCTAACCAGGACTGCATGTTATAATTGAAGCAGTGATTTATGTGTCTTTCCAAGCATCTCATTTGCGATTTGATAGCATGCCTTAAAACCTTGTGTCTGTGAGGGATGTAGCTTAAATTAGTTTATATTTGACCTTTAAAGACAGTGATGGCGAGGTGTTGTTATTTCTATCTATGTCTTGTGCTTGATTTGATGACTGTTTTTCTGAGTGATGTTCATTTGTTATCACTAATTAACTCTGACATAAAACATATTTTGAGGATATAACCTGGCAAGTAGACAGTTGTCTTTAAGCTTTTCCTTTGGGTGTCATCAAACAGACACAATGAAGTCTGACGAGCTGGATCATTCTACCCTGATAAGACAGCTGATTAGAACCCCTGTGTTTAAAGCCATAATATGTAACAATTCTGCATTATAAAAACAACACTCCCTCATTTTGTTTTGTACTGGCATTATCTCGAATGATTTCAATCATGTTCAAACCCAGAGAAATACATAACTTTACTCCTTCAGTTGCCTGTTGCTATGACTTCCATGATAGAGTCAGAGGGGAAGTAGGGAAGTCCGTGAACGTGCCCTAATGTTATTAAAACTTCAACATATTACCTTGTCCCTGAAAAAATGGTTTCATCAACAGTGGTGGTTGTATCAACAACAGAGCAGCAACTCCCATGATCCCACACTGTTACGTCTTTTGTTTAGTTTTGAAAGATGGACTCCTAGTGGTAGAATTAGTCAGTTTTATGTTATGACAATGCTGAAACGGTTAGGGTTAGGAGAAGATCACATTTTTTGACTTAAAATACCTGCTAGTTTAGTCGTCAAATACTTGGCTGGAGAAGTCACGAGGTCTCATTAGAAACACCTGGTTTTGTTGCGACAAACACAGCTTGAGATGTCCTGATTTTCAGCAAGAAATTTCATTTTTTTCTTTTCACTCCAAACACAGCTAGAAATTGTCCTGAGGTCTCCTTAACAAAAAGTGCTGCCCGGCTTACTAACCCTAACCATCTCGAACTGTGGTCACTGGTTAGCAGCCTTGCTCACCAACATGACAGTCATGTTGTATACGTATACACTAGATATGACACCTATGATATGTAGCTTTTGACACTTAAAAATGTAAACGTTTTCCGTTGTTAACTGCCAACATTTTAGTCTCGCGACTGGGCGGCAACGATTACATACTGTGTGTTCAATATCCCTCTCAGGCTGAACTTCCCTCGTGGCTTCCCTGACGAGTACTCGTTCATGGTGACCTTCCGCATGATCAAAAACACAGTGAGCAAGGTGTGGAATGTCTGGCAAATAGTCGACGAAGACGGCAACAAACAAGCCGGACTGAGGCTGAATGGCGACCAGCAGGCTTTGGAGTACTTCCTGATGGGCGCTGATGGCAACCTGCAGACCGTTACGTTCCCCGGTCTTTCAGTGCTCTTCAACACCAGGTGGCACAAAGTGATGATTGGCGTGGAGCGCGACCAGGTCACTCTGTACGTGGACTGCCAGCCTGTGGATCAGAAACCCATCAAGGGCAAAGGTCCCATCAACACAGAGGGAGACACTCTTATTGGCAGGCTGGATGCTGATCCCAACGCCTCCGTAGTGGTAAGTGAGGATGGAGAATTGCCTGCTGTATTTAATCACGTTCCCTGACTCTCCACTCCCAGCACTATCAGTGAAATGGTGCTCTCTGCGAACAAACAAGTTGAGGTTTATATGTGTGCTGAGCTCGGCTGTAATTCTAAAGTGCTGCTGTCACAGCAGAGCCGCTCAGCTGGGTTCCAGTGGAAAAAAGGAAAAAACGTAATCCCTGCAGAAAATAGCATTGGTGTAAGATCAAGCTCAACCACCCATAGAGGATTGATTGATTCAGAACTACAAAGAAATAACTGCGCCATGACAGCGCATTGTCAGATCCTTTGCCAATGTCACATCTTAAAAAATGAATGCACAGTAAGATATTTGTATTAACATTAAACATCTCCTTTCAGTTTGAACTCCAGTGGATGTTGATACACTGTGACCCAAAGAGAGCCCAGAGAGAGAGCTGCAACGAGCTGCCTGCCACCGAGGTACAGTAACAAGGACTCGGATCTGCTCAGCATCTGCTGTGGTTTGTGGTTTTATTCAGGTGGATGGCTTCCAGCATGCTGGAGGAAAACAGGGCAAAAATGCTGAGGTAGAGTGGCAGAAGTGTACAAAATACTTTGCCAAGCAGTTTCTTTCAGTACATCCAGGGGTTTGCTGTTCATCCAGAACAATTTGCAAGTTGGATGAAAGCAGCTGATTGGAGTTGCAGTTCTACAAACATTTCTTGGAGGCAGAGCTGTTAAGGGCCAGGCATTATGTCACTGGCTGTGTTAAACCTCAATGCATGGAACCAAAGCACAAATGCTTGTTAGCTAACTGGCAAGCAGTTAAATAACACAGAGGAAGTTTGATCAAATTAAAAGTGTGCGATCAGAGAAACCAATCTGCAGAGTGTGCATAGTGCCAGATATGTTGTGGTTAGCGTTTCATTTCAGTCCAGAACAGAATTCAACATGTGTCACTCGTGTCAGCATTAGCCCACATGTAGCCCACAATCAACAACATGGTTTTACATGGTTACATATAAACTGAAAAGTTATTCCACTGACTTTGCCCACACAAAAGTTTGGATAAGATGAATAATTCTCAGTGATGGGTACATATAATGTAAGAGTGATGGACTTTTGGTTTTGTTTTTTTTTTTACTTTTGTTTTTTCAGTTTGATTTGACAGGTTTTTGCCTGAAGTAACTTTCCTCATACAAGCACCCAACCTGTTGTTACTTCCAGCTGACAGGACTTCAGTTTAACTGCCATCTGCTTTTTTAGACAGTTAAAGATGGTCTTCCCAACCCTTGTTGCAGAGGAGTGTGAAAAGCTAGCAACCCCAAACATATGTTTAGGCTACTTTAAGCTGTGCTTTTAGCTAACTAGAAATAGAAGCATTGACCATGTGTGTGGGAGTATGCCCATGTGTTTATTGTCAGCTAAGAACTCATCACAACTCCAGTTTTTTTTTTTTTTTTTTTTTTTTTTTCGTTGTTTCCCTCCAGCCTCTCTAATTTTTTTCGCTGTTTCTCTATGTTTATTAGGTAGATTCACAAAGCCCCTGGATAAGGGCAATATTTTGCTCGAGTTGAAACATTTTTAATTCTCGCAGGCAAATTTGTGTCTTTTATAAAATGTGTTACGTCTGGATATTAGGAAATTGAGCCTCTGTAGAGTCAATCTCTGACTAAACCAGATTATGCTGCACTCATAAAAATTGTTAATTACTGACACATTGTCAGTATGACTGAAAGTATTTTGCTAAAAACAACTTGGCAAGTGCTTGAAATGGATAACAAATATGGTTGACTTGTGTAAGCCAAACACAGATTTACCTGATGAAGTTTTATATGACCAACACACTGTATTTTTTAATCTTCACATAACCAATAATGAAATCATATAACCATTATTCAGGATGTTCGAGATCATCCAACATTAAAAAACATGAAATATGATTTACAAGATAGTTGGGAGCAATTTATCTTCAAATGAGATCACATTGTGTAACACTGTGAAGGTTACTGTCACTTTTCAGTGTTGCTTTAGGAAATGTAATGACATTTCTGCCTCGAAGGAATAATTGTCAAGATGCAAATATTCCTACTCACTGTAGAGATACATATTTCCTGGCCTGGTGCACTCTAATAGATTTCAGGCTAACATTTCTGCATCCAGCTGTGTGGTGGTTCTGTACATGGGGATTGTTGGTACTGTACTACGGGCTGTATATTCAAATGATGGCATGATATACTCACTACTATAGTTATATGCAGGTTTGCTTCTGCTGACACTTTTGGTGAGGGTGGTGTAACTACTTTCACTAACTCTCCCTTTATCTGATTTCTCTTGCTTCTTCAGATGTATGCCAATGCTGAGGTATTTATTTATCTACTCTACTTCCTTTTTGCTTTTTTTTTTAAGCCAATAATCTACTTCAGTGCTTTGGTTGCTTAATTGCCTCATTGCTTTGTTCTAAATCTAATTTGTGGTGGTGGTTTTATTTGTTTGTTTTCACATTTGTGTACGAAGACATTTTTTACATATCTTTGCCAATTCACTTTTGAAATACTGTACTCAAGAACAGAGATTTATAGTATTATAACTGAAATGTCCGTCATCAGAAATCTCTCTGCAGGCTGTAAAAACCTTACACAATCAAAAGCACAAAATATTTATTTGGATATGACGTAAAACATTTCTCCGTTCTTGAGTCCAGTTGTAGAAGGTTTAAGTCTTTTTTTCTTTAAAAAAAAGTATTTATTTAGTATTTATTATTGTTATTTAAAGTAGTAAACACTGTAAATTGCTGACTTGTTGTTTCCACTCTCAGCCTGACAAATCAGTCCAAGGCCCCCCAGGAGCTCCTGGCCCAGAGGGCCCCAGAGGGCCCCAAGGAGAAAACGGCAGAGACGGAAGAGATGTAAGTATTTCCACCTTCATAACGGCAATTCTATTATTAACACATACCAAGTGTTACTGCCTTTATGTTTCTGCTTTCTTTAACTGTTTGTTTTAATTGGTCCAGGGTCTTCCAGGTTCTACTGGCAGTCCAGGTCTTCCTGTAAGTATATAATGTTGACGATATAATACTGAGCATGTTGTTGATCTGATCTCATTCGTTTTGTGTGTTTGTTTGTAATGCCATTGGGGGGACATCATTCACTTTACCTCTGTATTCAAGCATTAACAAAATTAACCAATTTACCAAGACAACATGACCTCCGATTACATGAGAGATAACACTGCTTTTTTATGCCCACCCAGAAAAATGTAATCTGATATCCCAGTGATTTTTGAAGGGTGAAATTAAAAAGATAAGGTCTGTAGCATTCATGGGCATATACAGACATTTGACAACCAAGATAATCTTTACAAATCAACACACATTTTATATATATTTAAACCACAGTAAAATTCTACAGAGGCCTCTAACTTAGACACAAGTTTATCGATTCATTTATTACTGTATGTTAGCTGCCAGATTAATGCAAATGCTGGTGGCTAAAGTCTGTCTCTTTTCCACTTCCCACTGAGCATTGCACATTTATTGGCAACACATGATAGGAATGGTCACAGGAGAGGAATAGGAGAAGGATACTATATATTACTATATATTTTTTATATTTTATGCTATCCATCCATCCATTCATCCATCCATCCATGTACTTCCACTTTGGGTTGGGTTGCAATGGCAGCAGGCTAAGCAGCAACACTTGGCCTCAGCAACACTTTCCAGCCTGTCCTGAGGGATCCTGCGGTGTTTAGAGGTCATGAGATATTTATTTTCTCCAGCAAGTTATGGGTCTACCCTGGGGTCTACTCTCAGTGGGACATGCCCGGAGGACCTCCAACGGGAAGCGCTCAAGAGACATCCTAATCAGAATCCCAAATTGACACAGCTGGCTCCTTTCGATGCGAAGGAGAAGCAGCTTTACTCCAGATGTGTGAGCACCTCGCTTTATCTCTAAGGCTAAGCTGCAGTACACCCCAAAGTTCCCCAAGGAGCTCCCTCAAAGCGGTCTTTTCCACCACCCAACAATATCCCCAGCAGATCAGAAGTAGTCCTCCCTGGTGGTCACCTGTTTTCCCTTTCTGAGTAGTCGGCTGTTTGTAAGTTATTTCTTGAGGTTATCCAAAAGTCCTTCTCCTGAGCTTACCCAAACTACTCCCCCACCTGGTTTTTTGCAGGTGGACCTTGGTTTATTTATTCCGCGCAAGGTCGTCCATCCTTTTTATGGCTGTTTATGTAAGGTCTTCGAATCACAGGGACATGCTAATTGTGGAGGGCCATACCCAAACCCTATCCCGGCTAAGAGCTTTGTGCAACAGAACAAAACTTTGTTTTCGACTTGAACCTGGCAGGTCTTGGGTATCAGGTTTCAGGTTGGGTTTGGTCAACAACAAAAATCAAAACCACACCGCAATATATATATATATATATAAGTACTATAACAAGCCAACATTGTGACTGTGTAACTTTTTCTGCCTCTTGGCCAGGACTCCCTTGAAAAAGAGGATCTTAATCTCAACGGGATTTTTCCTGGATAAATAAAGGTTAAATAAAAAATTGCAGAATTTCAGATTTCAAACATCAGATGCAACCAGCGTAATGTGAGGCAGGTTTAGGCAGTTGTAAACTGTCTTTTGTTTGCAGACAGTAAACTCAGAACCATTTATAAAACTTTCCTCTGTTCACCAGGAGTCCAGTCATAGTGGCAGCATGCTAACAGTGAAAACCCACTGAACATTCACCCTGTTTCATTTTGTGTAGGATGCAAATGAAAAGCATCTCAAAACACTGTGGAAAACAGTGATGCAGCGGTGAGCCACAAAGGGTAGTCTTTAAGTTCCTGTGGATAAACGTCTATGAAGGAGAAGAACTGTAGTTGTCTGGACTTCCTCTTTCAATGTGTTTCACTAACTGTTGCCTTACTCTCTTTCAATTGAAAGGACAAGAAGAGATCTAGCAGTCCTTCATGGGATTTGCCTCCAGGTGGATCAGTGTATTTTGCTGTGTAATTAATTTTAAAAATATTTTTGTTTTCTTTGTTTTCTCTTCTCACTCAAATAACGCAACAATGTGTAATTGCACTGATGCATAACAATTTATTTGTAATTGTTATATGCTGAGCCTGAGGTTAACTGCAGGGAAAATGTTTTATGGTGCCTCTGTGATTTACCGTTGCTCTTTTCCTGTCCAACCCATTTGTTATCTGTTTAGCCTTACACGAGCTTGGGTTGTGGTTGATCTAAGAAACAACGAGAGCGGCCCACCTTTCATTGATTAAATGTTGACTGTCACTGCCTCCGTGTATCTTAGCAACAGTGCAGAGAGATACAGGAAGAAGATAAAGCTGTTTTATTTCTGTTGTGTCTGTTTCCTAGGGCAGCAAAGGAGAGCAAGGGGAGATTGGTCTTCCTGGACAGAGAGGCCTGCCCGGTCTTCCAGGAGCTTCTGTACGACGCATCACTTAGTCCACTGATACACACTTTTTACATTATCTACTAGAACTGTCTGTGAGTGACTGTGTGTTATTGTTGTCTTCAGGGTCCATCTGGCCCAATGGGTCCCAGAGGGCCTGTAGGGGAGAGAGTGAGTGACCATTTAGATCACTTCAAAGTCATTTAGTCATAAGAGGGATGGCAATGTTACTGATTATTTTCTCATCCTGGTTTCAGGGACTTCCTGGCTTTCCTGGACCCCCGGGTCCACCTGTGAGTAGAGAAATTCTCTTGAAAGCAACATGTATTAAAATTATGCTGTACTTGACAATGAAGAAACTACCAATACTTTAGTTAATTAACATCGAACGTGTCTCCTCTTCACAGGGCCCAGCAACTGAAGGACCTGCTGTATGTGCTACAATTTTCAATTTATTCTGAAACTTTGTTGAAATGCTCTTACATGGCTTACCGGCGAATATGCGAATATTAACTGCTGTGTGCCTGTGTCCAACAGGGAACACCAGGGAAACCAGGGATCCCAGGAGATGAAGGAAACATTGGGCCTGAGGTCAGTGTCAACTGTGATGGGGCAAAACAACCAAAGATTTTTAATTTGATGCTGCTTTATGCCTCTACACTGCCACATCTCAGAGGGAAATATAGTCGTTTTTACTCCCCTATATCTATTTTACATATGTGGTTACATATTTTTTGTAAAAACACATCGTTACCTTAGAAAATACAAGACATTGTTGAAGATTTAACCAGTGGTACCCAACATTTTTGCCTTGTGACCTCTGGAAACAGAAGAAAAGTGTCTACCCGTGGCTGGTTGTCATGCTTCAGGTGTATGTGAGGTGTTATTATGAAACACACTGCTTTTCTTGCTAGAACCTGCTCTAGTATGTCTATGACTGGTTAGTGAGATAGATTAGGGTTTGGTTAAGAATATCAGGGTAAGCCAATCAGAGGCCGAGTGGGAAGAAGGCAACGAGAAATATCGAATCAGAGGCGGGTCTTAGAGAGAAAAGCGGCAGGATCCACAATGAAGCCTTTGAGTTGTTGGCAGGTCCACTAAAGAGTGATTACTGTCCAAACTGTTTGAGGTTCATTTCCCTGCTAAAAGCCTAGTTGTACCTCTAATAGTTTATCTAAATTTAGCCAAATTCAGGCCTACAGTACACTATATTGTAATGAGTATTTTACATGGTTATATTGCTACCTATACTAAAGGGCCTGAGTGCTTCTTCTGGCTCTCACAAATGATATGAATATGGTTAAAGTCATGAAAAATCAAGATGACTTCATACATCAACTTCTAGACTATTTTTTTCAAACGAAGCTTGAAATACGATCCCCACAGCATCATTAAAGCATCGGTGTTGAACATAAATGAAATTCTTGTTTTGATGTTTTGAATGTCAAATGTTATGATCATATTTTACTGTACTTGCAGGGTCCACCTGGACCCAAGGGGGGAAGTGGCGTTGCAGGGCCTCCTGGCCCTCCTGGTCCACCGGGGCCTGTGGTAAGAACCGGAGCAAACCCCTGTTCTGCTGCTGTCTACTAATTTATCGTCAGTTCACGCATTCCATACAATACACTTTTTGTCCTTTTTGTTTGTTTGTTTTTTCGTTCAAGCATTTCAAATATGCCATATTTGAGTGCCTGTATGCAGATACTAATATTTGGGATTATAGCTGAATGCTAATTGTCAATATCACCTGATATCCTTGTAAATAATAAATTATATACAAACATGTATTATTTATTGCTATTATTTAAAGCACTCTCGGGATGCTAAATTCCTCCATACATTGTCTTGTAAACTCTCCACAGTCTTCTCATTAGTGGCCTCATAGACCCCGTGCCAGGTCGGCTTGGTCAAATTTAACACATTACAGTATACAACTGATTGTATCATGCCAAAGTTAGACAAAATTAATGATATCAGTATCAGCCACATGCTGCATATTGACCATCTGCTGAACAAGTGTAACCCCAACAGCCCTCATACTAATCTGTCATCTCTATATTGACGTTTTATGTGACAAGTTACTTCTTGAGCTCAGATTTCCATGTGAAATCAGAGTGTATGATGATGCCGCATGCTGCAGTCTCTTTTCACATTACCTCTCTGGGAGTCTCTGCTGTGGTGGTTTTATGTGGACATCTAAACACCCACGACTGTTTTAGATGTCACTCTGCTGTGTTTTAGGGACCGCCTGGTGCCAGCAATGAGGGAAGTGGGGAAGCTGTGAGTGTTTTACTGTCTTACACACTGCCAAATGTTTCCTGGATGCATGGCAATTGGAGCGGTGACAGTGAATTTCTGATCAAATGGAGTCATTGAAGCTAAGAGGCTCTGCGGCAGCCGAGTATTAGACGGTCTGTCCTGTCTCTCATGTTAATCCCATCTGCGTGTCTGTGTATGTTTGTAGTGTCCTGCTGCCTGTCCTGCTGGACCACAGGGATTGGCTGGGCTACCAGGGATGAAGGTGAGGAATGTCAATGTCAATAACAAAACAGTATCTTGTGCAATACATAGTTTGACGTGGTTGTGGTTAAGTTACGAGTGAGTTGGTTTGAGATTTAGCAGTGCGTGAGCTCACGTGTTCCTCTGTAGCTTTCACAAGGCTCAGATGACTGACAGCATTGAATTAATACATTAATCCATACAAACAGAGACATAAACAGACAGGGACTCTCAGACGTTTGATGGCTGAGAGCCAATATATGATTATGGGCTGCACAGTAAAACCCATGAACTTGTCGTAGGATCTGTGATTCACGTGCTGTTCCCTGAGGACAGAGATAAGGGGAATCTGTTTTTCCTGTAACTGTCCCCTAACTGTTTCTTACTTGGGGTTTTGTTTCATCTCATTTCCACATTAAACTGCAAAGGCCTCTGTTGAAATACAGCATTATCGCTGATGACAATATATAATTTCCACGACACTCAAGAGGTGCCACTAGTTGGCCGGTCCGTCTTCATCAGAAAAACAACCGTATAGGTCGACTGTGCAAGAATCTTATGGCCTTGATATGTGAGATTAGATAAGATACGATTAGATTATTTCTGCACCAGCAGCAAAAGGACCAAACAGTGTGCAAACAACACAATATAAATAGTAGCAGCGTGAAGTAGGAGTTGAATAAGACAAATATATAACGGAATAAGATAAAAATGTCCAAGAAATAATAGATATAATACAATAGAAAAGAAATGCCATAAACACTAGATTGAGAGAGTATAGATAGGCAGCAACCTCTTGTGGCCATGATAGTTACAACAGCAGCAAAGGATGAGGTAAGTAGAAGAGTCTGTAGGGAGGAGGTGGAGGATGGATGGTCGGGACAAACCAGCACAAGACTTTCACTCAGGAGACTGCTGTGTATGTCCAGTGTGAAATCAAGTCAACGGTGAGTTATCCAAAAAAACTGAAGATACCTCGTGCACAGCAGTGCTTCTCAAAATATCAATTGTCCAGCGCACACCAGGATCCAATTGACCCTATTTAATAACAATTAGATTAATTATGTGACATACATCTGCATTTGCTCCATGTTGTTTTTACAAACTGGCCGAGTAGTGTATTGAATGCAGGCTTCTGAAAAGTGAAAGTATTGAAATTAAATGAATCAAATATAATGCATTAAGTCTACCACACTTTGTGAGAGCCACCATCAGCCCCCGGGCCACACTTTGAGAACCCCAGATTAAAAGATCAAGTGACTTGAGATGCTTCATGAATTAAAATGGTCACTGTTTACCATCGGTTCAGTCATTTCTCGACCACTCCTTCGGGCTGTGTTTTCTTGGGTGTTGCACACTTTGACAAAAGATTTAAATTAAATTGTGATACGGTGTTCACAGTTCACTTGTTTATGTGAGGCAAATTAGACTAATTGATTTCTAACCATTCTCATGATATAACTCAACAACTACTGGATGGACTGTGATTAATTGTGGTGCAGACACTCATGGTCTCTACAGTGTGAATTATTATAACACTAGTGATACCTTTAGCTTTTCATTGAGCACATCATCACATGCTCATTGTGAGCATGTTAGCGTGCTGACAGTAGCATTGTTTGAAAACATGCGTGTAGTTATACATGAGGAGAATCATGGAGAAACAGCAGCTGCTTGGAGGAGGGGGGAAACTCTGGGATACATTAAGACGATTTAATTCATAATTAATATACAGGAACCTCGAGCTGTGACAGTAATAAGATCAAATCTATTAATACCTAATTGTTAATATAATTGATTGCTGCCCTCAGGGACACAAAGGTTTGCCTGGTGAGCCTGGAAAAGATGGAACTCCTGGAGACAAGGTACATATGAGACTTCTTAGTGTCCCTCTTTTACTCTCCCTCTGCACCAAATTCCTATTTCTAGTAACTCCTCTAGGTCCTGTGTATGGAAGGAGACTGACGCCAAGAACAACTTGCATGTAAATGATTAAATTATGTCCCATTAACAGCTTGATATGATTATCTCTGTTCCTGGAATATAACTAATTTGTTCTTGTTTGTTTTTTCCACAGGGAGACGCTGGAGAACAAGGTCCTCAGGGGCCACCAGGTCGCATGGGAGATGATGTAAGGAAGATAATTCCTCAGTTACAGTGTAATATTGCTGGCCAGTATACTGTCTCTATAATAGGTGTCATATTTACTTTTTTTTTCATCTTTTTTTGTCGTCTAGGGACAAAGAGGGCCCATTGGATTCCCTGGTACCACAGGAGAAAAGGGAGACAGAGTAAGTCAAACCAAAGCTTTTAAAAATATAAAACATTTTTACTGATGTGATGATAATATAAATGTTTGTAGCATTTCGTTTTCTGATAAAACCTCCTCTGTCCACAGGGTCCACCTGGTTTCAATGGCGTCCCAGGACCCACTGGCCCACCTGGAGCTCCTGTAAGCAGTTTGATCAGATCTCTGTTCTCTGCTCTTTCCTATTTTTCTCTCCTATTCGTTGGTGTGATTGAAAGCTAGCTGTCCAGATGTGCCTCTGATTAAATCTCTTCTCTCAGGGTGTGGAGGGAATCCGTGGACGTCAGGGTTTGGAGGGACCCAAGGGCGAGGAAGTGAGTTCTACACTTCAACTTAGATTCAAAATATTACTTGAAAGACTGTTTTGGTAAAAAAAGACTTTGATTGTGATTAGGGAGCTGTTGGATCTCAAGGAGAGCAGGGTCCTCAAGGGGATAAAGGAGATGTTGTGAGTATTATTCAATCCACACAGGATTGAATAAACTTCCCTGTGACTCATTCATTTTTTAACACACTGTTGTTCAGGCTGTGACTGTGTGGTGTGACCTTACAGGGAGCGCCTGGTAAAGACGGCTTGGATGGAGTTCCTGGAGTTGATGGAGCCAAGGTGACCTTTAACAGCAAACACTTTTGTTCTAGGAATCAATATCTTTATACATTATTACCAAAAACAGCCGCATGATGAGTTTTCATCAAAGAAATGTTCACCTGTGAGGGTGTGGAGTCGGTGATACAACGTATAGATCATAATGAATACCTGATGCTAAGATAATCCACCATGAGACCAAGAGAGGTTGTTTCAGCAAAACTTGTGTGCAATAAATTCAAGTGTTCATTTGCAGGAGGTTTGTTTTCTTATCCTGCCGTGTCACATTGACACTGCACAAGCGAAAGTTTTTATAGCTTATATCTTATGAGAAATGTGTGCGTACGAACTCATTTGTATTGACATCACTTACATTTATAATCATACTTGTGTGCCTGAACTTCTACTCGACAGGGAGAGGCTGGCACTCCTGGAGCCAGTGGTATCAGGGGCATTGTGGGTATTCCCGTAAGTCCAACTTCATCTTATTTCTCTATCAAACACAGACCATTAAAATTTATCATGATTTTGCAGTGATATCTCAAATTGGTGATTACGACTCGGAGTAGTTATATTTGCACTGAGTCACAGCGAGTTAAAACTGACGGAGGACGAGCCGCTCTCTGAGGTCACGTAGCAGGTGGGATAAATAAAATATGAAAGTCAAGCTACCAGCGGGAAGGAAAAATCTAAAGCCAAGAGCACGTCGACCTTTGCCTGCAAGTATGTGAGGTGACAGGCTAACAGATAGAGCTTGAGCGGTCACCGAATGGCACTGTAGATAAAGAGCGGCGCGCTTTATACACGCACCTCGAGGTTTTCTGAAAGAGGTTATGATTTCCTCTTTTTTTTTTTTCTTCTTAAGAGTGATTTTGTTAACTGAAAATACTGGGGGGAATAAAAAGCAAATAATTTCCAAGCCACTTCAGGAAAATGCACTGTGGGTTTTTGTTGCCATCATATCTTTAAAAGTAACGGACATTTTCATTCCACATACAGTAATGGACGCAATGTCATTGGTGGAGATCAGGCACGTGCACACATAAGGCCCAAGGGGTGCTTGAGCCCCTGCCCTTTTGCCTCGTATTAAAAAGTGCCCTTTTTAATGAATAAATAAATTCCTGTTGTGCAAAGGAATGCAAAAAAAATGGCGGTATAAAAACGCCACGGTTATTTACCGTACGCATTTCGTACGTAGTAGTGTTGTCGTGTGTGTTTTGAGCCTATAAATCCGCTTCTCTGTCCCCTGCGGCTCTGCTCTCTCTCTCACAGAGGAGAGAGACTCATATTACATGTACATATATTGTTTTATCTCTTTTGTCTATTTAGTCATTGATTTTGTTCTGTTGAATAGTATTATTGTTATTTATTGTTGTGATTGTGCTTTGGCAACACATGTAAAATGTCATGCCAATAAAGCCTTTTGAATTGAATTGAGAGAGAGGGAGAGGGAGAGTGAGAGAGAGCAAGAGAGAGAGAAGCCGCTGCCTCCTTGAGAACTCTACCATGCAGGTAGATGAGACGTGACAGTGGAGCGACTTGAACTTTTGTGAGTTATAAATCCATTAACATAACTTCCTTGTGGGGGCTAACAAGTCGCCTTCCACTTATTCAACGTGTTTAAATATGAGTCATATTTCAGAAAAGCGCCCATTGGTGCTTGTTAAGCTAACTGCTTGTTAATGAGAGTTAACAATAATCTGCAGCTGTCTGTCTCGGCTGTTTGTCTTGCCACAAATCTTAAACTTCTTCCAGATATTGAGTTTACTGTGACTTTGCTTTTGTAAACATTGTTGTTCCTACTAACAGTCACAGTAGTGATTTCTTCGTTTTGTCACATTTTTAGATGTGTAGCCTGTATTTCTAGTTTGCACTTGCCCTCCAATAAATAGCCTGATAATAAACCAGTGTTGCTTTGCTTTTTAAGAACTGCAGCTGAATTGCATGTCTTCCAAACATCAGTATTATGATGATGTGAATAAACTCATGTTGACAATAATTTGTTGACACAAAAGAAATGGCAGTTGCATATCACTCACAGCTACACAGGATACACAGCTAAGTAGTTAGCTTTCTATAAGTACTTTGTTTATTAATTTTACATTCATTAATCTACATATTTTTTTATTAAGGCCTGAAAAAAAATCTGGCGCGCGCTAAACTGCCCTTCTCTGACTTTGAGCCCCTGCCTCTCTATAATCATGTGCACGTCCCTGGTGGAGATGGTAAAGATTCCACATGATTAAGACAGCTTTTTGAGGTGGTTGTATGATGACTCAAATACTTTGTATTGGCAATATAGCACTACCATTAAATTTGGGTTTAATCAAAGTCCTTTTATGCGTGTGTATTTCCACTCTGCAGCCATCTTGGCATCGGCCCCGGGAAGTTATTTTGGGCTAACAAGGCCAGGCCTCTATCCAAATGAATGGGAAGAGAGCCAGGGCTTCACTTTCAATGGTCACTGGGACATTAAAACTGCATGTATAAGATCATCAGTCAAATCTGATAGAAAACACTTCAAAAGTAGAATTTGCCCCATAATAAGGTGTTAAAATGTTTTATTGTTTCCCTCATGGTTTACAGCACTACTATCTTTCTTGGTAGTCATGTGCATTAGCATGATATTCTCTTCTTCCATGCTTTTTGGAAGTCTGTTTGCAATTGCACTAAATTGCATAAACAGATCCTTAAGGAGCCATTAGTATGGCTGTAGAATGTCTTTTGTCTAAGAATGTGAAAATATGTTATTTATTTTCAATGCATTGACCTTTTTCCTGTTGAAGTTTCCATTCATATGATGTGTTGTTGTTCCAAGGGGCTGCCAGGGAAGCAGGGAGTAGTCGGACCCCCCGGTGAAAAGGTAATTGGAATCATCTCCTATTCAATGAGCCATGCCCACATCGTATATTCAACATTTCATTGCTGCACTATTAAACTTCCACACAGCCCACTCATCACGAGCTGATAGAAATAAAAAAAAACCTTGGAGGCTAACACAGTTTTCTGTTGCGGATTCAGGGAGAGACTGGTGCGGAGGGAGCCATCGGACCAGTTGGACTTCCTGGAAAGACTGTGAGAGTTTCCCATCAAGCCCTTATCACACTCTGATTTTATTCATCTGTTTATCTGTTAGTGTGACGCGAGTCATATTCTCTCCACACTCGTTTTGTTTCCACGCAGGGGGAGGCTGGAAAAGATGGAGAAGATGGTAAACCAGGAGATAAAGGAAAAACTGTGAGTTCATATTCACCTTTCAGTAGTGCTACATCAGAATTAACAAGTTGATGTGTAATATATAGTTGATGTGTTAAATTTATCAATAATGATTTTCCAGGGTGAAACAGGAAAACAAGGGCCAGTGGGGCCTGCAGGTCCACCAGGCATCCAGGTGAGACATTACCAATATAAGGGTCCATATACCAGTGTTGGAATGTAACTGAGGATATTTACTTAAAGATGTTTCTGAACATTCAGCCACATTTCATCTCCCCCTTCCATTAAATTCACGTCGGAACGCCGCTGTCGTCTAAATCATCTGCCCCCTCAAGGGGCATGCCAACTTTTTGCACTACCTAACGTTGCTAACGCTAGCCAGCTAACATTAACATTGCTAACGTTTTGGTCCCTAATGCTGTAATTATTATAAGAAACCTTATCTACAGATCACACTGAATCCCAGCAAGTGCTTTACAAAGCAGCCCTTCCAATAATGATACAGACAGCAGGGTTGAGCGAGTGTCTGTTCTCGTAATGAGGAAAAATCTAATTAATAATAAATATAGCAACTAATGATCAATTTCAAGCATATATTAACATCAGCGAGTACTGACATGGATACAGACCATTTAGTTGGGTGAACAGTTACAGATATAATCATCCCCAGAGGAGAATATTTAGAAATGTATACAATGTAAGAATGTATTTAGCAGATGTACGTATAAAATATTGTATTTCCAGGGTGACAAAGGAGATAAAGGTGACACTGGTGCCAAAGGACTGAAGGGTCATCCCGGGTACAAAGGTGATCAGGTAGACAAATCGCATTTTTCTATCGTCACCTTTTGTTTACTTCAATTTGAATTCTCCTTTATTTTAAAATCCACAGTGATGACAATCCTTAGGGGAAGTACCGGTATCTGATGTTTTTTCATGTGTTGTCTAGGGGCCTATGGGGCCAGTGGGACCAAAAGGAAGTCAAGTAAGGACTATTATATATATTATATATTATTATATTTATCTCTGAATTTGTTTTAAATGTATCTCTGCATGACCTTCCATTAGTCTAACAGTCACTGTACATAATCACAATGTCATTTGTTGTGAACAGGGGGACACAGGTCCAGCTGGAGATATCGGGGTCAAGGGAGACCAGGTGTGTGAGGCTTGGTTTTGTTTTGAGAACGAATGTCTGAAAAGCATTTTCTGTGTGTTTCTGAGAAGTCAACTAATCTTTATGTGTGTTTCTAGGGCCCTCCAGGTGTCACTGGAATCAAAGGACAGGTATAAAGAATATGCTGTGTGCACTCCAACTCTCATACTGAACCATGGCTTAAGGATCTTTTTACATAAAAGTGCTGTAACACCTGCAAGTAGTAAAATGATATAATTAAAATAATGCAAACTAGTTGAACTTGTTCTCTCGAAGCATGATACAAACCCTGCGCATATTAAAGAAACAAGGCATTCAGCCTCAGATGTAGTAATGATCTCAGCAATGTCAAAATTGAATCGTATTGTCTATTTTTTTCCAACCTTAAGCAAGGAGACAAGGGCCAAAGAGGAGCTACAGGAGACCATGGCAGACCAGGCCCGCCGGGCCACGAGGGTTTGGCTGGTCCAATGGGAGCTCGAGGAATGGAGGGAGAACCAGGCATTCCTGGATCACCAGGCCCCAGAGGTCTACCTGTAAGTGTTAGCTTTACCAATATACAGGAGAAGCCATTTGTGCAGGAGGGGCAGCAGTGGCCACCAAGAGCTGAACCTTGGGATCTCTAACTAAGAGAGAAAACAACTGGTCCCATGATCTGTTCACGTCATATTTAGTTGTGCACGATGGGGTTGTATAGATTCTTTGCTGCCATGCTAGCAGTGTTCTAGGGACGGCAATGTCAGTGTCATAGGTAGCAAATGTTAGCACTGACACATATCTGCTTTGAGACAAACAAAAAATGTGCATTTGTCTCTTAGTATATGCTTAATATGCATCAAAAAATGATTTGTGTGATTATTGTAATAACAAAATCTGTCTTTATTTTCTTTTTAATGACTTGCTCAGAACTCAGGGGCATTTGCGTCAATTTATCCAATCAAATGTGTTACAAGTTAGTAATATCATCTACTTTTGTGTTAAACCACTCAGTGAACTACACCGTCTCGCTCAACACACGTCCCCAACACCAAGATGGACGCCAACTCGGCACAGAAAAGAAACTAAAAAAGATTAAAAATCACAATAAATCTGCTCTTATTGGCAACTGCAGTTGTGTGAACGGAGAGTTTGTCAGTTTTGTGACTGTGACAATGGATTTTCAGAGTCTTGTAATTTAAAGACAAACTATTTGGAAAACGATCTTTTACATTGACAAACATCATATGTGCAGTTCATGGCACAGTTCAAACAGGATCAAAAAATGATTTGTCTCTCTTTTTTCTGAAATAAGGTCCCATGAGGTCCAAATAATAATTCAAGTTATATGTTGGAATTTCAGCTGGCAAAAGCTTTGTTATAATGCCCAGTGAAGTCCAGTTTCTTCTATCCTTCTTTTCTCCCCAATCATCTCTGTATGTGGAGCGCTGTATTGCTCTGTATTCGCTAAGTCACAGATACTTTTGAGTTATACAAATTACATCTGAAGAATTTGATTTGAATCACTGTTGTATGTAAGCTATGTGCACATCACATGCTACCTGTAGACTGGGAGTGACTGTCAGGCAGTAACAGTACCGCTCCCTACTGACACGCTTCCTCGTCTCTTGCCTTAAAGCATGTACCATGATTGAATCTAAGTGTTCTGTGATGCAGTGTGGATGTCTACTGACTGAAATTGTAAGACATTAAGGGGGTCTCTTTGTGTTAATGTATACTCATTATATTGTCAGGGCCCAAAGGTCAGCGATGAGAAGCTTCGGGAGATGTGCTCAGCTGTTGTTGGAGGTGCCATTTGTTCACTTTAATTTGACATGATCACATCTTTATCATCACATATGTTTCACTTATGGTCAGACTGGTGATGGGCCTCTCTTGCAGAATATGATTGTGTTTCAGTATAATTTGTCATTTGTCTATTTAGAACAAATGGAAGAGTTTTTGAAAGAGTTTCTGAAGAAGCCGGCTGCCCTGGGTGCCCCTGGTACACCTGGGCCAGCAGGACCTCCCGGCCCCCCTGGGGCGGCTGGAGTGGCAGGAGCAGCAGGAGCCCCAGGGCCGGCAGGTCCCAAAGGTCATCCAGGCTTCTTTGGAATTCCAGGCACACCTGGCAAGAAAGGTCAGTACACCTTCTCAAATCTGTTTTGACTAGTCAGTACTGAACTCCAACAAAGCCAGCCCAAAGAAACCAGACATGGGGTGTCCTTGTAGGTCACCTGGTTGAGTGTGTGAGTTCTTAGCTGCCAACTGGGTTTGATTCAGACCTGAGGCTGCATGTAAGGGCTCACAAAAGGGATTTAATAAGCAGCTGACTACAGCAGTCTACAAAGGACTTGAATGCTTTGCAAATACTGAATGTATTTCATCCCTACTGTGATAGCTGCTGTGCTATTGTAATAGTTTTTTGCTTTATTTTCCTGGAGAGCATCCAGAACAAATACAGCTGATGTAGTGGTAAGAAATTAACTGGAGCCCTTATTGAGAACAAGGCTGTGGGTCAGTGACGGACTGGGAACAAAAAATAGCCCTGGCATTTCCACCCACCAGCGGGGGGACAACTGCACCAAAACATGGACATATCAATACACAACCCCAATGCATAAAAGATTAGAAGAAATTAAAGGGATAGTTTGGGTTTTTTGATATGAATCTGTATAGCATCCCCGTCAGCAGTGTCGTGCATCAACACTGACTTACCCCCGACAGTGTCTTGTGCGCCGAGTTCTTGCCCGGTTTTGGTGCTGACGAAAGTAGTCCGGCAAGTTGTCTGTCATAAAAATAAAGCCTTTTTCTTCTCAAAACAAATGTGTTCCAAAGAGTGATACATTTGCATCACAAAACCGTTGTCCACGAAAAAAGGACAGACCTCATAATCACTTGGCGCTATTTTCTCTCGATTCGTATCACCGCGCGCTGCCGCCAGCTGACAGCCGTGCACGAATTCAACACTTTTTTCAGTTGTTTGGCAGTGTTTTACGTGCTTGGACCAACGACCACAGCGACACGAGAGAGCTAACGTGAGAGCTAGCTAGCGATAACCAGTCTCTCACGGCTCCAGCTGTGGCTCCAGCTTCAACTTATACCACTTCTCTGTCCCTCCTCTCTCTCTCTGCCCGTTCTAACTCCATCTGGCGAATCTGGCGGCATCAGTGTATTCGGGTTCATAAAGATACCCCCTTGGCTCTGTGCTAAAGTCGAAGTCTTCATGATCGTCGGTGTCATAGTCAGACATGTTGTTAACTTTCTGAGCAGTAAACACAGTGAAACAAGCTGACAGCAGCGCGCAGTGATCGAATCGAGAGAAAATAGCACCAAGCGATTATGAGGTCTGACTTTTTCGTGGACAACGGTTTTGTGATGCAAATGTATCACTCTTTTGAACACATTTGTTTTGAGAAGAAAAAAGGCTTTATTTTCATGACCCCAGACAACTTGCCGGACTACTTTCGTCAGCACCAAAACCGGGCAAGAACTCGGCGCACAGGACACTGTCGGGGGTAAGTCAGTGTTGATGCACGGCACTGCTGACGGGGATGCTATACAGATTCATATCAAAAAACCCGAACTATCCCTTTAACAAATCATCAGAGCCGCTCCATAATAAAAACATGTCTTACCATCGTTTGTTATCCATGTCTACCTCTTCATCCTCCTCTTGCTCGTTTTGTTCCTGCTCTTGCTCATATTCCTCACTGTCCTGTCTTTCTCCCTGGTGTGTGGCTCACCTGTGTCGCTAACATTAGTGCTAGCAGTATTAGCGCTATTGCTAGCTGAAGCTGCACTTGATTTTAAAAACAAATCAGTCAGTTTGCACCATTTTTAACCGTCAGCCAACAGTGCTCTCTTAGATTTATCTCTCTTTTTCTCCGCTGCCCCCTTGTGTCGCTTGATGCCTCGATTCATTTTTTTTGCTAGCTTAATCTCAGTCAACTTCCCACTTCCAGCAACCACGCAGACGCGGTCTACTCGATTCAGTCTTGAAATTCCCAGAAGGCATTGCTTTATTTGAACTTTTGCAGACAAATAATCAAATAAAAAAATGCAGGTAGATTTGTTTTATTTCAAACCATGCACGTTTTTGAATATCTGAATAAGACATTTCGCTACAAAACAATGCAGACTGATGTAAAAGTTTGTGACTGTGATATAAAGACTTGTATGTGGCATATAAATACTGATCAGATTGCTTCTCAAATAGGTGTGAAGGAACTGGAGAAATTTGGCTGTCATTTAGAGTAAGAACATTATTGACGCTTCAAAGGGGGCTGAGAGACATGATCTTGGGGCTGCATGGCTGCAACAGCTATGCCGCTCTCTGATTGGTCGGCCGGCCCGAACAGCCGACGAGGGCTCCGGCATCTGCCCAACCTCCAGACTACCAGTCCGTCACTGCTGGTGGACACGGGCGGCTGCCGGCTGGCATCCAATTTAAAGATGCATTGTTGCCACCTACCGGACTGGAGTGTGAAACAGTTGATTAGCAGGGAAAAAAAACAAAAAACGGTGATGACTGGAGTACCGGCCATTCTGTGATTCTCCAGAACACACAGATGGCCAGTCCACCCCTGCTGTTTGTCCTGGCTGTAAGCCTTTGGATCAGAATCAGAATACTTTATTGATCCCCAGGGGGAAACTGTTTTCGTTACAGATGCTCCGTGCCAAGTACAAATAGAAATGCAACGTGAATGGAAACAAGTGATAAAAATGAAGATATAAATAAAATATTAAAGTAGACAATAATAAAATAAAATAACATAACATAATAAAGTAGACCATAAAATAAAATGTCAAATAATGAAGTTGAAAGTCTGGAAATATATACAATACTATATACAGTGAGATAAAATATACACTATAGAGTGAAATAGTTTTATTAAATTAAATAAAAAATTAAATTAAATTACAGTTTTGCTTTTTCTTTTGTTTTTTTTCTATAAAAAGTCCGATCAACAGAGGAAGTAGTTGTAAAGTTTGATGGCCAGGCAGGAACGACTTCCTGTGACGCTCAGTGGTGCATCAGTCTCTGGCTGAAGGTGCTCCTCTTTTTTCGACCAGAGCGTTGTGGAGAGGGTGAGAGCCGTACTGCAGTATCGCCCGCACCTTCAACAGCATCCTCCTGTCTGACACTGCTGTCAAAGAGTCCAGCTCCACCCCCACAATGTCACTGGCCTTCCTGATCAGTTTATTGAGTCTGTTGGCATTGGCTACTCTCAGTCTGCTGCCCCAGCACACCACAGCAAACAGAATAGCACTGGCCACCACAGACTCATAAAACATCCTCAGCATAGTCTGGCAGATGTTAAAGGAGCGGAGCCTCCTCAGAAAATAGAGGCGGCTCTGTCCCTTCTTGTAGAGGACTTCAGTGATCTTAGTCCAGTCCAGTTTATTGTCGATGTACACCCCCAGATATTTGTAATGTTCAACAATGTCCACGTTATGCTGCAGGATGGAAACTGTGGTCACTGGTGTCCTGGTTCTCCTTGCTGATACATCCAACGACAGCAGAGTCATGAGAAAACTTCTGAAGATGGCAAGACTCTGTGTGATAGCTGAAGTCTGTGGTTTAAAGGGTGAAGAGGAAAGGAGCGAGAGTCCCTTGTAGGGCCACGGTGTTGCTGATCACTGCATCTGACACACAGTGCCGCAGGCGCACGTACTGTGGTCGGCCAGTGAGGTAATCCACAATCCAGGAAACAAGGGGGGATCCACCTGCATCACCATCAGCTTGTCGCCCAGTAGAGCAGGCCTGATGGTATTGAAAGCACTGGAGAAGTCAAAGAACATGACCCTCACAGTGCTCCCTGGCTTGTCCAGGTGGGCGTAGACACAGTTCAGCAGGTAGATGATGGCATCATCAACTTCAATCCGGGGCTGGTAGGTGAACTGGAGTGGATCCAGGTGTGGCCTGACCATAGGCTGATCCAGGACGAGTCTCTCCAGGGTCTTCATGATATGTGACATCAGTGCCACCAGTCGGTAAACCGAGTAACCATTGGGCTGTGGCGTCTTTGGCACTGGAACGAGGCATGACATCTTCCATAACGAAGCGACCCTCTGGAGGCTCAGGCTCATGTTGAAGACATGATGAAGCCACAGAGCTGTTCGGTGCAGGCTCTGAGAACCTGTGGGCTGACACCATCAGGGCCTGCAACCTTACTGGCAGGGAGTTTGCTCAGCTGTCTCCTAACGTGAAGCGGTGTAAACAGTGCAGGTCGAGGAGGAGGAGAGTTGGAGTCCATAGTCAGTGCGTTTACATGCACAGCTTAGTCGGATGACTACGGACTATGCTACTCAATCGGACAACTGCAATTGTCCGATTGTCATACCCGGTACGATATGTGGCACTGTACCCATTTCAGCTAGTGGTAATAGAGCTACCTCCAGCTGACCTCTTTACGTCACCAGCAACAACAAACTCAGCCTCTGCATTTAAGAAAGATGGCGTACGAAGAGTGAGAAAAAGCTACATCTTTGTACATTTCGTACATGGTGTACATGATAATCACTGCAAACTAGATGCACAATGGCGCTCTTGCTTGCAGTGATTTCGGAGGAAAGACGCCGCCGGCCACCGCAGTCCTTCTACTTCTGGCTCATGGCCCTGGGAAAAAAATCTCGAGCCTGCGCAGAACGTAAAATCCGATCCGCTCTCATAGAACGTATAAATGCAGGAGTAATGCGACTATCAATCGAATAATCTAGGTGCTTTAATCCAACTATGAGAAATCCGATCCAGTCTGATTTTAGTCAGACTAAGGTGTATACCTGCATCTTAAAAAGCCTGGCTGCATTTCACTAAACAAGATGTGTAATCAGTGCAATGCTACCCGTGCTACCAGTGCAATCAACCCGGATGCGAGAGGATGCTGGAATAAACATCAGCACTTCTCAATTCGTAGCAAAACTGCTTTTTTTCTGTTGAAGAAAGAAAGCCAAGTTGTCCCTACAAGCTCTGGGGCTGTGCTACTAACTCTGAAGGCTGCACACCTGAACAATTGGCTCCATGGACTCACCTTTCTCCGCTGATCAGCTGTTAGCCTCCCCAATCAGCTGTTAGCCTAGCAACGCTAACTTTTAAACCGACGTGCTCAATACTCTGTGGGCTGTAAATCATTGCTCCTTTGGTCCTCCCTCCACCACAACCTCAGGGTTACTCACCGCCGGGCTGCTTTGTCGTTCTCCTCTGCTGCTGTGGTCTCCCCCGGCTGGCGGCATGTTGGATGGGGCCTCCAGGCTCAAGTTTGTTCAAATGGATGGTGCTATTCCCTCCGTGCGGACTGACAGGCACTCGATTTGTTCTTTGTTTTGTTTGTTTCACTTTGTTAAGTGTCCTTGGGTACCCTGAAAGGTGCTATATAAATTAAATGTATTATTATGATGATTATGATTATGATTATTATTATTATTATTATTATTAATTCTGTAATATCATGTAAGGGTGCAAATACCAGCAACATGCTAAAACATTTATCTACCCAGCATTGAATTAAGTACTAAGAATGACATGTGTTCGACCGCCTGCGTACGAGTGCTAACATTGCTGCTGGTCAAACAAGCTCCACTGGGACCTCCGTTGATGACGGTAACGTTGACATTGAATATCCTGCATTAGCACACTGTCGCCTTGCAACTGCAAGCAGCATGCACAGTTTTTTGTTGTATGTTTGAGTTGAACATGTTCATGTTCACAGTCTTGTGCAGACATAATTTGGGGAAAAAAAATAAAATGCTTGCTTTCGGTGCAGAAGACTGTGAAGAGCTCCTTTTTCGCCACTTAATGAACTACTCAGGAATCGATATGAGAATTGATAAGGAATTGGAATGATAGACAGAATCGACAACGGCATTGATATTGATAAAAACTTACCAATTCCCTCCCCTAGTAGCCGTCCTTAGCCTCTTTGATCTTGGCATTCAGGTCCCTCTGAATGTCCCTCAGCTCCTCCCTGTTGCCACCTCTGAAAGCTCTCTTCTTCTGGTTAAGTATGGCTTTGATGTATGTTGTTACCCAAGGCATTGTCTTCACACTGACACAGTAGTGGAAGAAGTAATGCAGAACGCTCTGCAGATGAAAAAGGATTCAGCCGTGCATAACATTATACAATCAATGATTCACTGAGCAAGGCTGAGTCACAGTGGAGTCATTAAGTTACCTAATTACATCCCCATCCCTGTGAAAACTGTATGCCTCTCCACCTCATCTCAGCATTCATTTGTGTGCCCTCCATGTGCTCCTCTGTTCTGCAGGTGATGCTGGGGAGAAGGGAGACAAGGGTGACAAGGGAGAGGACGGTGTTGGAATCAAAGGAAGCCCAGGAGCACCAGGTGCACCAGGTAAAGCTACATTCCTATCGCTTCAAAATGGATCTTCAAAATGTCTACATTCCTTTTAATGAACAGTGGATGTGAAAGTTAAACACTCCTCACTTCATGTGTAAGGAAATATACACTATAATGATGCTGCTGCTCTTGTGCAGATTTTCGTTTTATCAAAACTGGATGTGTTTGTAGAAACAGCATCAAAGCTGTAGACGTCTGGGTGAGCGTCTCCCCCGACGGCGTTTGACTGACTTTTTAGGGCCGACTTTGCTGTTAAAGATGCTCTGTGGACTTTGCCTCTGAACAAACAAAGTTTCTGTTTGCACTGAGAGCTAGTCACCATAACACACTGTGTGAATCACTGAGGTCTAACAAACATGCTGACAACCTAACAAAGCTGTATTTTTAACATGTTAAATCCTGCTTTGAAGTCTGCTTCCTAGCAGTCGCCCTCCTCCCCGCCTTTACTGTCACATCACTTGTATAACCACTGTGGATCAGTGGAATGGTGTGAAATCATTAGAAGGATGTGTCATCTGTGCACATTATGCATCCATGTTTATCATAATGCGCTTACAAGACAGGAACAAAAACAGTTGCGCTACTAGCTGCTATTAGTGGTCAAAAACTTCACAGAGTACCTTCAACTTCAATGTTGCACTACCGACTGGATACAAGGTATCTCTTCCTGCCTCCTCTCTCAGTCATTCAAGATGTTTTGGATGTGACGTGTGGTCCTTAACAACATTCAGCATTTTGCACACGTTTTTGGCCTACTCATATTGTTTTTATACAAAAAGCAAAAGCTTGCCGAGCATCCTAGGCTAACATGTACAGACTGCTGAAGGCAATAGAGTTGCAAAGAGGAGACTCCCATTCATTTTTCCTACAGACAGTGTAACGGACCGCAGACTGTACAACATATGGGCGTAGCTATCTTGTCTGAAAAGTGAAGCCAATGTGGAAGTGCCTCAAGCCTTCAATCTCTCTTATGGCCAGCGGGGGTTAAATCTATTGGTTTCAAACAGATGTTCGATTATATGTAAGTTTATGAGAAAATGACCCTACTTCTTATTAGATTTATTACCTCGGTAAACAGTTTGCTGGTGAGTTTATGATCGCAATTGCTAGTTTCAAGTCTAGGAAATCATTAAACATGGTCCTATTTAGAGACAAATAGAGGATAAAATAGGATATGCTTTGGGACATGGGTGCCTTGGGTCACTTCTGGTTCCAAAACAGCAAAATGCTGACCCAAAACCAATTGGTGACATCAAAGTGGCAGCATTCACTTCTTATACCTTATACCTTCATAGTCTGCATACCTGACTCATTAGTTGAATATTTAGTTGAATAATCACTGCCAAAGACTAAACAAATATATTTGAAAATATCTAATAATTTTTTTATTGAATAAAAAGAAATACATAAGCTGGTGTATACACAAACTTGCCGTAGTAGTTGCCGAAGTTAATGACTACTAAACTGTGTGTCGTCAAAAGTATTTACTTAGGATTCTAAGGATTAAAGATTCTGTTGCTAACAGGGAAATAAGCTAAAGTTTGTGTTCAGAATCTGTAGCTTCAGCCAGTTTTAAACCCAAGTATTCAGTGCCCTCTGCCAAATGATGGACAGAACATGATTATTCACTCCCATGTTTCTATTTTAATGAGCAGTTTGTTTGAAATGAGAAAAAAATAACTTTAATGACACTTTAATAGCCATTGGGAATGACATGGGAATTATTTTTAACTATTTTTAGTGCCCAAGATGTTGTGCTGTACCAATTAAATTCAGGTACCAAAATGATATGAGCCTAAATTTCTGTCAACGCTAACCTGGAGGTATACATATATGTAAACTGTACTCTCGTCTTCCAAAAATGAATGTTAGTTTCAGTTCAGATTAAACATTTCACATATCGTCTATCTCAACCTCAGGTGCACCAGGCGCTCCTGGCATTGGCAAGGATGGCAAAGATGGAGGACGCGGTGAGACAGGAAGTCCTGGTGTTCCAGGAGCATCCGGTCCTAGGGGACCTACAGGGGCACCTGGGCTTTGTGATCCATCAACCTGTATAGGCAGACTTCCACCCTTGTATATGGTCAGTGGAAAGAAGTCTGCCGGCTACAAAAACTAATGAGACATCACAGTTCATTGAAACACTCCAGATCCCATCCTGCGATGACCACGACCAGGCCTTCTCAGAGAACCAGGCGCGGTCATCTTTGGGAGTCTTCAAATGTCTCCATCTGAACCAAGAGACGCAAGGGGAAATTGAGACAAGGCACAATTGTAGAATACTGTATAGACATTTTAACTTGTATGTGATTATAGTGAGAGCTTATCTATTGTTCAAAGATAGCTGCTACTGATGCCAAAGCAATTTCTTCCAGCTGACGACAGGCACGCACGCCCATGAGTTGTCCCATAGAAATTCTACAGCCCCTGTATCTTCGGGAGAACAAATATGAGCAGGTTGTAAAGTATAGTAATGGTACATCTCTCTGATTTCCTCTTGTGCGTGTACTTTCTCATTCCCTGAATAAGCTCCTCAAAAAATATTGTTTCTACTCTTTTAGCTCCATGAATCCAAGGTGCCATTTTGACCCACCTATTCACTGCTGCATTCATGAGCCAGTTAGGAACAGAATTTAGTAAAGTGGAACTATGTGTCCAGTCTTTGCTTCCCAAACAAAACCTAAAAAATGATTAAAATGTTCACATTAACACTTCACTTCGAGTGCAGACCTGAGCTGACTTCTTCAACAATGTGCTTGTCATTTAGGCTCATTCATTTGTTTTGCCTGATTTATAATTAATGTTCTTTTTCAAACAATGTAATAAAGTGAATATGTTTTGGAAGTGTGCGCACAGTGCTGTATTGAGACTGTTTAATGGAGCAAAACATCTATCTCAGAGCTGCTGCAGCTTTGCTCTATCTGTATTAAAATTCAAAGATATGCAAGTGATGATGAGTCACATCATTACATAGCACTGTTAAGAGAATTCATGGGGCAAAATGTAAGATATGGCCATTAGTTTATTTTAAATCATACAAAAAATAAACTAGTATCAACAGAATGTCAAGAAAACAACAATGTTGAGGTTATGTCAAAACATGTAACTATGCTGTGGACAAATTTGCTTCTTTGTGTAATAAGGAAACAAAATACCACAACATGTCAAAAAGGATATATTTTTAAACCTATTTTCCATGCTGAACAGGAAAATACAGCCACACACTCTGTCTGCCGTGTCTTGTCGCCCCCAATCGCAGCCACTGTAAATCGCCTCCATACTGTATCCTTTGTCATTCATTAAAAGGCCGCTGAGCTTGTGCTACCTGCTAACGGCAGCTAGTCAATACAGCCAAAGATAGCTACAACAAAGATGTCCTGAGCAGCAGGTAGTGGTTTAGGTGCCCCCTATAATTTTGGACCTACCTTCGAATAGGTCTCCAAAATCCAAAATCATTTTGATGTTACAGTGTCTTCTAAAAAGGGGAATGGTGTCTATGTCTCAGCCTCTTCGCCCCCCATCACTTTACATCACAATAACTTCAGTAAGTAGGAAGGATCACAGTGTTACATACATGTTTACTTCAAGATACAAGTTTTCAATAGATAACATTGCTATGACATAAAGTTTTGTCCAGGATTTGTATTTACAACAATGGTGTTGCACTTAGAAAATGGTGGGAGGAACTAATTTGCAGGGAAAAAAAGTGACAATTTCTTGCTTTATGTAGATTGGTGTGCACTTGCAATGCAGTCGATCTGTGAAACTTCACAGCCACTTTCCAGTAAAATGGTGTTGTATTGATAACAAGTTCCCTGGGTTGTTATGGATATAATCTGGATCCAGGAGGGCATTTCACTGTTGCCTGGTTACAAAGGATAGTCAACATCATCCCCACAGTACCTCTGTCTGCAGAGGACAAATACATTCACAGATCAAACATGACCTTTACCAAGCTGCAGGAAGGAGTCAGCATAGCAGCCATCCAGAGGACATCGCTTTGATTTAATAAATCTGATTGTGGCTTAGAGCCAGTGAATTTAAGTTGTGTGCTTAAGTAAAAGGATGGTTCATAAAGTTTGAAACAGCAAAGGACTGGTGATTGCTTTTTATGTTTAGCTTACAGATACAGTATTTAACATGAAGGATGGCAGAGGTACAACTCAAAGGACCCTTATTTAAAAGCATGGTGATAGAGCTGCGCAGGATCTCTCTAACAATGTGAGACCAGTGCTGTCTATTCAAAAAACAAAGCAAAGCCTGTATTATAAAATGAATCTGTTCCAGTCTTTATTATACAGTACAGTACATGTGTTTTTTTTTCCAATACTTACAATATGCTACTAATTAAAATACCTTAGCACCAATTCATCAGGAAAATTGGGAAAAACAAAAAAAAGTTACTGCATTGAAACACATTTGTATTGGTTCAAATAATGAATAATTTAGCGGCATAACTTAGAAAACTCTTTTAATTAGCCAAAACTGCTAATTTGAATATTGAGAGATACTTGCTGCTTACTGCACATTTATTATAAAATTTTAAGCTGTATGCACCTACTCACCATCCCACCCTGAAACACCTAGTCTAAAGGTAACTGCAACAAGCATTTACAAAACCTTGGAAGGGCAATACTGATACGGTTCATCACTGACAAAGAAACAGCTAATAGCAAGATACATTAAATGGTATGACAATATTGACAGAGTGGGTAAATAATCGCACAAGTAGGACAAGACTCTTCTCTGAACATCGTGTTTTAGTGATATTAACATTTCTCAAAGCAGGGCTGCTCTGAAGGCAAACGAAATAAGGAATCTCATTCAGAGATGCTATGATATTTACAGTTTTGTGCCAATAAAAGTTAGCAGGCTCGCTAATTATCAGGCTAGCAAGTTAACTGACTAGCTAATTTCAAACCAGCAAGTTATGGATTGATATTTATTTTCTAACCTCATGCAATGGCCAAATATAAATGAAAAATCAGCATTTTTCATTAAAAGTTTTATATTTTTGAGTCCATACTTTGCTTGGTTTATGTTGCCAGTTAGCTAACCTTCTTTGAAAAAATAACACCCAGTTATTTAGCTTTGAAAAAGCCCATGTAACTATGTAGCTTTTGATTAACAGAGGCCATTCTCCATGTCAGGAAGAATGTGAAACAATACATGGTAAATGGTAATTCAACCTCACAGCTACTATAAGCAACAATAAGCTAATGGTCCGACAAGAACAGGTTAAGCTGTAGCGACAAAACTCCTGTGTGTACCAAATTTAGCAAGGATACATTTTATTCAACTATAGGCTACATTTTTGTAATGTGCTATTTTCTCTTTAAAAAATGACAGTCTAGTTTAACTGATATAAACGTTTGAAGGCAAAACATTTAATTACTGTGGCTTCTGCAGTTTTGTTGATAATGTAAAGTCCATTGAAGAGCAGATAGTTAGCATAGCTGGTAAGCTAATTTTAAAATAGCCACTTTTAGCTAGTTAAGCAAGCTAGTTGTTTCATCCTGTTGTTTTTCTAACTTTAAGCCATGGCCATGTATTAATGAAAATAAGTCATTTTGGTGTAAATGTTCTTTATTTTGAGACCAAACGGTGGTGTATAGGTTACAACAAGCTAGCTAACTTTTTGAACATTAACAATAGCCAACATAAGCCACCATAAGCTACTGGTCACAACTGACCAAGTGAGGCCGTAGAAGAAAAAAAAAACCTGAGTGTACCAAAAAAAACAATAAAGGGTGCAATTAAGTTTTTATGAATTAAACTGTTCATTTGTAAGGTGAAGAATGTGCTATTTCATCTTTCAAAAATGACGTAGTCATGTCTTACCTTGACAAATTAAATTACTCCTGCCTCCAGAGCAGTCCGCAAATATTTATCTAAAATGTTCAGTCTTCTTTACTAACGTCTTCAAAACTAAGCTGTGTCCGAGGCACAGCTTCACATTCTTCATAGAGGACGTTCCATTAGGTAACCTGAGCAATGAGATGATAAGTATGACTGGCCCATATTGTGATAACCTCTGATATGTATATCTTGGCAGGCTCACATAAGATTTCTAGATTCCCTTCTTGATAACTGCTCTCCCTCTTCCCTTTTGCCACCTGTGTCAATTAAACTGTTTCGTGTTTTGGAAAAGGAAGATAAATGTTATACCTTTTGTGGAGGCTATTTAATAGGTGCTAGATTACCAGCACGTCTGAGGTCGAGGGAGAGGTGTAATTGGTCCATGAGGGACGTAAGGCAAAACATCTTTCAAGTGGATTTCACAATGCTCTGGTCATCAGGATGCAAGGAAGCAGCTCTCCAATTTTAGGTTCCAGGGGACAAATAAGAAAGGCAAAGTCTTTTCAGAGCAGGGCTGAGCGACCCGGGGACTGCCACAGTATAGGCACTTAATGGGCCTCACTGAACAGAAAGGAAGTGACACATTTAAAGAAAGTAGTGTGAAACAAGCAGCTTTTCAGGCAAGGTGAACAAAGGGTGCAATTATACCTCCTCCTCAAAGCTGTTTACTGCTCAAGTCTATGCATACCTCAAAGCGAGAATGACCAGAGCCACTTCATTAAACTTAAAAGTACAAATCTAATGGTGACATTTCTTCCTGTCTCTCTTTTTAGACTAATAGGCATCCTGAGGGTGTTTGGCACAAGTCATTACGTGGCACATGTGAATTACGCATACATGTCATGTTTTTTTTTTCTATTTTAGACAGAATTTCAAGCAAATTTAAATGCCTTTCATTTTCAAATTGCATATCCACATTTAAATTATAGAAATTCACACAAAATGACTGATAGTGTTGGTGCGGTGTTGCGTTTTGTAGGCAAATAAGACAGAATTTTGGAATGAAATCCTTCAAATCTCTCCCAAAGCTTGAAGCAACAATGCCAAAGCTCTAATTTATGAGTAATTTCTGCTGCCTCCAGTTTATTCCCAAAATAAAATCTTGTTTTGATCCGTCTGAATAAATCAAATCCTTTGAAGGGGACATTAGAACAGTTATCGCTGCATGTTTAAGGGGGGCCAATACTATCCAAAACAAGGCTACATAAGAACAATGCTACCAGCTTGGTGGCAAGAAGTGCACAAATGTGCTCATTCATCACATTCCACACTAACTCATTAACACTCCGCCTACACAAAATCACTATTGGTATTTGAGATTGTGCCTCACACTGTCCTCCCTCCTTCCCTTCGGTGACAATAAAACAGATAATTCCCCTGACTAAATAATTACCAATTGACTGGTAGAAGATCCCCATCAATGTAGTGAGCAGTAACTGACATCTATTGACGCAGGACAGTGTGGGCTGTGAATGGTAACTGATGCAAAATGGTGTGAGGCAGGATAAAAAGAACAGCCTGTGGTGCTGACATGTTCCTGCAAGAAAACGCCTAACTGATCTTCTGAGATAATTTCAGATGAAACAATACAATATCACACTCCCGAATCTTCACTCCCGATGTGGGGTTTTAAAAGGAGAGAACTGCATCATCCTTGTTATCTCCCTATATATTTTACAGGAAGCATGCAAGTGAGGAAAAAAAAAAATGTTTAGCTGCCCTCTTTACCCCGTGTTTAATCTGAAATAGTCCCTCGATGCTCAATCCCCATCCAACCCAAGCTTCATATCGAAAACAAAACAAAACAAAAATCTGACCGGCAGCACATTTTGCTTCAGCTCCTCCGTACTGAGGTGATCTTGAAAAAGAAAAGTTCTTGATTCAGACTGACACGACCAAGTTCATAAATACAGCTGGACTTCAAGCTCCATGTGTCTGTTCTTCTTTAAGTCCCCTTGACATTTTTGGTGTGGGGTCTCTGCGCCAGGCTGGCGTAGTAGGCACACTGGCTGGGGTCACATTGGCCAGGGGGACCTGGAGGTCCAGGTTGACCGTGAGGACCGGGGTTTCCTGGCTCTCCCTGGGCTCCGGCTTGTCCCGGGCTTCCGTCTTTACCGTAACCAGGCAGACCAGCTGGACCTGTTGTGGAAAGCGGAACAATTTAAGGCTCAAAATTGGCTGAGACGAAGCTTATGGAAATAAATACAGTAAGTAGGAGACTGTTTTTTACCTATTGGGCCAGCGGGACCAGGCTCTCCTCTATCACCGACACCAGTTTCTCCCTTCTCTCCCCTGGTTCCTTTCTCACCTGGAAGGAATAGGAAAAAAAACAGTCACTATGATTTCTGCACATTATCAGTCTTTTCTAGGGCTGTCAAACGATACATTTTTTTAATCGCGATTAATCGCATTTTGTCCATAGTTAACTCGCGATTAATCGCAAATTAATCGCAATTTTTTTGGCACATTTTTTTCTGTTCTAAATGTACCTAAATGTATTTTTTCTTGTTCTTAATACTTTTAACAACATAAGAAAGGTCAAATATGCTTGCATTATGAAAATGTTTATTCAACACTTCAAATCATGCAGGAAAATAAATCCAGGGTTGTCTGCTTTTGGCGAGGGGGGGCGACGGGCTCTCTGCATCTGCCGTCTGTTTGGCTTGCAAGTGGTGTCCACTGACACTGCACGTTTTTCTTCTTCGCCTTTTTCACGCAGTGTGCTGCTTTCTGTCAGTCAGTATCACACTGATGATCGCCATGGCTCCGGTGCAGCAAAACAATAAAAAGTACGACTTGAAATTCAAACCTTCCGTCGTGATATATTCAGAGGAAAACTCAGCAGAAACAGCTGCTAGAAGTTTCTCTGTCGACCCCAAGAGAGTGAGAGAAACGGAGCTTCAGTGTCTGTCCAAGGAGGACAGCAGCAGGGCCAGGCTGCCTGCTGGAGGGAGGAAGAAGGCTAGCGAGGAGCCTGAGATAAACATGCGGGGATGAGTTATCAGCAAACGGGCACAACACGAGAGAGTGTCCCGCAAAATGATCAGGGCGATGGAGAAACAAATGTCCGCCACCGTGAGTGACAGCAGAGATGAGGAATTTGCAGCGAGTGCTGCTTTTCAGTCGGCTGTGTTTTTAACGAACCGCTAACCCTGCTTCTTCTTCTTCTGATTCCCTTTCTTATTCTTCTGCCACCCTCTGTATCAAGACTACGGGTGTTTTTTTGTTTTTTTGTTTTTTTTTTAATATACTGAGCGTTAATCGCGCGTTAAAAAAATTAACGGCGTTAAGAGGACATTGCGTTAACTTTGACAGCGCTAGTCTTTTCATTTATCAATCAACAGTTTCAACCATTAACACTGTGTGAACTGAAAGTGGCTCATGACATTTATAGTAGTCTTTTTTTTTTTTTTTTTTTTTTTTTAAGATTTTTTTGAGGCATAGACACCTTTATTCGACAGTGGATAGATCAGAAAGGGGAGAGAGATGGGGGTGTGACATGCAGTACAAGTCCTCCGGCCAGATTCGAACCGGGGTCCACTGCGTTTGTGGCATGCGCTCTAACCACTCGACTACCTGTGCGCCTATAGTAGTCTTTTAAGGAATAATGTTAATTGTGTGGGGATGATGAGTCGAAAGGAGAGAAAGTGTGAATGGGTTACTATTGAACATTTCATGAGCTAGTATGTTGTAGAGAGGTTGTCTGAACCGCTGAACGCCTTTTTGATTTGCTGATAAATCGATGGAGTCTGTCTACATTACCAAGCCTCTTTCCAAGTTACCAAGTCTTTTTCTCTTGCTATTTGTCAGTTCGTCTGTGTTTTCACTTCTGGTCTCAGTCCTGGTTCCCACCTTTTGTCTTACCTACATTTGCTGCTTCTATTCCTTTGTTTTCTTCTGGATTTGTGCTCTTTGCAAACACTTTGGTTTAGTGTTTTTTGTGCTCTTTGATTGTTGCTTTTAGTTGCCTGTGTTTCCATTGTCTGCTTTTTCTCTTTTTTTTTTGGAATCAGCTCTGTTAGTAAAGCCCGTTTTTTGTTTCTACAATTTGTCGCCCTGATTCTTAGTTTGAGTCCTTATTCGCTAAATCACAACACCTCAGAAATAGTCCCCCATCCTTTATAAAAACCATGAAGTGATTTTGTTAGTTTAGATAGTATTTTGGAGACAAGCCAACACAACAGTGGTATCAATCTTCTCATCTATATTTCTGTACAGAAGCAAATTTCTTAAAATGTATTCTAACAGTACAACATCTCTCAGATATTGTCTTAAAGTCACATGAGATTACTTTCTGATTTATAATTAAAATGGTGAAACTATTCTATTGAAGACATGAAGTTGGACAAATTCATATTTAAATTGAAATCTGAAATGGCCTGAACACAATAGGAGTTAAGAAATCAGTAATGTGTTGTGTACCAGTTTCCAATTGGAGAAGTAGAAAGTAGCACTGTGGTAAAAGTGAAGGAACAAAAACTAATAACACTGGTATCGGTCATACCTTTAGGGCCCATGGGTCCCCTGGGTCCTTCTCCTCCACTCTGCCCAGGCATACCAGGCTCTCCAGGGGGTCCAGGCCGTCCAGAACTGCCGTCCTTACCCGGAGGGCCTGGTGGACCTGGACGGCCCGCTGTACTCTTCACGTGGGCTGGCTGGAACTGAGCCATGAGGTAAGCCATTTTGGCTGGACAGAAAAAGAACAGCGACTCAGATCTGGTACAACTCTATCATCGTTATCCTAAATGAGCTGAGATCTGCAGGCAGGACGAGACCCAAAAAGAAATTGTCTCCTCACCATCTAATTGTTTTGCCAGCTCCTCCTGGATGAGCCGTCTCATCTGCTCCAGTGATACTGACTCTCCCTGAGACAACAAAGATGTTAATGGTTTACTCAATTATTAAAACTGAGATCTGAACCGTCTGTGGTGCATATCACAGTAGTATCATCTTTGTTTCAAAATCTAATTAATCACCCTTTGGCCGGGGACACCGGGGTTTCCTGAAGGTCCTTGTGGTCCAGGAGCTCCTATTTCTCCTGGTGGTCCTGACATGCCCATCATCCCTGTGTGGCCCTTTCTTCCTGGGGGACCTGGGTTTCCAGGCATACCTGGATCTCCTGAATGTCCTTTATCTCCCTTCATTCCTGGGTCTCCCTGGATTAGAGGAGAGCAGTTAGACATGTTCAGGCTCAAAGCCCCATGACTGATAGCTTACCGGAGAGTGAAGAAAGCCCTAATGGACGTACAGGATGTTCCCGAGGTACTCACACATGTCCCTTTATTTGTTTATGTCACACATCTGCATTTGAACATTCTCTGTGTTAAATTGTCTATGGGGCCATTTAAACAAGCTACCAGGCCTCAATATCAGATCAAGTCAAAATAACACATCAGTCAAGCTTAACGCTGCAATGAAAACTGAGAGAAGGACATTCATTTGACCTTGTTGAATGAATAAACTTTGAAGTCAGAATCTACACCCTTGTGTTTTAAGTGTATGGTTAATTTCTTCCATTTTGGCAATCAGGTGACAGGTTTGTATCTATTATCACACATTATCTGTTAATATCCATGTGATGTATTGTATTTCTCATCATCTCTAGTACCCACCTTATCTCCTTTCAGGCCACGATCACCAGCTCTGCCTGGCATTCCCTACAAAACACCAAAAATATTCAATGTTAGCGTGAAATCTGTGTACTTCACAGCACGCTAGTCATCAGTGGTCTTCTGAAGTGCTTACTTGTTTCCCCTCTGGGCCGACTGGACCAGGTGGACCCTGGAAATCAAGATGAAAGTTGACATTATCCACAGCTGGTCATATTTATGAGCTGCAAGTAATCTTTTAATCAAAATATGTCAAATCCAGCACTCACCGTGGGGCCTTTGGGCCCACTAAAGCCCGGTAATCCTGGGTTGCCGGCCTCTCCCTTGTCCCCCCTGAGACCCTGTGTGACAACAGAGACATGACCGTCCATCACATGGCACACACATGGCTTACAGTATTCTAAAAGCCTCGCTCATTACTGAGGATACTGAAAGATTAACTTGCTAGCTGCAGTCCTTATCAACATGCAGCAGTGCTGTGGATAAAAATCTCATAAACCAAATCTTGCGGCAGGACATGCCAGCTTGAAGAGATTAAAATTCATATTTACAGAGGACATGTGTGCCTGAAGACATGCTGGTTGTGGCAGAAACAGAGTGAGGAAATTCATTAATTCTAACAGAAGGTAAGGAATATTCTCTTTGTCTTCTTCATTGACTCTTTTTCAAAAATGATTTTTGCAATCTTGAATGGATACACTACAACCTCCTTTCTCTGTATGCTAAATTGGAGCATCTGATAACAGTTTTGGCATTACCTCATTCCTCCCACTAAATACCTCCACCCTCCACTGCAATCACTCGCTATCTCATCTGCCAACCTTTCTGCATCTGGCTCCTGCCCTCCATCCTCCTCCAGGCTCTTTCTGATGATCTGCTCCCTCTGCTGACCGATATCATCAACTCCTCTCTGAAAGCTGCGTATCGTCTGCCCTCCAGTTAGCAACAGTTACTTTCTCCTCCCAAGGAACCATCCCTCAGCCCACAGACCAGTGTGCAGCACCATCTATTTGTTTCCGAATAAATGTGTTGCAAATTATACTGCCTTGTCGAATAAAAAGCTCTCCTCCCTCACAGGTCTCATAACAACATATAACTACATTTGATTTCCAACATTAGGTATGATATCTGTCACGATGACCTCTGCCTGCCCTTCCTCTTTATCTCCACGCTGGGTCCTGGCGCCCCCAAGGTAAAAAGACTGAAAAAGTGGCCGTTCAGATACCGTATCTCATATAACACATGACACAGTGCCCTCTATGGTGGTCCGATATGCAAGAAAACATCATGAAATGCTGCCTTAGATACTAGAAACTTAGCCGTACTCTAAACGGTTGAATAGCTAACAGTTTACTGTGTAGTGGTTAGGACTAATAAAACACCTAATAAAACTATTTTAATTTAACTGTTTCACCATAAGTGCTTCACAACTTTCTGCCATCTGGTGACCTGTTCAATTTTTTTTCAGCCCCTGGCCCTCAAACAGCCTGACTCCGCCCCTGGGCCCCAGTGCCAGTGTCAGCCTATAAACCCTGTAATCACTGAACCCTCCCAGACTTTAATTAACCTCATCTGTGTACTCAGTGATATTGTGAGATTGCGTAGTGTACAAGGGGCTCTGAAAGCTTTATGAGTACCGGGACAACACCTTGGAATTACATTGTTACCTGGGCGGCAAAGTGTACAGATCATTTAGCACAGGTAACTTAAACAAACCAAAATGAAGAACTGAGCACAGTGCTTGCTGGTAAATCTAAACTTTCTGCATATTTCTCAATTTCTGAATCAGCATCATACAGTAGATAAAGTATGCATCAGGGCCCAGGACATCCTCAGGGGACCCCTAAAGCACTTGCAGATTTTAAGGTTGAGCAGTCCTGAACCATCGCAGGCTAATCAGGTCCTAAACTGAGAACACAACTGCGACAGGGACCAAGTCAAGACTAAGACTAAGGCAGGGTGATGCCGAGTCCAGACCAGGACCGGACTACTGCATTTACATTAAAATTTGGAACATGGAAATGATAGGCAGTCCTTAAATTGATATGAAAGGTCCACATCCCTGTCAAACACCCACAGAAACCAAATGAACTTGACTTTTTCAGGAGTTCTGGGTCATCATTAGAGACACAAACCCTCTTTGTCTGAGACTGAGTAAAAATGTGGTCAATTCCGAGACAATACAGATCACTAAGACATCTGTACAGTACCATACAGTACTGTGGATCTGTGGGTGTCATCATTTGGACTAGATCTCTCCAGATTCTGTCCCTCTGCTCATTATCACCAGCTACCTCCTTGGAGTTTCCTCCTCCTGGACTCCTTGTCCCAGACATCTGCCTTTAGCTGACTTTAAGCTTTATCTTGAAAAAAGTCAGATGTCTCCCAGTTCTATCTGCCAAGTCTTTGTGTCTGCCTCTGTGTTCACACCTCTCTTATCAGAAACCTGAGACATCTCAATACCTACTACAGCTGATGGGCCTCACGTGTTCGGTATCACAGTTTGTTTTTGTCTGAAGCACATGTTAAAACACCTGTGTACAGACAGAGATTCACCCCTCCTTTGCTTCACAAATTAATCATTGCAATTCATTTTATATATCTTGACACTCCCTGAATTCTTCTTCGTTGTCAAAAATGAGCACCCACAATACCCACAATTCAACTCTACTATAGACAGTTTGGTCATAGATACATCTGTGTTATGCTAGCAGCAGCTAGTGTGGACTCGAGATGAGGAGCAGCTACAGAGACCTGGTCCGGACCACCAGATTGTTGATGTAGTATTCAGCCCCAACCAGCACTGTGACATCAGTTGAGGAGATTTATGAGACTTCTGATAACTCCTTTCTAACACCTACAGTGGTACTCCCCAGATATTGGACAGGTAAAGGTGGATTATAACATTATTGTATGAATTTATGGCACACTGAAATCAGACATCTCTTTTCTCCAGCAAAATTACAGAAGGCTCTTATACTATAGTTTAAAAGAGCCGCAGCACTTTTCTGAAACTAAGCCTTGTTTTTTAAGCCTTTTTTTGGTGGCTAGACATGCTATCAAGTTACCTGATTGGAATTGAACCGAAGAGGCAGTAATTACTTTTCATGAATCTTAAACCACGAGTCTAGATGTATTTCATGCGCTGCATGCAAGGACAGGCCTGAAACGTGCTCAGCTCCCTGGTGAAGACTTTTTTGTGCGTGACTTAATCAACTGCCTTACATGCAATTAAACCTTGACCTGTTCCTGATCTGTTTTTCGATAAATATGAATTTGATTTGAATTTCAAACGGCACCTCATACTATTTCAGGGTGGGCTTGAGTTCGTGACAGCACCACGCAGAAGACAAAGAGGACATTGTTCCATTGTCACGCCACCTTTTGTTGTTTCACATAAGAGGCATTCATAAGATCTTCATTGTTATTTGGTGATTATCATCCTTGGATTTGATGTGGTTTTCCATCTATTCAATTAAAATTGCAGTTATGCTAATGCCAGTAATAAAGCGGCCTCTTAAATACTTCCTCATCCTCTCTACCAGTCCTTACACAGTCGGCTTGACATTCACATCTCTAACTCGAGGACAACCTTGACGAGCCTGTATCCCCGCACGACCTTATTTGCATTCTGCATCATCAGATGATTCAGGCCCTTTGTCACCGGGGACTCTGCGTGGGTATTTGTCTATGGATGCACTTGTGAAATCCAAAACCTTTGCATGGCGCTCCAGCCTGCTGAGGGAATTACAGGCCCTGTGCCTCCAGGAGACGGTCTGCTCCAGCCTGTTCCCCGTGCTCTGATATTACTCGGCAATCACTTTCCTCCTACTGGCAGCAGCCTGGTCAACTCCTTTCAATCCTGTCTCACCCAGGGGAGAGCGATGTTTCCACCGCGGTCAGGACAACATTTACTCCGATCTTCCATCATAATCTGACAGCTCATCTCTGCTAGAAATCCCTTGCTTCCTCCTCTCGCCTTCAGATCCCACATACAGTAACCGCTTGCTCGATTAGTCCTGAATATGCTATCTTTCCCTAATTTTCCACTCTGCCTTTTTATTCATTCTGTTAGCTCTTCTCTATTAAATGGGTTCACTGATGTGTTGTGGTAAAGTGTTTCTGTGTTTCTTTGGCGCTGTTAGTCATCCAAGCGCCTATTGCAAATCCAATTTTAAGGTGATGCCGGTAGGACTAGACGACTCACCGGACTTCCGGGGACACCTGCTTTTCCTGATGGCCCCGGTTCACCTTGCTTGCCCTGGTATGCAAAAGGAAAAAGAAAAAAAAGTGAGAAAATATATGGGTGAAGGCTGGAAGAGAAACGACTTGAGTGCCACTTGCTGTCCATATCTATTAGTCTGCTTGACACTGTGCTGCGCCTGTCTTCTGTTTGCGTCAGACAGCCTGGCGAGTGATTGAAAATGACTCACCGGCTCTCCTCTTGGTCCGCTAAGCCCTTCTCGGCCTGGAGGTCCCAAGGAGCCCTGCGAAAACAATAAACAGCCTTTTTTCTTATGTCTCACACATGCTGAAAACAAAATATCTTAATCATATCTCTCCCTTCAGGGCATGCTGGGAATACTGCAGGCAGGATCATTTTAATCTTTGTTGCACTTCAGCCTCGACTGAAGCACTGAATAGTTTTTGAAGAAGGAGTAGGTGGGAAAAATATTTTTACTTCAGGAGAGCATTCTGTCTCTAAGCCCCACATCCGGAGGATGAGTTAGCTAAAAGGGTTTTGGGTGAAGTGTTACATCCTGCAACGAGACAAGTGAGGGGATAAAAGTGTTGCAGCCTTTAAATGTGTATGTGAGAAGGATTTGGGTTTGTCATTTGATAAATGGGATGAAACTTGTGCAATGTCAAAAGATATGAAGTTCCCGGTGTTTAAAATTTTACACTGTCAGTACCGGGCCTCTTGTGTGAAAGAGACTTGATTACAGATTCTGTGCTCTGCTGGAAAATGTTGTATTCTGTCAAAAACTTTTTTTAACTTAGAAGTATTATCTGCATTCGATTGATCTTTGGAGGCTGCTTCCAGACAGCAATAATGATTATTCTCAGGATTGGCTCCTTTACAGAACTGGGAGACTAAGCCAAGATTGCATTGTAGGGAATAAAACGAAAGCCAGACATTTGCTGTGGGTGGCATGTATACTGCTTATATAGATGCATAAAAAGATGCTACGGTTCTCTACTGATGTTTCACAATCTTAGAATTATTTCTCTCTTTTGTATTCTCATGTGACTTTATTTCTTTGTCTCAGATGAGGGGACTGAGAAACAACATTTCCCCTCCTGGTTGTTATAATTTCAGTGTGTACGCATAGAATAGAAATTGCAAGTCATAGTGCAAAAATATCACGTAACATACCTCCTTCCCAGGTTTGCCATCACGCCCAGGTGATCCAGACTTTCCATCTTCTCCCTGTTTAAACCATGAAAAATATCAAATGAGAGAAACTTGGAGGATTACTTTAAGGTAAGGTTTGCTTGATCGCCCAGGAGAAAATTGTCTCAGCTCGAAGTGACAGTATTTCATAATCATACCAAAATGTTTTGATCCAGGTTGGCCATTCTACTTTATTGCTAAGTTGACATCTACTTTATTGCTTTTGACATTTAATCATTCTGTGATGTATTTCATTTCGCTGTTGGGGGGGAACACATACATTTTTTCTCAAGAGTGATTCCTAAAGGGGACACCAAAGGTGTAAATGTGTTTTATTCTATTGGCTGGTAGGGTTAAATTAAAATGTCAGACAAATCTTTTGTTTTAAGGTAACTTTTGCGAAGTATCTAGTTACTGGAGGTCAGCCACTACTCCTACACCCACAGAGACTGCTTCAGGGCAAATCGTACCAAGCTTATGTGTGGGGGATTGGTATAGTGGACCAAACCACTGTGAGGCATTTAAAGAGGGGGGGCCAAAGCTTTAAAAACACTTGTGTCTGTAACTAGGTAACTCGCACAAGTGTTTGTTTTTTTTAAATGCACATTATTATAAATTATACGTTTATAATAATATACTGTAGGTCATTGATCTTGACAACTCTCTCTATTCCCAGGGAGGGGGTCTGCCGCATACATGGCACACGTATTTTTTGATGTCACCAATATTGATAATACTTTGGGGTACAGTGTAATACAAAATATTAAAACATGACACATAGCGGCTTTAAAGTTATGTTGTGTTAATTTCCTTAAAAACTTAATTCCTACTTCACTTAATATCTTATTAGCTGTATTGTATTGTATTAGTATGATTAGAAAGCTGTAAAATATCATATATGAAGTTTTTATTTATAAATAATTATTTTAAAAATTATTATTTTTTATGTTTATATTATAAACAAAATATTTAGTGTAAACTAATAGCAGCTAGTAGCAACTTTCAAGGCTAATGGAGGCCAGTGCTATAGAGACAGAGGTATTTATGAATGGCTAGCGCTGGCAAGTTATTTTTTTTCTAAAATGTTTCTGCTGCTGTAAGAAGAGTTTGCACAGAGTCACTCAGCAGTATATGGATGAGCGACCTTACCTTCACAGGTGTGGTTTTATTAGTATTAGCTGCAGCTAGTTAGCTACCTGACTAGGTGCTCACTGTCTTTAGCCTGCACCATTTCTGTGTACGCTAAACTTGAATTGTTTTGCTGATTACAATTCATTCAGTTATATTGTTGCCTCATCTGATAGTCTTTCACTGCTTTCTGTCAGTTCTGGCGCTCCATAATAAAGACCAGACTTGAGATCCACAGAGTTAATTATAAGGATTGATACGACACTTCTACATTGTACTGAGGTTCTGTGCACAATCTGCACTTTTAATGCAGGCATCAACTTTCAATTTCCTGAATAATAGTGAATATAATTTCCGTATGACTGACATTTAGTGACAGTAAATCATAAGCAGTGCAGGGTAATACTGGGTGTGTCTATGGAAACACTCCACAGTTCCTCTAATAAGTTGTCTTCTGTCGGTGAGGCAGTGCAGCCAGCGCCTCACTGGGGCTCAGTCAGAGCCGTCTGTAATGAGCCATGCTATCGGTCATGGCACTGTGGCAGAAACCTTTCCTGCGGGTGTGTGCTGTGCGAGAGACAAAGCAGCAGGTGCGGTGACTCTCCCAGAGAAAGGTGTCTGAAGAAAGTGCAAGACGCATATTAACATCGCTGCGCAGCGGGACGAAAACTGAATGTGGCTTTGCACCATTCCCTGAACTCCTGCAGTGTGTATGACCGTGGAGCCGAGGAGGTTATCTTTAAACACGCATATTTTTATTTTATATTATTTTGCTGCAGTTAAGTGTTTACAAATCCAAACACTTTAAGACAATGTTCTTCCATATTTATCTGATGGCCTGCATCTTTATCATCTTAGTGCAAGGCTGTAGTGAAATTGCGTGATTAAAAACGAACGTAACGCCTGGAAAATGAACACTCCATAGCACAGACGTTTAATAAAGAAAAGTCGGATCGAAATGCTGTCTCTATAAACTCCTATGGCATGGACATGTTGTCAATTAGTACAGCATCATTTTACCTTTCATGTGTACAGTTTTAAGGTCATTATTTGATTGAGACAATTGGGATGAGGCCAATTGAGTGATAAAGTATTTGATGACGTACGCTATGTCACACTTTCAGAGAGGACACAACGTCGTTAGGCCTGTGGAGAAATTGGTGCTACCTGGGTGCCTGTTCCAGCACGCAGCACCAGTGACCTGTCACCTAACATACATAAAGCTTAACTGGGGCTGATTTCCTGCTTTTCTATACAGCATCAGATTAAACCATTTTTAGTCTACATTTTTAAGGACTGAACTTCAACTGAACACTGCTGGCACAAAATGCGAAAGCTTTTATGTGAGACGTGGCCTTGTCAAAGTAAAATTAGACATGCTGGTGCTTCTTATCCTCTGAAACCCGAAGTCAAGTGCTCTTTTTTTAATCGTAGCACTGCAGATACTGGTGAATTGCGAAAATGTATTGTAATGTAATAATAATTGACCAAAATAAGAAGGTAAGAAGTTTCCTTTGGGAGTTCAACAACACATGGAAAACAAGAATAAGTTACACAGGCATCCACTTGTACAGTTCAATATCATTAGGCCACCAGTGATATGTCCCACTGTTCTCCACATTTTATCACAGTAATAGGTGAGCAATCTACCAGACAGGAGGTAATTGCGAATCCCTACAGATGCTGAAGCTCGTTAGGCAGGAAAATGGTGCTAAAGAACAAACAGGGCATTGTTTATGTTTCATCCAGCAAGAGCAGTGTGTGAGATCTGCTTCTGACAAAACCCAGTCAGTTGGATGTGAACAAATATTGTAAAAATTGTTTGTGTTCAGTGTTATTCTTAGATCTAAACTGACCTGTTTATATAAATGAAAAACAAAAGTAACACACTGACCTTAGGTCCTGGCGGTCCAGGTTCTCCTCTGTGGCCCTTAAAGCCCTGTACAGGAAGAGAAACAAAAGTGAGTAAGTCACAGAGGTTTGCAACACCAGTTTCTGTCATCAGATCTGTTTACTGGTTCTCACTTACTGGGAGCCCCCTAAGCCCGGGATTTCCTGGCTGTCCAGGTTCACCTTGCTTGCCCTGAAATAAAATCCAACACAGTTAAATCATCATTGTCTGGTCACATTATTTCATCATTTTTTTCTAAAAGCAGACATTGCCTTATTATTGTGTGAGACTGTTAAACTCTTTGGATCAATGGCAAGGTAAACATCTCCATCTACTTACAGGTTCTCCTGTTTCCCCTGGTCTGCCATCTTTTCCCATTTTTCCAGGCTGACCCTGCAGATCAATGAAAGTGATTATTTAGTGTCTGCTTCTCTAAAGACAGCTAACACCACACTGCTGTGACTGTATGTATATTCATGAGGTTGAACATCAAATTGCTTTTCTTACGATCATGCCAGGAAGACCTGGTGGTCCCTGGATTCCTTTGAGACCCTCTTTGCCCTGGTGAACCAAAAACAAACAAACACAAACAGGTCAGCATCACCAAAGGAAAAGAAATGATTAATGGCCACTATTACTGCACAGGCTGGCTGACCTACATGCTAGAGGGAAGAGGTTTGTACAATAATGACACATGGGTAATAAGTTTTCTGAGGGGAAAGTACGTAGAGTGCAGTCTGACCTTTTCTCCAGGGGGCCCCGGGGGGCCGACGGAACCAGGCTGTCCATCGTTACCCTGAAGAGAAAAGAGACAGTGTCAGTGGAGGTCAACAGAAATAGAAAGCCTGACTATGAGACAAAAAATATATAGACAAGCAAGTCCTGTTTATATAAAGTTTAAATGGAGAATTTAGAACTCATAAAATAAACAAATAATCCCAAAAAAGTGACTTACAGGAGCACCCATTGAGCCAGGAGTACCTGGATGGCCAGGGGGTCCAGGGTGACCCTGTTTATAGAGAGGAAAGTGATTAAAATCTAATAATGTCATTTTATCAGACAAGAGTATTTCAATTAAACGTTTTTTAAACAACAAAGAAAGGAGGGGAAGCAACAAATAAGCGTGAGGCTCATGAGTCATAAGCGACAAATATACCTTGTCTCCTTTGTCTCCAGGGCCTCCAGCAGGTCCTCGATCACCTTTAATACCCTGTGGTGAAAAAGCGAGAAAGATCATATGAAACGTCAAATCTCAAGAGGAAAGCATCCATCTAAGAAACTATTTGCCAACGGAAAATAAAACCTCCAAATGTTCCAAATATTACCAAAGAGGAGGATGTAGCAATATCTATATCGCTCTGAAATATGACTCAATGCATTTTTTAAGATGTGCTCTTATCCAATTAACTGAACCTTGTGAGGTAAAAAAAAAATAATAAAAGAAATGTTGAAAATAGCAATTAATTAGCATCAGGCCCTTTGGGAGCCATAAGTCCACAGTTAGTATGTAGACTTGCCTTTCCACCGTCAGCTCCAGGGGGTCCTTGAGGTCCAGCTGCTCCCGACGGGCCCTGTAATGACACCAGCAGAGCATCAGTCTCTGTCCAGGTGGACAGTGGAGAGCACCGTCGCTGGGTCCTTATCGTTCACTGCTGCCCCCAGAGGAGGCTGAGCTAATGATGCAGAGAGAGGCTCTCCATCCGTCACACCAACTGTGATGGATGATGACAAACGTGTAGCGAGGACCTCATGCCTCATTTAAGACTAATACAGTGGAGACACACACTTTATAATACGGCTTTGAAGAAGAGCAGAGTTATCATAATAGCCCTCTCATTACAGGAGAAGTGAAGTTATGATGGCTGAATATTAATAGCTGTGTCCTACTGTACCTGGTATCCATTTTCACCATTTTTCCCTGGAGGTCCCTGGTGTCCTTTGTCCCCTGGGACACCTGGGAGACCAGGTGGTCCAGGTGGACCTGCTGGGCAGTCTGAGCAAACATCCTGGATGGAGGCAGAAACATGTTTGTGATAGACAGATCAGGATCCATGCAACAAAGTTTTTTTGGTTAAACTTTATCCCAACCATCATTAATCAACGCTGATTTAATAGTTAATTAAACATAATCTAACATTTATTTCACTGTTAACAAACAAAGAAAAGCTTTACAAACCATTGTATTATGCAATTGTTTATTGTGAGGTTAAAACTGATGTTTATAGCACTCTGTAAATTTTTAATAAATCCTTCATTTCATCTATAAACATTTGGATGGCAATTACAAAGTTGCAACTGATCTTTCAAAACCTTCAGGACTGCTTGATAAATGGTTTATGAAGTATTCAATTGACTGTTAAATGTAAAATAACTATTAACTAAAGTTGAATTAACTATTAACTTTCCATTTGTTAATGGTACAAAGTCTTAACATATCTCATTGAAGACTGGTGGAAATGCTTCTTACCTTCAGATTCAGGTCGGAGAGGTCTGCAGCCTTCCCCTGAGAGACAGAAGAGATGAAAGAGTTAATCAATCAGGAAACACAAGATTAGTGGTCTTAATTCAGTAGCTAACCTAGGGTTCTGTTCCAAAAATGCCATGTTAGGACCTTTATGTAACTCATCTCATTCTGACACCATGGACATTACTTAATCAGCCTCCACTTGTCTGGGTTTGCTCCCATTCAGTCACAAGAGCATTGGTGAGGTCTAACACTGGTGATGAGTGATGAGGTCTGGCTCATAGTTGGTGTTCCAGTTTATCACAAAGGTGTCAGGTGGGGTTGAGGTCAGACCTCTGAGCAGGCCGGTCAAGTTCAGCTACACCAAACTGGGAAAACTGTTGCTTTATGGACAGCTCGCTACAGGGGTAACCCAAATCATGAAAAACAACCCCAGACCAAGAGAGTAAATGTTGTTTACATTTATCACACACACAGACTTGTGCTTTAACAGTGCATGATTGTTCTCTCCTCACATATGACTGTTAAATATAGTATGTAAATTAACTATGTGTATATTATCAATAATCAAAACCAGTAGCACAGGTAAATGGTTGTTCCCTTCTATTTTCTGTACTTACGGGCTCTCCTTGTGATCCCTTCTCTCCGGGCCTTCCTGGTAAACCCTGCATGTGGAGCAAAGGGAGATGAATCAATAAACCAAATGAACAATTAAGACATTAAAAGCAAGTTACACAACATTCACTGCCACTAGATACTAGAGCAGCAGCTTCTCAGACCAATAAAAAGGGGGTGAAAGAGAAAGCAGCATCTGAACACACACTGGTGACGGAGCTCAGATCAAGCTACGCAGTGGTGATCTGTTACTGCACGGTCTTCACAATGCTTGGAATGTTTTCGGAAACATGTTTTAATGTCCTTTTTAGCTCTGAAACAAGAAAGTTCATGACCAGATGGCAGCCAACACGGATCAAACTGACAAATTAGGCAGTGCTGACCAATATGAATCCAGATTCTGTTACTATATTGCTTATTTCTCACTTAAAATTTTTTCAGAGCTACACAATAAGCTATGATAAAACAAACGTGGGGAGAACTCAGGGGGACAAACATGCATTAAAAAGAATGTGCGGCTGGACCGGCTACCAAAACAATAGAGACAGAAACTCAGATAACATCACACACAGAGGGAGTGCGACCTCATACGCTGCTCAGGAGACCATTGCTCCACTATGTCCTTACATGGCAAATAGTTATTTGCTGCTATATAAATGTTCAAAATGTCATAAATTTAGCCTTAAAGAAATAATCACAAGAGTGAAATTTATGATGCAACCATAAAGTATAAAAAAAAGTTTTCATCTCATCGTGTCACTTTTTATGACCGTTCACGAACTCCAACCAAGGCAAGCAGATCGGAGCCCTATACGTGATAGGCTGTGGCAGTCACTCTGGGTCTAATGGGTCTCAAAGCAATAGGACATTTATTTATTCATCCAATCCAATCACTCATTTTTTAACTTGTGGACTCACATTATGTCCTGCTGGGCCCTGAGGACCAGCAACCCCCGGTAGACCCCTCAAGCCCTAGAAGAGATGAACTGATATTAGAGGAGACATTTTTATAGACATAAACAAACTCGATATAAATCTTAAGAAAATAATTACCGCAGGTCCAGGTTCCCCATTCTTTCCCGGAGGCCCCTATAAAATAAAGTCACATTTCACATTTAAAAACGTGTACATGAAAGCACTGGAGGAAGATGAGGATGTAACACTGGCTGGCATCGTTGCTCATACCATTGGTCCCACTTTGCCCTCTCCTGCTTGACCCCTGTCCCCTGGTAACCCTGGTTCTCCTCGTGACCCCGGTTGACCCTGTAAGAAAAACAAAGTTTACTTCGCCATCCTGCACCTCAGATAATGTCAGTTCAGCCGTAATGTTTGGCAGAGAAGCTGCTACAATCAGCAATGCCTGCTGATCCCAAAAATACCACTCTGTTTTTAATCTGCGCCAAAAAAAAAAACAATCTACGGCTGACATTTTGGTACTCAGAAGAGAAAACGAATGGGTGATGAGGGTGAGCGATTTGACACCATAAATCCAGCAAATGCCCCTTGTCCAGCCTCTCCCATTCCGTGCCCTCGACATCAAGCTCTTCACAGCGAGGAGACGCTCATAATCAGAGCAACGGTCACAGTGCGGTGGACATAGAAATTGCTTTTGCTGCTTTCAACAAAAATGAATTGTTTTTCTTATCCGTGCCCAAAAAAAATCAACAAAAGAACACCTGTGCATGAAAAAAAAGCCATCTCAGGCAACCTATGAAGCCCACACACACACACACACACACACACACACACACACACACACACACACACACACACACACACATACCCACACATAGACTTTCTTGGAAACTTCTGAAATTACATTACCTTTAGTCCTGGGGGTCCTTGAATTCCCTGTGGTCCTGGATCTCCCTGTAACATCACAAATCACAATTACATGTATTCTGCGACTCAAACAAGCTTAAAATTAAGCCTCTTTTGAATAAATCACTTGGAGTTAAAAGCGTGCGTGTGTTGCAATTCCTCATGCACGGAAATCCGTGGGCCTCGGGGCCGCACCTGGCAGCTGTAAAAAAGCAGAGCTGCTGTGAGCCAAATCTGTTGTGCTGCCGTGTTACTTCAACGTGATATGTCTTAACAATGTTTTTCCTGTTCGCCTCGTCAGCAGGACGGCCACATGTCTGGGGTGAAAAATGATGAAGAGACATGTTGAGCTGCAGTGCAAAATGTGCCTACTCAGCCTCGTTTTTCTCCCCATACAGCCGGTCATATTGTGCTGTGGTTCAACATGTACTGCCGGCTGGGAGATGTTTACAAGCAGAACACATGTGGAAGGCCGAGACTGCACGTAAATGAGGTTTTTCTGTTACTATAAGGAAGAATGAGCTGGTGAACATGCATTTCTACCATAAAAATATTGTGTCCTGTGACTCACATTCATACACAGCACTACTTTAATTAAAGTGGCATGTCTTATATCTCAAACCTCACTGACCAGGGCCCTGTGCTATGAAGCAAATTTGACTGGGGACAGGGAAAAAAAGTTTTGACAGAGCCAGGTTGTGAGCTTGCTTGGCAAAAACCTGAATCTCCAGTCATAGATAATGGGTATCGCAATGATGGTTACCAACTTCCTTCAGACTTTCTTCTTTTACTAACATTCCCATACAAAGGAGCGTTTGGTGCATCATTTGACCCTTATCCTGCACAAAATGCAAGGCATACTACTTCAGATGGGAAATGTGAAAAAATAAGCCTTTAGGCAACAACTAAACTTGATACAGTTTATTCAAACATTACATTAAGAATTACATTTAGGTCTGGCACTGTCACATCTTAAAGGATATTTGGGAATCGTTTTGTTTTTGGCCAGGGGGGTGAGAAAGTGAATTAATTTTATTGATTGAATGTTATCGGTGATGAATACCAATCCAATAATCCTTTTTTTCAGTGTTCTCGTAGCCGTAATATAGCAGCAGTGTAACTACCCATTCCACAGTGCTGAAGTATCAACAGTAGGCTATTCCCTCAGCAGAGAACGGGTATGGCTCATGACAATTGATTATAGAGTGACGATATTTCCAAAGAAACTGTGATGTGTGCTTTTTTTTTAGCTGATTTCTAACCAAAACTATACTAACCTGGTCCAAACCATGGTGATGTAGCCAGGTTAGAATATAGCCATGTTTGTGACACAGACAATTCTGGACAAGCCCTTATAGTACAAACTCGATATTAAACATCACTTTATTTTAAACTTTAGTGGAGATGAAAAAGTTCCTAAATATAACAACTACTGTACACGGCAGCACAAACGTGTACACAAGGCATTTTTGTATGTGATAGAACTTTTCAGCTATTAAAACACGGAGCTTGAATATTTCACTCAGTGAAAATGTTGTGGATATAGACAATTTTTGTTAAAGTGTCAAAAATGGTATTTTACTGAGAAACATTAGTATCTCATCACGAGGAACAGGAAACAACATTTATGAATGTATTTCTTGGTTTAGAATGCTGAACCTACCCTTTAAATCCGATTGTAGGCGTGAATAAAATAAATCACAAGGTCATGTATATATGACATATGAAAAGATTTTACCAATTAAAAAAGAATATTTCACAATCTGTCTTTTTCCCTTTAAATGCCCTGATACCATATAACTTACACATACATTTAAAGACTCTGTAGCTTAAGGTTATTTTAGCAAATCTACAAGATGTCTGAGGTATACTTCAGTATATTTAAGTGATAAACACAGTGTGACAGAAAACATATGTGTCTTACACTTTGACCGTCTTTCCCTTTCCCTGGTGGTCCAGGGGGTCCAATTACACCGGGCTCTCCGGGGGGGCCTGTGGGACCTGCTTGTCCTGGTTTACCTGGTTCGCCCTAAAAGAAACAACAAAATTAAGAAAAAACTTTATTGACTCTCAACAATAAAAAAGGTGCATCAGCAGGTGCCTTTTATACTTTTACATGAAGCCATTATTGTTCAGAATTCTATGTTGTGAATGGTTTCTCATTTTAATGCAAAGTTACTAATGACAAACAATACTATTATATTTTATTAACTAAAAGTAGGTAAGTGAACGTCAAAGACAAGGTGGGAACATATCACACATTAAAGGTGTGACACTGCAGTAACCTCTGAATAAAACCACATACGAAAAAACAAAGAATGAAAATAAAGACACCAAAAAAGCCACGAGACACAGAAGAAAGTGTTCTGAAATGCAATTGTGAAACTTCACAGCCACATGTAGCTGCTGCTGCTGCAGGATCCAAATGAATTCAAAGACTGCTGAAACAATAATGGAGGACATGCAAGGTCACTCTCTCCTCTGCAGTGTGACTCAGAATCTGCCTTGCCAGAACCGTTCTGAATGTAGTTGGACTACTTTCGGAGAAACATCCAATCGTAGACAAGCATAGAATTTTTTAAGAATAGGCTGACCTTGTCTCCTCTCTGTCCAGCTGGACCAGGAGGTCCAATGATCCCTGGTATGCCCTAGAAGACAAACAATTGGTAGTTTAACAGTTAATTACTTTATTGCCACTAGATATCGTTCGTATTTTGTTGAAGAAAAGACATATACCTGTGACTAGCACCTTAATTTAATTTCAAGAGTTACAAAGGACTTACCACATTCCCTGGTAATCCACGGGAACCTGGAGGGCCAGCAATGCCAGGTGGACCCTGGGAGAAACACATCAGCCGTTACAGCTGGAACTGTACAGTACATCTTCCCATTTGGTGTAAAAAGGTGCATTACATGAAATCATACAACTTACAGGGTCTCCAACACGTCCTGTTTCTCCTGTAGGTCCAGTATCACCTTTTGGACCCTGGAGTTAAAATGTAAAATCAGACCTATTCCACTTTAAATCACTCTACAACACACTGACAGGATCACAGGTGTCTTACCATTGGTCCAGCTGGTCCCTTAAAGCCTTGCTCACCAGGTAACCCTCTTTGACCCTTTGGACAAGACACATTAAACAACATGAGTTTTAATGTTGTGTGCCTACAAGCCAATTAGAGACATAATCTTGTCAAAATTATGATGTCATGTTTCTCATAAAGCTGTAAGGACTATTATGGTTCAAAGATATGACATTAACTAGATTCATGCAATGAAGGCTATAGATACTAACAACATCCATCCAGGAAGAATAATTACAATTTACTGTTATTGATCATCTTCACAGGGTGCTTGAAGAAGTCAAAGATAATGGACATGTATGCTAGCTAGGAAGTGTGGTTTTAAACATGGTGCATGATGCTGCTTCCAGGCCAACTTCAACCTAAATATACTGATATATTCCTTCATTCTATTTTGGTCCAGCTAGTGTAATGTAGATATATATACTGAAATGGATAGAGAATCAGGCCATTGTTATACTCTCTCTTACAGTTTAATTTACTCAGCCAATTAAAGAAGGTCCCTCGAGCTCACATGTTGAAGCAGTGATGCCCCACTGCTGCCATACTGAACCTCTACTGACATCTAGTGGAAGCTTCTGCATATTGTCAGATGAAGTTTGGTTATGTTAAAGGAAAGAAGACAACAGAGACAGATAAACTCACCATCTCTCCTGGCTTCCCTTGATCCCCTTTCTCTCCTTTCTCTCCAGGTCTTCCCTAGAGGCATGAGCAAACAATGCAATGAGAAGTTCTGATAACAAATTAGGTAGGTGAAGAACAAAAGAAGATTCAACTCTTCAGTACAGGATTATATATATAAAAAAAACAATATATTACTTTGGCAATAGTGAAAGTTACCCAGAGGTATGAATAGTGCTTGAGTTAAAGTCATAAGGTGCTTTATACAACAGGAAGGAATTTTGGTTGAAACTCATATTCAGCAGAATATAAAGAAACAACAGCGCTGATGTTATGTTAGAGACGACTATGTACTGTGGTGCAGAGATGTCTGCTGAAGTTAGCATGCTAGCCAGCCAACCCTGGTTCACTCTAGTCCAAACTTTCGGAGCTGGCAGCCTAAAAACACAAATCTTCCAGAGTTCCCAGTCCCTACCACTAGCTGCACGGCTAACTGAGCTAACTAGCTAATGGCAGTTGCAGTTAGCTACAGTTAGCTGTTACTCTGGTGATATGCTGCCTCCTATATGAATTCAGCAGGTGGCCAATTCTTACATATTATATTAAATTATATATTAAAGTTAATTATACGTGTGTATCCTGTATATTGTGGGTCAACAGATTACAATATTGGCCGATTATCAGCTGTGATATCCAGAATGTTTCTGATGTTCAGAATTTGTGTTCTTTTTCTGATTTTTGCTGATGAAGTAAATGTATTTAAAAATGCACTACTTTGGCTCAGATGCAGCATGAATCTGCTAACTAGTAACGAGTCTACTCACAGGTTCACCAGGCTCAGGAATGACATTTGCCACCTGTGAAGAATAAAAAAAATAAAGGTAAGAAATACAGTGAAGCAGTATCACCACCATTTCTTCCATCATAGTAATTTCATATATTGCCTGTCTGTGACCGTGCACCATGTTAACAGGAACACGAGAAACAGCAGGAGTTTTACTTACATTTCCTGGAGTGCCAGGTGGTCCCCGAGCTCCCACTTCACCCTGAGGCAAGAGAAAATATGTTCACATTGTCTGCATACTAATGACCTTATTACAGCTAATACTGCAGGGTGGCCATTACTGAGACACAAGAGGATGACTCTGTGACTGCTGAAACACGATAGGATATGCAGCATGGATTCAGCCTCTGCATTTAAATATGCTTGACAAATGCTTATTTCTTATTTACCTTGTCGCCCTTATCACCTTTCGGCCCAAGTGGTCCATCCTGTCCTCTTTCTCCCTATGAAAGAAAAGCCAAAATCAACATTTAAAACATTTACAACAGGACTTTTTTAATTGGAAAGAGGAAGTCACGTGTGTCTCAAAGCAGCATTTGTGGACACCCAGCAGCCATTGAGGTTGTCCCTGGAGATATCCCAGCCAAATTAGGAGCAGGTAAATTCACTAGAAATCATTTCTGTTGCTTAATAATATTAGAAGCCTCATGAGAACATCTCCCCGTGCACTGCTGTAGATATGACACAATTTAATACTTAATCAGGAATAACTTTGTAAAATGTAGGTTTATAGTGAACAAACTCCTGGTGATGCTCAATAAAAAGCTGAAAGAAGCATAATCACACCTACCGGGACACCTCTGTCTCCTCTTGTTCCATCAGCACCCGGCTGTCCAGGGGAACCACCTTCTCCCTGTCAAACAGCAACATACATGTGGCGTTATAAATTCTATTTCATTATCTTACAAAATGTCCCAAAAGTCAACAGCTGTTCACTCACTCTCTCCCCCGGAGGTCCTCTCGGTCCTGGAGGCCCTTCATCACCCTGAGGAGAAGAAGCACAGCCATTAAAATGTTAGATTTGCATATGGAAAACACACTTGCTATCTCATAAGCTGCATATGTCTTCGGTCGTGTCCACTGCGTTGCTGGGTAAGATTAAGTTGGAGTACCTTAGGTCCAGGCTTGCCAGAAAAACCATCTGCTCCGCGTTCTCCCCTGGGTCCCTTCAGAGATACGAGATTTCGATTTAGATGTCACTCTTTCAAAGAACTGTATTTACCAGAAACATTTGCCAGTAACGGTGTGTCGTAGCCTTAACGGTAAACCCAATACAGCTCAGTTTCAACTTATTGTGGGAATCAAATTTGTTAAACGAGGGATGTTTCTTCCAAAACATGTATATATATTTATATGGGTGTACTGTGGATACTGTACTGATTTTTTGGATTACCAGAATGAATGTTTTTTGTATTTGTTTTTTATCTGATTGCCTATAAAATCAAGTTATTTTCAAAATACTGATGCAGCATGCACTCTGCAAAATAACTGATAACTGAGGTTAACTTATATAATTAGTGGAGTAAAAAGCACAGTGCTTTCCTCCGAAATGTAGTGTGGTAGTACAGAGTAGAAGCAGAAAATGGGAGTACAAATAACTAAAAAATGCCCTTAATTACAGCACTTCTGTGAATATACTTAGTTACATTCCTGCACTGTTGCTTAGCCTAAAATTCTACTGCACTACTATTCTGCCTCACTTGATTTATATATCAAACAAAGATTCAGCCTAGGAATAGGCTAGGTGATGCTAGCCTCACACTGATGTTCTCTGCAAAACTGTGATAGCTAACACAACCAGTTTCTTTAGCATATGTATGTTTATTTGTTTTGCTACTCAAACATTTAAAAAGGTACAAATTCTGTTAACTTGTGACTTGTGGCTGAGAGACTCTGCAGTCACAACCCTCACGGAGCCGAGCTTAACAACACACGTTCGACATATTCTGGCCTTGTAGAGTCGACGCGGCTAACACAGCAATAAACAGTTGTCTGCTTACACATTCAAAAGCAAATCGTCATCAGCATCCATTTGAGGAGATGTTTTCTGGTCATTGGATTAACCTTTCTTGTTTTCACCAACTCCTTAGAAACATATCTTAAGCTGCTAGATGCTAACCTTAGTTCAACAGCTAGTTTGTAACTTTGCTGTTTGCCAGCGTACAGTACGGCTTTCAATTCTATTTCACTGAAAATGGCTGCCTGCCGCAGCTGGAAATGAAATCAGTGAGTGCAGTGAGATTGAACCAAAACACTAAAGTTTGCAGACGTTAGTGTTTTGCTAAGAATATTATCAAGAATGAGCAATAACACAGAAAAAAGCTGAGCAGAATGCAGACTGGGTGATTATTCTCAGTAATAATTCTCAGTTGTTTTGTCAATATAAGTGACCCATTTCATATTACAACACATTATATCAGCCATTGCTCATATTAAATTATTGACTGGTTCAGCTTCAAACTCTACCTGCTAGATTGGTTCACTGTGAACATGGAAGGCAAAAACAAGAAGGAAAAAAAGAAACAAAGAAACAAGGAAAATTCATTTTAAAGGTCACATTCACCATTGTGCCGTCATTTCCAGGAAGACCGTCCAGACCATCTTTTCCAGGAAGACCCTTTGAAGATAAATGACAAAAGGTTGACATTTAGTGACATGGATGGAGGAGAGATTGAACACAGATGACTCAAAGTACCATTTACAATACAATGTATTTTTATTTGAGAATAAAAGGCCAACTCACAGGCTTTCCAGGCTCTCCGGGTTTGCCTGAAAATCCAATTTCACCAGGCAGACCCTTCATAAAGAAACAAAAGGTATGTGAGCTTTCATCCTGCGGCATAAGGATCGTACATAAGGATGAATGTGTCATGATTTGTACATCTTATCACTTACAGGAGGTCCAGTGTGTCCTTGGCTTCCTGCTGGCCCAGGTGGACCCTGAGGACCCTGCAAAATGAAAAATAACAACAGTGAGAACAATCAATCAAACGCTGATAACTTGATCAGTATTTCATATTATACTCAGATAATGCAAGTTTTTGAAAATATGTACATTTGTAGATAGAACTGTTGAAACACTGTGCCAATTAGCCATATATTTAGAATACTCTCTTGCCAAAGACAGATTTTCCCTAGCTTCATCCATATGGACCTCTCTAGACGTTAGTACCAGTGAGTGGTCACCAGAGGGCGGTATTAAAGCACTGTTTACAGCTCATTCAACCTTGGATACCACTTGCAGACAGGTGCATTTCTATTTTGCTCCAGGGAGCAATTTGGAAAATTAATTGACATAACCTGTTGGTTTTAAATAAAGCTTGTTTATTTTCCCTCCATTAAAACACACAGTGAAGACACCTCTGAGAGAGCAGTAATTTTGTGCTCCGTGGGTCACACAAATCCATCCCACACAAACCCACACAATTAAAAACGCTGAATGAATTCTCCTCCGTTCTCCTTGAGAGGTCATCGAGGTGCAAGAACAAGCACCAGCAGTAGCTCTTACATAAGCAAAAGGTCATTTTAAATAACATGTGTGTACATTTTGCCTGTTATGAAACTGAAATGTGTTCTTACAGGGGGTCCAGGAAGGCCATCAACTCCAGGCAATCCACTTTCACCCTTCTTTCCCTGGAAGACAACAGTCAAAAATAAATTCAAATTCAAATTAAAGAACATTAAATGCATGAGGTGAACTGTTTTTCTAGGCTTTAACAGCTACTACTGACAAATGACGTCATGTAATGGCTCCCATTCAGGGGTTTCGACTAACCAAGCTGCTTTTAAACATTCCTATAGTTGCATTTTAAGGCCCATATATTTCAAACTTAGATTTATTTAACCGTTCACCACTCTCCACCAGAGTGCGGCGGGTTTGAGAGGGCTTTGAAACATCATTGAGAAAACAAAGCTACAATATAAAACAGTGACACTTAAATTTACAAGTCATTTCATTTGTCGTTTCATTGCACAGGATGTAATATCTGCAGATGGAAGTCTCTCAGTCTAAACAAAATATTTAAGTTGCTAGTGAAGGATCATGGGAGCTGTTGTTATTGTTAAATAACCATTGCTGACGAAATGCTATCTGACATGACTTGGATAGAAATGTTCACAGACAAGGTAATGTTTTATAGATTCACGTTATGTTTAGTACGTTAGCCAACTTCCTCGCTGTCTGACTCTGTCCCAGAAGAACCAAAGGAAACAAACCTTGAATAAAATTATGTTCTTTTTTTGTCTGGAGTTGAACATTGTTGGAAACATTTGATATAACGCAACTCAACTCAACAATATATACAACAGTAAAGGTCTAGTCGTTATTTAGCATTTTAACGCAGAAGTGTGAGACTACTTCCACTTTCCTCCAAAAGAATAAATTGTTGAAATTGAGATTAATTAACTTTGTCCTTACAAATCTGAGATGGTTATTTGGTTGATGTTTAGCTAGCTGTGTTGAGCTTAAAGGCAGTTCTGCTCTACAGAGTCAAAACACATGTCTCATACATGTTTTAACATTTAAAAATCATTATGGCATAAATTTGCTCAATTTCTGTCTAAATTCTTGGGCTCCAGAAGATGCTGTCACATAGAAAACTGCTCAATACAGAGAGCTACATTTGCCCAGTGAAAGCTAGCTGGTGAGATGGCCACAGCTAGCCTTAGCTAAGCTATACTGTAAACTAAATTTACTTACAAATTTCCACCCTAACTCTTTTCTTTGTAACTGGAGAGAAAAAAATAAATAAACCAGTCAGATAATTCAGCCGGTTATTCTGCAAAGTTGAGGCAGCAACTAAACCTAAATCGTGGCTAAAGCTAACTAAACTAGTTTAAGTGAGTAGCGATAACTTTCCTGCCAGCTTTCCCGTCGAGTGAAACTTACATGATTTGGCTTGGTTAAGCAGATCATTTAAATTAATTATTTTTATTTTTTGTTAGTCTTACTAAAATGTCAAAGAAAGTGTTAACATGACATCTTGTCTCTGGATGATGTTACTCTTTTTTCTCCTCTTGCATTCCCAAAATACTGTCACATTTCCATACGTCTGTCAACACAAAAACCCTGACACCTGCTTTGGAAACCATTTTCTGTCTTATTTTTCTCTCTGTTGATGCCGTCCTCTGCAGCCCTATAAGACCGTCCACGCTCCAGCCCGGGCTGCTCTCAGCTGTCATATCAGGATAGAGGTGAACAGACAGGCCTCAGCAGCCGTGACACACACAACTGATGAGAGCTTTGCTGCAGTGGAGGTGAGAGTGGCTCAATCTATACCGACTCAACCATAAAGCCCTCTCTATCAGCACTGCCAGCAGTGGCGACTGCCCTATTATCACAGCTTTCAGCCCTACCTTCATCCCCCCTTCACACCCTCTCCCTGTGCATCTTCAGCTGAGGTATAACAACCCCAAAGCTGGGGAAAATAGGTCAAGCTCCTCACCATCTGTCTGTTTTTTTCTAGGATACACTTGGAAAGCATCCCGTGTGACTGTAAAATGCTTCAGCGGGACGGGACCTCCAATGATATTAAAAAATAAAGGGCCGCACAGAGGACAATTTTCTTCATATCGTGGAATCTGAACCCAATGTGATCGTGTTATTCATGTTAAATCCCTCGATCTCACAGAAGCTCGTCTGGCGGAGGGCAAAGCATTCTGGTGGTGGAAAAAGTCTTTCATTTGTGGCCAGAGGAGGCTTGCCTCGCCTCCGCTGCCCAACTGAGCAGCTGCAAATGTTAATTCCAACATATTGCTGATGAGAAGTTAATTGCTCCCAGTAGAAAGGGGGAACAGAGGTCACTATCTTTGTTAATGTTTTTGAGGAACAAATTATGTAGAACTACTGTGTCTGTTTTAATTACACACTGCTGTGCGACGGGACCACTGTGGAGTGAGACGGAGGGAAAGGAATATGAGAGACGGGGGACAGTTTTTGTAGATAAAAACAAGGGCAACAGCATGAATTCTCATTATCATGAGGAATATATATCAGTTTTCTTAATTCTACATAATCCCAGTGGAATATGATAAAATGCAGTTATGGGACCACAGTGTAAACTTCCAATTACTGCTTATTAGAGTTTTGTTTTACAAGAGCTTCTCTGGAGGCATAATAATCTCATTTTAGTTAAAACTCAGCAGGCGGGTTTTTCTGCATATGTGAAGTCAGACAAAAGCTGAAAAAAGCGCAGAACTCCCAAGACAGCCAGCATGAAAATAGCTTGCATGTATTTTTTTCCTTATTATCACATTATTGTTTTTTTATTTAGGCGTTACAAGGTTTCTTGTAACACAAAAACAACAGTGTTATGGTGTCAAATAGTTAGAGGGACACTGTTTCTACATTTAGCTTGAAGCCACTGTAGAGCTCTTCTGTGTTTGACCAACACACAACAGTCGTTTTCTAACCTAAATGAAGCGTGTTGACACTCCCAGCACGTTCCCACTTCCAATGTGTCAAACACAGCAGTCGCGTCAGTGACCCTAAGCCTCTAAGTCTGATGCTGCAGGTACCCCTTTACTTCTTGTTGGAGTGGGTGGAAGAGTCAAGACTCAACAGTGATTTGTTTTTAATTCATGATGCAGGTAAGATAGAGCTGCCGCAAGTGATATATTTTTTTTTACCTAAAATTAGTGTTAAATACCTGTATATTCCAACAGTAATCACTGTTATAGATTGTTTGGAGAGAGTGTAGAGAGGAGGGAGGGGATTGATAACTGCAAAACAGACAGGAAGTGAGCTAAACCGATGACAGATGAAGCTTACAGGAGCTTTAATTTACATATATGATGTAAGTGTGCGTCGTACATGACTTACGACGTATATATTCATATATTCATGAATACAGTATCACTGTGAGCGGCAATGCATTCTGGGGGTCACTTGGGTCAGTACTGTACATTTCAAATGCACAGATGCATTGTGGGAACCCAATGAACAGCTTTTTCAGAAGTATTTTGAACCCTCATGCTAGTAGAAAACTTATGCCGAAGTCTTTGGTATGAATCTGCGTTGTCATTATTGGTGCTATTCATGTGTATACGTCATTACTGTGCATAGCATGGAACGAAAGATTAAAAAAAGGATATGTTTTTAAGCCTGATTCAGGACCGCTTTACAGTGAGTGCATTTCAGCAATTATGAAAGTAACTTTGAGGTAACTGAGACAGATTATCAAGGTAACGTTCTGCCTGAGGTTCAGTAAGAGGCTGTCTACATCTGTGGCAGTTACAGCGAATGTTACAAAGCTCTTCTGAGCAGCAATCTGAACAAGTGAAACACGGATTTGTAATCCGTTTAATGTACATTTGCTAATGTTACCAAGTCACATGGCAACAGTTAAACATCCCTCTTTGATGCAAAGTCTGTCCTGTACAGTAAAAGTATATTAAGCTACAAGACTGAATGTAGTTATTTCAACCCAAAACGTGACTAACATTGTAGTTTTGGAGCCTCAACCTAACCAAACTGTGATCTTTGACAACGTTAATAACATTATAAAAAATCATTATATGTCATACAAACACAACTAACCAGAAGTTGCATATATGTACTATTGTCCTCTGGCAAAACTGATGTGATACATTTTTTAGAATGAGGTACTGCCTCAGTAACTACCAGACCTACCAGTAAGTTAATAACTGGTGCAATCTTGCCATACAGAGTTATAAGTTAATGGTTCTGCACAAGTTCATATTTGCCATATTAGCCTAAATCATGGACACTTAAGATTTTCTTTGCAATCCAATAACCAAACTTGTACTGCTTTTGCCCAATGATATACTGTAACTCAACCACTGACATTTGCTCTACCATCGGAACAAACATCTACAAGAGAACCCCAGTTTGTCCTTTCGATATGTGCTGTGAACTCAATCGTAGATATTAAAACTGCCAGAAACAGCAGTAAAATTATATTAAATTCTTACCCTCTGGCCGAACTCTCCAGGCTCCCCTGGTAGACCCTGATGACCCTGAGGACCCTGTGGAATAAAATGTTCAGCAGTGTATTCTTGAATTGCCCAGCATTACATCTGCACAGGTGTTTTTTTTCCACTACAACAAAATATTAAACGTGAAACAGCAGCTGACAGAAAACATAGGAAGGAAGTAATAAATCATGGTCCTTACAGGAGGCCCTTGGGGGCCTTCAGGCCCTGGAGGCCCAGGAGGTCCAGCATCTCCCTAAAACAGGTCAAACACATGAGTAAGCTATAATAAATAACTGCATATGATTTAGCTTGTATTATTATGGGAGATTACAGTTACAGTTTCTGTTGCTACTGTTGAGGAAACTTACAGTATGTATAGTGTACAATGAAATCGATGTGTTTATTTTTCACATACAGGCTTATTTCATATAAAGTAAGTACACCATAACATAGTTGTATTTGTGCTCATGTTGATGACTGCATTTGTCATTATGGCATTAACACTATATTTGTAATCTGCAACCCACCTCTTCTCCTAATGACCAGTAGTTAATTAAACCATACTAATATCATTAATACAATTCGGTAGTCTTTAAATACTTAATCACATGATAATGTGGTAAACAAGATTAACTATTTAATCACTGAGCAGTTACTTACCTTTTCGCCCCGTAGGCCTTCTTGTTGAACCTGGAGTAAAAAAGTAAAGATAAATACATTTTTCAAATCATCATTATCGGATTCATTGTGATACCTTGGGCTAATTACTCTGTCTCACTACACATTTGACATGAAAACAAATTTAAAAAACCCTCTATGGCTTTGTATGGAAAATGATCATTCTGCTCATTATTTTTTAAGGAAACGTTTATGTAAAAGTTATGTCAAAAGTTATTTAAAATACCCATCACATAAAGTATTCAAAATGTATATGTGATGTTTAATATCACATTTAAAAGGGGACAAGGATAAACAACCTTATAGTTTAAGAGCTTGGCACTATTTTTAGAATTTTTGAATTTTTAGAAAGAACTGATATGATTCATTTCTGATAAACCAGTTAATCAACTAATTGTTCAGCTTCTTCTGTCTAGAAATGTGCTTTTCATTGAAGAACGAGGTCAGTAGGTCAATCTTGTCCTTCATTACCTGGTTTGTTAAAATAATAAGTCATAAAAGTGCATGACTGTCTTTAATTTATACTTTAGTTATGTTTGTTTGTTGTTTTGCTTTTCTTTTTAAAAATGTTGTTAATCTTTCTAACTCCATGTTTCCATTATGTTCTCTACCCCCAAACAAGCCTGTAATCCACAAGAATATAATTCTTCCATCCTTTTGGTCTATTTTTGGTACTTACCATATCCCCAGGTAATCCGGGAAGGCCTCTCTCCCCCTGTGACGTAGTGCACACAAGCATGAAAACCCCATCATTAGAATCAAGACGCTTTCAGAGTAAAGCACCCTGGGCAATATGATAATGATACGGCAACGACCATAATTCATGAGATGACGCTTGTTAAAGAGCGTACTTATCGTCAGCCCAAAGGAAAAGTGAATCTTGTGAACGACCACGGGAAATTCTTTGTGCATATGTGTGAATGCGTGCATCCTTTTGCATGCATATGGGTGTGGTATCGGCATGTGCGCACCACTGGAAGAATCATCAAAGTCAGTAATTACAGACAGACAAATGAACTCAGACAAATGAGTGGGCTGACTTTGATGGTACACAGAGGAGACTGAGGAATGTCTGGAGAGTGCAGACAGTAGCTTGGGAAACCGATGATACTGCTTCATGATTTAAACCAGTGCAGCTTAATAATGTTATGCTTGCATGATATTACCTCTTTAATTGATTCTAATCAAGTGAGCAGAGTGTTTTGGGGCATACCTTTGTGCCTTTTACTCCGCCGGGCCCAGGAGCACCAACCAGTCCTCTCAGGCCCTAATACATTTTAGACAACAGACTCATTAGTACAAAAGGTGACTCATCAAATCTGTCAAGGATGAATATCTGTGGTCTGAACGTAGCTGTATGATCTTAAACAGAATCATGACTTACATCTTTTCCAGGAACACCAGGTTTGCCAGGAAATCCAGCTGAACCTGACTCGCCCTAAAATGGAAGTGTACAAGAGAGCATGTCTAAAGTATTTCTAGAAGATCGATGTTATAATATATAAGATAACATATATATATACACACATATATACATAAGTGATAAAGGTATACATAAGGTCATGAACAGTTTTACATTTAGTACCTCAAGAAAATCCAAGGAAAAAATCAGTAGTGAACCAAATGGAAAAAATGTATCTATCGTCATAGGATGGCGCTCAGTAGAGTGCATACCTCTGCCAATGCCAAACAGTCTCTTTCAATTCAATCAAGCTTAATCCAACATCAAACTCATTAGCCCTGTATCACTCTAAAACCATAATACCAGTCACCTCAATAGCCCTGATTTTTTTTTCATCAAGATCCATATATAATTCCCTGAGAAATTAATGGAAAAAGTGAAAAATGCCCTAGCACACAATGTTAAATAAAGTGAGAAAATGATCCTGGATCTGTCCCTTTATCCACCGGCCAAAGTTTCTGGGCTGAGACCAATCCTCCATCCAAGTTTCATGGAAATCCGTTCTGTTGTCTTTGTGTAATTCTGCTAACAAACCAACCATTCAACAGAAAAGATAGAAAGACACAGGTGAAAAACATGATCTACAAGGTGAAGGTAGAATACAAGACTCAAGGGTTGACAGCCAAGCTAGTAGCTCTGTGAGGCTGTACAGGCACAGCGCTCTGCTACAAACATCCATGACAACGGTGCTTTGAGCTAAATGCTAATGTCGGCACGCTAGCATGCTCACAATGTTCACATGTCCAGTCCAGTTGAGATATTTCTGTCTGATCCAACATGGAGACCTGTATGACTATCCCTAGAGGTTACTACGGCTAAAAGAGAACAGATTTGAAACAGCGGAGAGTGATGTTTCTCCCATAACACACCTCTGACCTTTCAAACACTGCCCTGACTTGTACCCCAGGTGACTCCTCTGAACCACCTATTCCCTTTATCACTTCACTGAGGCAAGTACTTTTCCAGTTTTCACCTACAGGAAATTGCTCACTGACTGACAGAAAGCTTGAAACCTGGCATCAGCATGTTTGAAAGGCGCTCCAGTATACCTAGATCCTGCTCCACATCCTCACGCCATATGCGAAAGTAATCAGTGTACCGATTCCTTGTTTACTGCTTTATACAGACCAGTTGTTAAAGCTGTTTAAGTTTAAAATGACGTTGACATCTCTGTATGATACAAAAGTAACTGCTACCACCGTTTCTTATATCGCCCTGCTCCATCTGTTACTCGTAGTGTTTCGGAAATCACAAAAACATCCTGACAACTTGACTTCAGATCAACCGATTCGATGCTGGGAGATAACCTTTCACAGATTTATTAGTCTGAATTGCACTTTAACATCATTGTGGCGGCAAAAGGTGAAAGGTGTTCACAGCTCAGAGGAAACTTCAGACATCAACAAAGCTTTCAACCGACCTGAATGAGCTGCATTATAGCCAAACGCCCCCACACAGTTCCAGACAGGAAGTGTGGCGAGTGAATCAAGGAAACCACATCTGTTTGCACCATTACGCCCCTCAGTTCTCTGTTCCTCTGAGAAGAATGGTCCCTCTCAGAAGTTAACCCTGTTGTCAGGGTTCGGAGTATGAACTCTACTTTGTACAGGTTCAATCTAACATCATGGTTCAAACCCCAGGACAAGCTGGGAAAACATGGACAGTAAACGACTTACTCTCTCGTCCCAAAGGAACTACTGTTTTGATGAAGTGCCCTTGAGTAAGCTACCGTACTCCCTTATGTTGAAGTAGGGTTATGTGTCCAGCACCAACAGTTGTAGCAGGCTGGTCATATGTAAGAACATGCGGAACTGTGATTCAAATTGGATATAATTTGATGTTTTCAATATCAGAAAAAGGAGGCGGTATAGCTTACCTTGTCTCCTGGAGCTCCTTTTTCACCTTTTGTGCCTGATTCACCCTACAACAAAAACACAATATAATTTAAAAACTGAATATGATTATTTACCAGTGTCAGATCCTGACCACTGCATTCAGATTATACTCACTGTAACACCTTTCGGTCCTGGCAAGCCAGATGTTCCTGCATCCCCTTGAATTCCCTGTATAACATAAATTGAACAACATTATATTCGTGGACATTATTCACTTGGCACTTTCTAAAAGTGTCAGAGTGACTCAGCAATATACAGCAGGCCAACTGGGAGACTGCTGAGTCAGAGCTGAATCAATGTTAGAAATGTAACGGACCAACCAAGAAACCTGAAACCTCCAAAAAAGAAACAGCAGATGTCAGTGACAGGACCTCCCATGGGAGAACCTTGACCTTTGAACTCTCACCTAACTTTCACTCTTCTCTCTTGTGAAGAATGGAAGAAATGTGTCCTCTCGCAGTTATTCACAAGGTGTCTTCATTTTTGTCTCTGCTCTATTTTTCGGTAAGGTATTAATTCAGAAAGTACTCTCATTTAAATAATACACCACAGTTTGTCTTGTTCTCGTTAACTGCAGTTGTGTCTGAGAATAGCTGTCGCCCTGACTGATATCTGAAGCCATTTGTTTACATCGTGGAACTCATTTGAAGCTGTGAAGACAGAATAACTGACAGCTTGTTTCCTTTTTGCTTTACAGCAGGTTTATCACAGTTAACACAGAGGGGAAAATGATGCTTTGTTCAGTATTACCAAATTGGTTTTAAAGACTTTGTCTTGAAAAAATTATGATACTGCTGTGTAATAGAAGCCCGCAACCAGGCCCCAGCAAGGTTACCTTTCGTACATACGCCATCACATCATAGCGCTGTCGCACTTTTTAACACAAAGACATTCTGACCTGTCACAGGTGTACATAATGAAACAAATATACTGAATTTGGCTCACTGTCACAGTGTCAGCATTAATGTTACTGATAGCACCTGTGCTTTTTCCTGCATATGCTGCTGTGAACAGGGCCTATTATACTGTCATACAAAGAAGTTAGCTGTCTTCCAGGGTCGGGCTAACAGCCTTTTTACTATTTGGGGTCAGCTAACCTCAGCCTGGAATATTGTGGCTTTATGCAGTTAAAATGGCTAACAAGGTAGCAAACAACTGCTTACAGACATAAGATAAGCTAGCCGTTATTGATTCCTCAGGGGGTGAATTCTGGTGTTACAGCAGCACAAAGACAGAAATGAGCACAGCCACATGGAGGAACCTACTGTATTCTGGTCCCCTGATGTATGTAAGTCTAATATTCACTCACATTTTTCTCTTTTGTCCCAGCCGACTTGCTCTGAAGTAGCTACCAGCTACATGTTTTCGACAGCTAACGTTAGTTGCTAACTCTGTCCATCTGCCATTTAATATGGTGGGTACTTAGCATACAAGGCTTGTCAAAGATTGAAACAGCTGCTCCTTTTGTTGCTGGAAATGGAGCCTAGTTAGAGCAGAAACACTAAACCGTAAAGTTTATGTGCAATAAAAAAAACAAAGCAATGAGTTAAAAGAAGCTAAAAAGGCAATATTTTGTGATAATTACCTGTAAATTAGCCTAATCTTTGTGAGTGACCCCTTTCCATTTCTGCAGCAATAGTCATTTGATCCATTAGCCAGGCTACGGTTAAAAACAAATAAAAAACGTGTTCCACTCAACGTTGGAAAACATATTTTTATCACATATACTGCAGATTAGGCACCATGTTACAAAGCTAGCAGGCAATTTTTAAGTTAATGTCAAAATAAGGTATATTAGGCTTCTAGTTATATCCGTATGAGGGTTCACCTCTCCACGGAGTGATACGTACTGTATCTGTTCAATTATTTATTTTGTCTTTTGCCACTTACACGTCACGTCTTAATGGTATACCGTATAGTGTGTCAGAGCCAGGGTTACGGGGTGATCTCTATCTTTCACATGCATCCTCAGTCCCGTGAGAGAAGCCTTTAGAGGTGGTTTATTATTCCCTGCTTCTATCAAAAGGGGGCAATCCTTCGCTCCAGTCCTCGCTTAAACAGCTTGTCACAGTCCACTGGCCAAACCTGAGCCAGCTCTCTCCTCTCCCTGCTGGCTCTTTTACCAGCTGCTGCCTCATCCAAGGGACAGTCAACCAAACTGCCCCCCTCTTTCACAGGAAATCGATCGAACGACTGAGAGGTAATTGTCCAGAAAAACGTATGTACGCCCACTTAACAGAACAAGTGCGACTCTGAGGCCAGCGCCGAGAAAAAAAAACAGAATGACTAAAGATATCCTTTTTTTTCTTTTGCATCACAAATTTAAAATCCTTCCAACAGTGAGGCCCAAATGAAAGGACCACATTTACACACCTTCAGTCCAGCTGGGCCTGGCTGCCCCTGAGCACCAGCTGTTCCTGCTGCACCCTGTTTACAAAAAGAACACACAGATGAAAACATTCGCATTTGCACAAACCCTGACTGAAATGATAAAAAGTGTGTCCCTTACTTTATCTCCTTTGTCTCCAGATAAGCCATCGATACCTGGCACACCACCAAGTCCCTGTTAGACGATTGGAAACACATAATTAATACCGGTATGTGAACTTTTATGATTGGACATATTGAAGAAAAATCCTCCACACGTCCAGTTTCTCGAGTGCCACACCTTCTCTCCTTTTTGTCCAGGAGCACCTGTCAACCCTATGCTGCCTGTATCACCCTGCAAACAGAAGGCAAGTGTTTACTTTGACTGGTCTGTAATACAGAAGCATGCAAGATGGCCAATGGCGACGATGGCGTGCTGTCAGAGTGTCAACCTGGTAGCACCACACAACACGGTTTAGTACATGGTGGTTGGAGGATTAATGCCAAACACAATACAAAAGTTAGAGATTAAATGACTTTTGACGAGGACGTTTGGACAAAAGAGAGAAATTCACACTAAGATTAGAACACAAAGAGAGAGTTAAAAAAATACACAAGAACACACACAAACTTTTGAGTAAATGTTTGGGAGCCAGAATATGCTAACAGCTGTCAACAACTTCACCGAGACCCACTATGGTCTGGTCGCCCATCCAACTCAAGACTCAAGGAACAATGGCTTTCTATTGTCTTCACACCGTTGCACTTTTGGTTTGTACACTGATGTCGTTTGCAATGCCAAGGAATCCCGTCGAATCTGAAATCTGGACTGAGTGAAAAGTAATGGCTGTTAAATTACACGGTAACACGAGGTCTTGCCCACCACAAGACTTCCCTCTGCTTCATAAACCACTTTACGAGTCACACAAGGTTGCCCTTTAATTATTTTAGGAGCTTATATCATTTTAACGCACGTCATTTCTTTCATCACAGAGATTAGCAGAAAGGCCTCCGCTCTTCTGTGCCCAATAACAGAAATGACATTATCTATCTAAACGCTGCTACATGGGGAATTGCCTTTTCTTGTCAGTTATAGATGCAATTAGGAGCAATCAAAGCAGGATGGATTCACTTTCACCCCATACGACTTGATGACCGACATAGCCGCTTGTAACCGCAGCTTAAAGTCGTCAGCTTACGTCATGTTTTTGCATCAGCTTTCGAAAAAAAGCTTATAACAACAAATTGCAGCCTTCTCTTGAAGAAAGTGGAGACAGATGCTCATGCAGACAGCGAGAAATAGAAAAGCAGCAGGGATGCTCTGCATTAAAGTTTGATTTAACGCAGTTTTATAAAACCAGTAGCAAGATACTACAAAATGAAAATACATTTCTCATGAAATGAGTCTGGCTGCATTACTGATGTTAAAATGAGAACGTTCCCTACTCATTTTTTTTTTTTTTTTAATGAGAGAACATAGTTATTTACTGCAGGTACCTCTGTATTATCCAAAGCATCTCATAACCATTACAAAGAAACTAGATAATAAGATGAGAGGACCATGTCTTGTTTTCTAGACCTCTTGTGGCCATCTTAAGTGTCCCTCTCTGGACAGCTTGAATGATGCATGCATTGGACTTTGTCTGAAGGAATAAATTATACTCCCAGATGCCCAGCTGGCACTGCCAGCCAGTAGAGAGGCTGTGATTTGAACTGGGTGGGCGTCTGCGCAGGCCTGAGCTCTCTGCTACACATCCTCTGTGGTAACCTGTCCTGTAATTCTGACAATAACAGCTATGAGCATTTTTCTTGCCACTCCCTGACGGAAAAGAGGCCAAAAAGACAAACATAAGACAAAAGATAGTAAAAGAAAAGATATGAAATGTATTTTTTAAAGAAAGAACTGGAAATCAGTGTCTTATGTTTACATGCATATCAAATATGCACAAAGACAAAACATGTATTTGGGTTAACATGATGCTCATGCAGCATCAGTCATAGCAGGTCTACTTACCTTCTCACCTCTGTCACCTTTGACAGAGATTACTCTGCCCTGCAAATAATTAATCGATAAGGATCAATTATTATCGAGGCGGGAGGAAAGGCAGATGAGATAATAGCTGGAAGGCATGCAATCTGAAATAAATGGAACGTGTATGATAGTATATCTACAGTGCTAACAAAGCTCTGAAGCTATCATTAAAGTACTAAACACAGTGTGCTAAAGAAACTCAGTTAGCTGTTAAAAATCAACACTTGTACATTTGCACATTTTAAGTTTTCGTACAGTTTCTCCTTTTTGTCCTCTGAGCCCAGGCGGTCCGACGGCGCCCTTAGTGCCAGTGTCACCCTGAAAACGTATGTTCATACAATAAAAAGGCAGAAAACAACCGGGAACATAATGAAATTGTGTCACACACAAACGAGTACTTAAAAGCAATGGCGGATGACCTTATCACCCTTAGGACCTGCAACACCAGGTGCGCCGATCTCTCCCTGTGAGAAATAAAAATACGTTTGTCTTTCGAAAGCTATTAAAGAAAGAACTCCCACTCATCCATGGAAATAATAGGCAAGGATTAGGTCTGGTAAGGTCAGGTGCTTTTACCTTCTCTCCTGCAGGACAGGAGCAGTTCACTTGAGGCCCTCGGTGTTGCTCCACAGCAGTGGGTGTTGGAGTGGGAATCTGCACAGGGGGGGCCTCTGTAACGACTTTCTTTGGGCACTGAAAAGAGAATATAAAAAGCCAGCCATGATCATCAAACATATAAAACACAGCTAGTGAGAATGAAGTGGAAAGAGGATATGATGAGCATTAAGCCACTTGACAAAAAATGTATTTTAGTCTTGTAGTCCTTGCTGTCATTTTTCCCTTTCTAATAAGTTCAGTGTTAATCTCATGCCTGTGTATTAAGTATGGAGACAGGAAAAATCATATATACAGGGCAGTAGGGCCAGAGGTGATTATAAACCTGGACATAAGGGAGGAACCATATAGATTCATAACAGAACTAGATGCTGGACCCAAAGATGGCAGCTATTGAGACAAATGAGAATTACCTGCAAAAAACATCTTGTGGGTTTACTTCCTGTTTATGTGGCAAATTGATTATGCGCAGTAGAGTTTTTCCTGCTAACCCCCACCCACAAGTTCTTACTCTGCCCATAGACATTGTGATGATTTAGATTTGTTCGTTGTTCTCCTTTTTACAGATATAAAGCCTTTATGGATAAAAAAAAAAAAAGCTCGATAGGGAAATGCTTTTTGGGCCGCAGGGGAATTTTTGGCTGCAATACCGCAAGTGACCACAGGGTAAAACTGGAAGCAGGGCTGAGTATTGTATCAGGGTCTGAATAATAGGCTACATGCAGGGAGGGAAACATTAAGACTGGCTCCAATTTCCAAAAATACACAGACAACCCATTAAAGCTAACTAATTAACATGTTTTATCATATGTGTTTAATCCATAGGAAAAAAACAAAAACATAAAAAATGGCTTTAAAGGAAATTACATGCTGTAAATATATTCTAGCTAACAATGGCAGGCGCAGTGTTGTCTTTACCGCAAGGTTGCTAGCCAGCCAACAAAGACTCTAGGCATAATTACCAAAATGTCAAACTACACCTTCACATTTAAGCACTGGCTGGCTCTACCAGATATAAATGGTTGATTTATGTGTTTTTGTGACCATGAACTTAACTCTTTGTCACTGATACAGCTGATTACTTTTGTTTTTGTAGGTCAGCTGCCTAGCTAGCAGCTGACCACCATTGCTTTGAGCACATCTGTAAGCCTGTAATGATATTAAGTGGCTTCTTCCAAATTTAACTAGGTGGCATGTAAGCTGTAACACATTCAAATACTGAATGTTCATGTTAACCTCGTTGTGTGTTTTCACGCTAAAAATCCAAGTGTATTTAATTAGAGACTAGCTCAGGATAAAGACAAGAGAGCTTAAAGTAGCCTGCAATTGGACACAAATCTACATGATCTGCCTGTAACTTTTAATTTTAACAGAGCACGTCTTTTTCATGCATCCCTGCTTTTGCAATTTACTTAAAAGCACCATATTTGGAGACAACCAAATCTTTAATTAATCTTCATGATTTTTGACACTGCCTAAAATACTCACAGGTCCATTGGGAAGATCACAGCACGTTTCCAGCTCTGCATGCTTGGAATCACAGTAAATCATCATTCTCTGGAGGTCAAACTGTATGAACACAGACAAACAATTGATGAACAGATGAACCTCGAGAAAATAACCTTGCATTAAACAGAATATAATATCTCTGGAGTGCTGCATTTCACTACATGAGCATATCAGACTTGTGCATATACAAGTAAAGACTCACATCAATCGGCACGCTGTCATACAGCCTCTTGCCAATCACTGTTTTCCCCTGGATATCAATGTCCTCCCTGTCTTCAATGGGCAGGGTCTGGATGTGTTTGCAGTCCAGGTAAAGAGACACAGACTTGGCCTCCACGCTGAGGGCAATCTTGTGCCAACTGCGGTCAAACAGGTTGTCAACGTCAGGGTTTTTGAACACAGCTCTGACGGCATCCTTTGTCAGCCCGACAGCATTGTACTCCACCGCCTTGTTCTCACCGTCCAGGCGGATGGACACCTGACAAGTCAGAGGCAAGAGAACGTTAACAATAGAAGCTGAAAGATACAGGCGATCAAGCTCAAGCCAAAATATAGATATATACAGAGAACCTTTTTTCCCCTGAGGCCAGTTTCGATAGTAAACATAAAACAGACTCCATAAAGTTAAGCCAGCTTTAAAAGGTAGAAATATAGTATTACATGTAGTATTACTGTTTAATATTTTATTAGAAAATTAGAATCAGGAGTCTGAATTTAATTTTGTCTGGCCTGGCAGAGGTAAATACACTATTTCCAAGCTTTATGCCCAGTAATTTAAAAAGGATATGAATAGAAACCTGAGCATATTCTAAGTGAACCGTGTAATTGGCTAAATCCAGACACATAATAGTCACATTTATTACTATTTACATTTGGCTGACCCACCTGTGGGATTCCATATTTGTCATAAACCTGCCAGAGGTACCAATCTTCACGTTTTGAGGTTTTCCTGAATTTGAATGTTGTCACAAAGGCGTATTCATCTGGCAACCCTTGAGGAAACACATCTCTGCAGAATGAAAGCACAGTGTTGTTGTTAACATAAACTTTGTTTTACTCTACACATTGTGACCCAAGTAATGTACAAACCTCAAATAGAACCGTGTCTATGATTCACCTAGTAACCGCTTTGCTTATATATACTGTACTCTTTCTGCTTCCTAAGCATTTGATCACAATATACAATATATATATTATGTTGATATTTAACATTGACACATCAGTAAAGTCATGCGCCTTCCAGCGTGCATGGTACCAAATTTCAAAAAAGAATTGTACAATAGTCAATGGGGAGAGACATATTTTTAAACTTGAATAATAAATACAATGTTTGTCAATTTGAAAGATCATTTTGCCAGTCAAGAAAGTTGCATTTTTTCCGTAAAAATAGTAAAATTCCAAAATGTGGCTGTCACTTTAAATAGAACCACATCACTTACATGACTGCTTGGATTGTAGTCTTTCTAATTATATACTCTCACAGTTTTATGACAAATTGCTCTATTTCTATCTATTTCTTAGATTCTGTGGTGAATTAAATTACGATTACGATGTTAAAGTATTTCATTAGGAAAATTACGTGAACATTTTCAGTGCCCATACTCTAACCAACCAGAGCCTTTCCTCTTCACACTTAAGTTGTCGTACAGATTAAGCAAACAAAGATCTAACATGTTAATTAGTGAGCTTTGAGATGTTTATAGGTGGAACTGTAGCCTACGTCTGGACAACGCCAAGCAAGCGTTCTCTCCTTGTTTTCAGTCTTTGTGCTAGTCCAACCACCTACTTGCTGTAACCTCATATTGACAACTATAGTTTAATTGATTTTTGGTGAGTGAATGATTGAAAATTTGTCAGGGAATTTGGACACCAGAATTACACCGTCAACTAAAGTGACCCCTGCATTATTACCTGTAAATCTTTTTATCTTTTAGGGGCCCTGTGTCAAAATGTAGTTCAGTCTCCATTATTGTTTTTCAGCAATGCTGTGCTTGTTTGATACATATTCCTAAATAAAGTTAATTTGTGTATGATTACACACAACTAATTATCACACTTATTGGACCAGTTAATATTATTACTTATTCAGAACTTGCATGTACTATATCTGCCCAAGGGCAAATAATGTCTTGTGTGTGTTTCTTACTGTAAAAACAACTTTAGGTCTTTACAAATATTTAGAATAAGATGCATTGCTGTCTAACTGGATTGTCACTTACTCTGTTTGCTGTACAATGGGCATGGTTCCAAGGCGAACATAAGAACTTTCGCCATCATCGTCTCTGGTTCCCAGAACATCTCTCACGTTGAAGTACTTCATTAGGTCGAACCCTGCAGCAACACAGTAAATAGCCCGGTTGGACTCAAGACAGTCTCTCACACACATATATAAGCACACAGGGCTCTTGAGTTGTGAGGTTGAGTTATGGTTTTGTCAGATTTCTCAGGGTATGCTTGAGTTTAATTGGGTCAGTCCCACCACACCCTCCAGCCTCTGTGTTTGTGGCTTTTTAGAGGAGGATTAAAATAACAGTATTACTGAATAACTGGAAAATAGGGCTATCTGTTGGTCCTTAACGTTTGTCAGATTTGCCGTCAGAGGAAAAAACTAGCTGGCATCCCTGGTAAGGTCCTCGTGTGAGTCTGAGAGTGTGTGCACGTGTGTGTACGTTGCTCTGCAGTGTGTGATTTGAAGTGGTGTGACCACAGACCATATTTAGGTGGTTAAGAAAGGACACTCCCTTGTACAACAAACAAGCGCTGTAGCTATAGCAATGCCAGCAGCAAGACGAGAGCCTGAACAGCACTAATGCTGCCAGTTTGTTCAGCAGATCTCGCTGAAAGCTGGTGGTCATGTTTGTGGACTGAGCCCTTCTGGATGCAGACTGTGCCATTAGTGAGCCAACTGGATGAGGACTGCCTCAACATATTCCTGCATGGCCCCAGTAATGCAGCAAAATCTATGAGACGTAAAGTTTCCGGTGGGAATATTAACAGCAGCGCACTAATCTTCCAAAGAGGAAGCTGGGACATTAAGGTGGTAATGTGAGAGTCTGGCATAAGCTTAGTGGATGTTATTAGAAATAGCCTGGAAACAGGTGGTTAGACACACAGGCTGCCCCTGTGCCATTAGCAACAGAGTAAAAAATACCAGCAGAGAAAGAGCCATCACAACAGACTGAATAACTGAGGGGACCAGACGACCGCCATGCTACTCTGTCTGTCAGTGAAGGCCAGCAAGTGTCTCAGATGCACTGTTAGTGGTGACAGATTACTGTGCACTCAGATTTCTCCTTACACTCCCCACAGAGTGAAGAAGGATGCTTGTCATTCACGTCCATTCATTTTGGATGCTATTTGTTCACTTGCCTCTTTAACTTTTTCCTCTTCTGCTATATTTATAGAGCGCTGCCTCTACAAATACAAACACGGTGACCAGTTTGCTTTGATTCCTAAATTTTTGTTGTTTTTGCAGTTTCTAACTTCTGATGTGCTCGATCTCTATAGATATAGATTACGCAGATCTTCCGCATAGCTTCTGTATTGTGGGGCCCAGAGAGCGTGCGTGCGAGAGACTACCATCTGCTAAGTGGCTAACTTCTAAACGGGGATAATATCATTGATCATGTGGCTCTTCTGGACTTTCCAAATGTTGGCGGATCAGATGGTTTAAATTATGATGGTCAGACGCTTGAAAGCCTGGCGTTCTTCCTGGGGGTTTGAGTCCACCGTGTAGCACAACCGTGTTTAGCCCAGAGCAGACAAACCAAACACTGGCTGTAGTGGATGACTTGACTTTTTATCATCTTTAGCACCATTGTTGTTTCTTCCATTTGCTTGGTTTGAATCAGGATAACTGATTGTGCTGAAGCAGTCTGACCCATTGTTGTAGATGTGTTCTCTAATGGTACCTGCCTTCAAGTATCCCCATTTTTAATACCAAAAACAGTCATACTCACGTCTCAATACATGCAGCTAATTGAAAAAAGGCTATCGAATTCCGCTGATAGAAGTCTCATGTGAAAGGATGTGGCTTATTTTGAATGAGACAAAATCAAGTTACTGATGTTTTCTGGTGCTCAGCTCGATCTTTTAAGCATCGGTGATGTGAAAGGGATGTTTTGCTGCTTATCGGTCTTGTTTAAGGGTTTCTCGAGGAAGCCGTGCAGCTGCGAGTCTTGCTGGCCTTGATCCCCTCTGTCACCGCGCTTTGCATCGTGCACATACGCTCACCGCGCCGTTTCTTTGGCTGTTTGCGGGCCATCTCAGCACAGAGCTGTAATTTGGACTGGCAGTAGATAGCGTATAATCAACCCAAAAAGTTATTTTGGACAGCCAAAGGCGGCCAATGGGTGATCTGCGGGAAAAGCCAGATGAGTTCACTGACTGGGAAAAGCAAACGCATCCACACAGCATTCTTTTGATCAGAGCAGATGGCAACATTTGAGCAGTAGATAGTGAGCACAGAGCCGCAAAGACACTCCGCAGCCTCCTGTGTGCGCTCGGTACCCCGAGGGGTCAGACTAGATAAATACAAGTCTGACTCAAACCACAGCTCTCTTGGCTGTCAAATCATAATCAGTGGCAAATAGTCTTGACATTTCTCACAGAGCATTACGCTCTCTGTACCAGCGTAGAGAGCATTTGTTGTGTAATTATAAGTGGGAGTGTACAGGAGCTGCTGCTGTAGTGATGATAAATACTGTTTATCTTGTTCTCTCAGCCACAATCTGAAAATAAAGTACTTCACCCAAGTAAGTTTGACAATGTATGTCTTCGAGCAAGGCCACAGTTGTAGACTTAGTGCATTTTTGAAAACCCCGGACATCTTTGTCATGTCAGGGAGCTTCAGACCTCAGACGACTGTTTGATAACATTTAGCCCCATGCGGGACCTGGTGCAGGTCTGGGCTCTGAGGTCTGGTAATGACACAACTGTCTGTGCTACACTGTAGGTAGAGACAATAATCGTCCTTAAACTTTTTCTCACTTTGTGTAAGATGAAAAATACATTTTTCAGGCGACCTGCTGTACCCGCTTTGTGTTCCTGATGCTCCTTGGACTGTACTGTGGGAACTGGTAAGGGTATAAAAATCCATTTCTAAATTACAAATCTTAGACTTTGACAGTAACTGATGATTTAGAGTGATTATTATGACTGGTAGCTCTTAGCGGGGACCATTTGATTTGTGGTGCTCTTAGCTAAATGTAAAAGAAATTTAAATCAGAGTAGTGTCATATATTTTAGATGTAAGAGGTTCTCATATGATTTTTTGGGGCTTTTGCAACTTTTGAAATATTTTGGAACTGACATTAAAAGATAAGCAAAACACAGCCCAAAAGGATTTATTCCAATTAGAGTGCTTACAGCACATCTGACAAAGTGGTACATCTGCTTAAGAAAACATCAGTGGTTTAGTGATTTATCTGAAGGTTGGTCTGATTCCTCTGCATTTTAGAGGAAAAGCATAACCACATAATAAGCACTTGCCCACTGGAGAGGATCTGATGGTATGTCTCACCAGTGAGATGGGATGCTGTCAGCTATGATCAGACGCACACACAGTATACATTTCCAGATTATTCTTGATTGGCTGTTTAACTTTGGCCAGAAAACATGTTAACTTTATCTGTCAACTTGTCATGTTTAACTCAAAAGGTTTCCCTTCTTAACAGTGGGAGGAAACACTAACTTGGTTAAAAGTAAATTTACTCAAAGCCATACGTGATATATTCTCTATTTTATTGTATAATTTAGTTGAACTTTTTACTTGAGTATTACGTTTTTATGCTTCACAATACTAAATACCTCTCTTGGAGATACCTTTTACTCCAAACCGCATCCAACACTACATTACAATGGATGTATGACAAACAAATCTTTGACAAGACCATGTTGTGAAGGGTTCACTGCATTGTTTAAATATAGAATTTATTAAAAAAAAGTAAAAGTATAGAATGCAAGTCTTTCACAAAATTCTTATCATTTTTTGTTGCTACTTCTGAGAAGGACTATTCTTTTTAATTTTCACTTTATGGTAGGGCTACTTTGCTAAGGTAGAAAAAATAAATACTTCTTCCACCACGGCTTGGCTTCAAGAAAAAGTAAAAAGCATTTAATAGCTGCGTAACTTATAGGCAACCCATGAAATAAGCATTATTGCTGGATTGGAAATAAGGCCAGAGAATGCTTTAGATATCAAATATAAGTCTGTCATTGTCATGTGGTTCAAGGTGTACCCTGCCTCTCATCCAGTGCATGCTGGGATAGCATTATCCCAAATTTATATTTGAAACAAACTGCTCATTGGAATGCCTTCCATTATGAAATACTGTGATGATTCTTGAAGGATTTCATTGCTCTGGGTTTCAGTGAATTTTAGTGGCCCATGAAGGCTGAAAAGCTGTTTATAGCGGATTTTACAGCCCGACAAGAATGAAATTCACAAGGAACACAGACTACTTTGACTTTGGAAAATAAATAACTGGATATTGTCACAAAAGATTCCCTCAGCAAAATGTCAGTAATTTGCTATCAAAAACTCATATCTGTCCCCATCTTGTTTTAGCACATGTTGGTGTCAGTGTGCCAGCCAAATGTGGTAGGAGTCAAACTTTCTAAAACACAACATTCAGTGGTCTGACAACTCTCTTTCCATGAAGTCCAAACAGTCATGCCTGGGCATCTGTTTTTTCTCTTAGCGTGATGGATGTGGGTGGGAGACAGACAGGAACTCAGATCCCCCCAAAGACACTCTTGTAACAACATCCGACCCTTTCTGGATAAATGCTATTCTAGAGTTCTGAGAAATCTTCACGGAATATATGTAATAAAAGAATTAAAAGATGGAGAACTGACAAGTTCAACCGCTGAACTTGAAAACCACTGGCAACTCATCAGTGGCCCTAATCCTCCAACTCTGACACTCTACCTACCCCTGTAGCGTCTGTTTTTCATGTGTAGGCCTTGTTATACCCAATAATGAAGGAATCATTTAATGTGATACATGAAAACATAGCAAACTGTCAATAACATGATAACTTGACGTATAAAAAAATGTCCAGACTTATATTGTTATTACATTATTATAATATAAGACATATCATGTGGATCATTATTTTACCAAAACTGATGGTGTTATCATTTTAACTTATATGCAAAATGATTGTAAAAAAGCATGATTTTACAAAATGAATGTATTGATTATACAACTCAAGCCAGTTTGAATGGTACGTGAATGGATTTTCATTTCATATGGAAATGGTGGTATGCCAGTAGCTGCCTTGAACCTGAGACAAAAGACATGTACATTTCTTAAACATAGCAGCTTGGTTTCCACAGTCGTTAGCTGATTTTGTTTTTGGAGGCATATTGAGTTTTTATAATGGCAGCCTAAAACATAATAGAAAACGAATGTACCAGACAAGTAGCCCTTTCCAAGTCATGAATAAAACCAATTTAGTTTCAAATCAGATAGAAAGAGAGAAATTGTGAGTGAAACTCTCTTTTCATCGATCTTTGCATTTATACAGGTATGTCCTGATGCTGTGTCTCTTGATGTAAAAAAGCTGAATGTGGGAATCTCGGAAATGCTTTTAAAAGTAAAGAGCTGACTTTGTGGTTGAAAAGTGTCGCCAGCGCTGCATGTGGCCCGTGAGAGAAAGCAACACTTTGCACATACCTGGAACTTTTTCAAGACCATAACTGGTGCTGTTGGGCTTAAAACGATCGGGCTGGACCATCATGTCTGGACACAGGACATCTGAGGAGAGAGGACAATAGCTCAGTGAGACACGCTGTAAATCAGGATATGATGCTCTTTTGGGAACAAAGGGTAGGCAAAGAGAACTGCTGAAACACTTTCATTGGTAACTTTGTATGTTACTGTTCTAATCAGGGTATTGCTGATGAGTAACAGTGAGGGGTGATGAAACTTTATGAGGGGTCTATGGAAAAAGGTGGCTGATATGTGTGATATGTGATCTGCCCTCCATCGCTGCTGTCTGATGTCTGAGGAGCAGTGTGTGGGTGGAGGGTGGCTCTAAGAACAGGAGGCTTATCCACAGGCCCGAGAAGCAGTAACAGTTTAATATTTCAACACACACATATTTCAGTGATGGTGTTGACAGTGAGAAAAGCAACAGTGTCAGGTTCACTTTTCATTGGCAGGAGGGATATCTTCTATTTGTATCGACATGGCAGCATCACTACTAAAGACCACATATATGGATCCTGTTTAGTTTAGTGATGAAAGTGACATTTTTAAAGGTTCAGTGCACCTAAATTACCAAAGACAACAAACATGTTTTGTCACTTGGAAGTGGGGAGCTTTGATTATGGTTGTCATTGAAAAAATTTAAAGTCTTCTCGTCTCTTCTCAGAGGGCACTATCAACTGATTTTATTGGAGATGCTTTCTGCCTGAGAAATACTTCATCGGGAAAAGAGTGTGTAGCTTCATGAGGCCTTTTCTGGAAAGACGTCAAAATATTATGTTCGCACCATGTCTGTAGGGATGGCAGTATCAATGCTGGATTCTTTGCTGCAGACTGAAATATCAACAACTATTGGACAGATTGCCTTGAAATCTGGTCCAGAGATCATGCTGAGGATGAATTTCAATAACACTGTCTTTTCATTTTGTCCAATACTTTGATTTATGACCAAATACCTGCGAAACTAAAGACTGATAATGATGCTTTTTACCAACCGCTAGCATGCTAGCACCTAGATTAAGATGGTGAAAAGGGTAAAACATTTACATTTTGAAAGTTTTAGGGGCTTAGCCCGTTAAAATCACTCAGTCCCATGAGTGTATTGCAGACCTGGTTACAAGGACGTAGCTCAGTCCGGCCACTTTTGGTATTGCAGCAAAAATTCCTGTGCGCCCCGCAAAGCGTTCTCCCACAAGGTCACCATTATAAAGGAGACATCTGTAAAACTGTTGACAGTACACCTCAAAATGCAAACAAAGTCAATTATGACTCTTTTTATTATGATTTTTAGATCTGTGTGGGTTTTGTATTCATAAAGGTTTCGTAATACCAAGAAAAGCTGTTTAATACACCATGACCTCTTCATAATAAGTCTTTAGGCAGAGCAGGAACTCAAAGGCAGGGCTAGAAGGACAAACTCTACTGAGCATGTTCAGTGGGACGCCTCTTGTAAACCAAGAAGCTAGATAACTTTATTGCCTAATGTGCTAAGTAAGCGATTCTCATTGGACTGTATGGGCACAATCTTTGCGTTCCCTATCTAGTTCTTCAATAAGAATCTATGCTAAATCCCAGCAAAACAAAACGTACAAGAGCTGCTTACTTGTTTAAGTTTGTAACGTTAACCAGGTTAGAGTTGGGGTAACTTGTGACAAACGTGAAGGTTACTAGCACAGAAGTTGTTGATAGTGGAAGAGATGAGAATGCTGCCTGAAATAGTCGCCCAGTGGCAGGGGTTATACCAACAGTCTACATCCAGTGAACCCGCATCTTAGCATGCAGACAATAGCATTCAGCTTAATGCATTTCTGTGCCTCACAGACCAGCTACTGTAGCATGGTTTTAGACTCGTTTTTATGTAACAATTCACTCAATTTATCAATCTAAATGAGGCTAAACAGCAGTACAACAGAAAAGAATGACCCATCCCCTCTCACTAATGCCACAGATAGACAAATTGAATCTTACTTCTATCAAGACAAATCTGGACTCATCAGCGTTTGAGGATGATGGCCTGAGATCCCTTTCCCTGCATTCATTTCACAACTGACTAGATGAACATAAATAAAACCTTCTCACCCATCCCACAGGGTGAGACACATGTCCACACTGTTGATTAGGTGTGACAGCCAATGCAGGGTCTTTTCATCAGTTTTTAATCAATCAGTTCAGAGGAACTTCTCATTAAAACTATTAAAACTAAAATTGCCCAACAATTTGTCTGTATTCCGACTGTCAGTCTCAAATATTATCAGTGGCTGGAAATGTCACTATGAGACACTCCAGCTCCCCCCATAGATCAAGTATCTGCCAAACATCGACTATGAAACCCTGCAATTTTCTTAAATCACTGCTATAAAAATCATCATGTCAGAGTGGCTTTTAACCTGAGGACAGCTCTTTGACATGGCTTGTTTTTCTGTTCCATGCAAAGCCCAAAGCAGGTCTAATAGGAAAATCCAAGCAGCTAATTTAGCTGTCAGTATTTGCGTACTGTTTAGTGATCCTACAAGTGGAGTTATCTCCATTTCTCGTGCTTTATTTTTAATTTCAGCTATATGCTTTGTCCTCGCTTTTGTTTGATTTGCGCTCAAATTAAAGGATTCTATTTTATATTCCTGAAGTCTTTAATGTTATAATTTAAGATCTCACAAATTCTATATTGTTTATAAAGCCAGCGAGTCTACCAAAAATTACCATTCTGTGAATGAATGGGAGTGTGTCTCTTCTTTACAGATGGTGTTGGTGCACAGCCCTGAGACTTAGCATGCTAGATAGCTGAGCTACTCCCTGCACTTGTGGGCCCTAAAGCTATAATTTAGGGATCTGGCTGTGAGTTAAAATGGAAGCAATATAAAAACCTGCCTGTGGAAATGAATGTCTCAGACAGGTTCACAGTATCAGCAGAAGCTTGAACATTGCACACCTAACAGCCGCCATTTGTTCAGAGACTGATACATTTTTAATTCTAACTATTACCAGTGTTACCTGTCAGCATTATGGCTGCTGAATTTTTTAAATACCCTGCAGGTGTTAGACAAGAGCTCTGATATTAGAGTTGTCCCATCACTGGGGTCATGTTAGTCCAAGTGTGTCATCTTATAGGCCGGTTAGGCCACACATGGTCTATTGAACCAGTGCAGCCTGTAATAAGTAGTGTCCTTTTTTAAACCTATAGATTAAGAGGTGAAAGCATTGAACATGGACACTGGAGCGGCTGCAAAGGACCCACTTGAAACATTAGAGCTATAATTTTCTGGGTGAAAATAACTTACAATGCTCAGTGAGCCAGTCTTGCTGACCACTGATATACTTAGAGACTTACTCGTGGCGACTTTAGAGATTAGAGAAAAGAAAACATTGGAACTGTCTTTCTGTGTAAATTTAGCGTTTGGTCAGTTCTACGTAGCTCATTGTGCTCTGAACTTGCATGTACAACATGTTTTATAATCATATAACCTAGATCATTGGTTGGCAGACTGGAAGTCTACAGAGTCAAGGAGCAAGGTCAAAGGTCAGTGGCTTTAAAATGACTCTCCATGTTGCCCTTGCACCAGTATCGCTCTGCAAGATGATACGCCCTTAGTTTTAGAGTCTGGATCAACACTTTCTTTCTTCTGAGGAGTCTCTTCTTTTGCCTCATCAATCTTAACAATTTAGAGCCAGAGTTACGAGTTCATCTTTGCTCATCTGTGCGCTTAAACCATGTAATCATGTCATTCCCGCTTTTGTATTTACTGTTTGCGGCTAAGACTTATGGCATCCTTTTCTTTCCTGTCTGGCTAATTTTAGGCAGGAATTTCAAGCGCTGGAGTGCAAAGCATCCATCTCCTCCGTGAAAACACTCACTCACAGACACTTCTTTGCTTCTCTGCACAGCTACTGGACAACATAAAGCTATTACTCTATTTCTAAGCCTATTTTAGCCGATTTGTTTGGCTATGTAAGCTACTTTCTAAGCCTGTGTGCCTGTGTTGAAAGATTTTCTCAGCACACTAGTGGAAAAACCATTGAGGTTAGCTTAAGACAAGCTTTCCAGTGCTAAACACCTCTGCACCAAAGCAGCAGTCAAAAAGGCAGCTACGCCACAGAAATGTCTTGGTTAGAGAGTTGTCATTTACAAGCCAATTTTTGCAACAGCCCCCTTACATGTTTCATACTCTAGTCAAAAAACTAGTCAAAAAGAAGCCATGATAACTCTGTATGCATGTGCTGCAGCTCTTTGTGGTTGGGTGGGGTTTTGTGGTTTAGGGTCTTTCCTCCGCCTGGTGCTTAAAGGTTAAAATAAGAGTCTAATTTGATTTTGTGCACGTTCAGGGTGAGGCACCCTCTTCAAAGCGATGCTTCAAACGGAAGGCATGCAGTGTGAGTGATGTGTTGGCATCGAGCCTGGTTGCTGACTTACTTTCGCACAGCCTCCTTCTCAGCCTGCCCCTGATCTTGTCAATGGCATTAAAGTCCGTCACATGGAAGACGTGGGCATTCTTTGGCTCGGCGGCGATCTCCTCCAGCTCCACCTTCAGCGCCTCGCCAATGCCCACAGCAAACATCCTGATGCCAGCTTTGGCAGCTGCCTTAGAAGGCTCCAGAACATAATCCTGGCTTCGGCCATCAGTGAGAAGGATGGCCACCCTCTGAATGCCTCTGGCGGCGGGCCTCACTCCATTCTGCTCTGTGAAGATGTTGATGGTGGTGTAGCTGATAGCGTCCCCAGTCATTGTATTCCCCCCCAGGTAGCGAATGTTACGGGCGGCTCGCTTCACATCCTCCAGGGTTCTGTGTCTGCCCAGGTTGAACTCAGTAGTGGGTCTGTCACTGTAGCGAACCACGGCTACTCTTGTCTTGTCCGGTGCCACATCAAAAGACTCTACAAGGTTGGCCACCCATTGCCTGATCTTCTCAAAATTCTCTTTTCCAACACTGGATGACGTATCCAAGATAAACGCCAAATCATAGTGGACATTTTTACATCCTGCCACAGATTATAACAGATGGATTTAGTGTGAATATAATGTCTACCACTGGAGTTATCAGAATATTCAATCTTAATGGTCTTACCTGCCCTCTGTGCTTCCACTCTCTCGCCGGAAAGAGTCATGGCCAGGATGACCAAGACCAGGGTGATCCGAAATCCCAGTCGTAATTCCATCTCGGCCTCAGTCTGGGTCTGTTTTGTTTAGCTTATTACCACCATCAAGCTGTCCAGTCTGTGGAAAGGTCAGAGGAAACATCAACAATTAACGACTACATGGACTCTAGCAGTCAAAATAAGACAGTTCAGAATCTTAATCCTGTTTGCCAAGCTGTCCCTTGGCGAACAGGATTGTTGCAATAATTTCTCTCCAACAGTGAAACCAAAATGGGTGAAGCACTTCCTGTCGCGCAGGGAGATTGCTGTAGAAAAAAAACAGGCCTCCTACAGTGTCTTCTGCCACATCTCTATATTGGCAAGGGACTGGTGGAAAGCTGATTCAGGACTGAATTAGGCACTTTGTATGTATGTAGAAACTTGGGGTCCAAAAAAAAAAAAAAAAAGAAATCTCTATCTCACCGTCCCCATTGTGCAGTATTTCCATTGGCTCATGTTTCTTTCTGTCATGAAAGCTGGCAGGCAATATTCTCCATTCTCAAGATGTGATAATTGAAACCTAAGATTGAAATACACACCTCTCTCCAACAGCGAGTGAAAACTGGACTCACCAAAGAGTGTTGTAACTTGCTGCCAGAAAATGTTTTTTTATCTTCTCCACCCACAGAACAATAAAAGAGCAATGTAGGGATGTGCTGTTTGCTGATGTTGCACAGGAAGATTTTCCCACATTGGTCTTTCGGTTTTAATTTATGCTGGTATATCTAGTTGTCATTTTGAGCACAGAGAGTAAAATTTGTGCAGCACCAACGTGCTTCGAGTACCGATCAGTCCATCGCTGTTGGTTTCATTTATGAGACTGTTGTAAGTGGATGGTCCTGACAGAAACCTGTCATATAAACACAAAACTATTCTTGCTCTTATTGTACACCAGTGGTTGTGTTGCCTGCCATTAGGGCTCATGTGTGACTGACTGTAGCCATAACACAGACTCATCTTGACTGGGAGAGTGTCGCATTGCGGGGGGTCACTGGGGGAGGCTGAGGAGAGTCTGAGTTATGTACAGCTTGGAAAGCAATAAAACAAGTCCCTTGTGGTCTGAATACATCCTTTACCAGGATAAGTTAATCACCTTTCTGTGTTCTTTCCATTGAATTTCTCTGTAAATGCATTTGTGTTGTTGAGGTGAATGGCATTCTGTCACGAACGTGCTTAATGGAATATTTTTTGGAACATTTTTTCTTTAATATAACGCTGGAACCAGGAGTATCGTTGTTAGCATAGCTTAGCACAAAGACTAGAAAACAGCTTGTACAGCTGTATTAAAATGTCAAAAAAAGATATGTTAGGCTCACTAGATGTTTGTGAATTATGTACAAAAAGTACAACAATGACAAATTAAAAGCTTTGGGGATTATGTGCTGAACTATTTGTTGGCCAAGAGCAGTGACTCTAAGCAGAGCTTGTGGTGCGTTAAATTTGAAGTTGGAATTTAGTATTCATGGGGAACTAACAGGAAGTCAGCCAGCTAGCGCACATGCTTCTATGAATCCCCAGTAAAAGAGTACATTGTTAGTTTTAGACACTGTTTTTTTTTTTTTTTTTTTGTGGCTAAAAAAAGCAGAAATATTGTGTTAATCAATGAGTATAAGCTGGCTTATGTAATGAAGTGGTGGTAAAATTTGGTCAAAGCCAGGCAACTGTTTGCTCATGCTCCCAGTCTTTATGCTACACTAAGTTAAGCCTCTCTAAACTCTATACACAAATTAAAGTGTTGTCCATCCTTTCATCTGACTCTCAGCAAGAAAAAATTTTTTGATTATTACCATCATTATTAGCAGATTTTTTGTTGTTGTGGTATTATGTACAGGAAGCTGTAAACCACAGTACTTCCTGTTACAATAGAAAAAAATATACACAAAAAAAGCAGCAATAAATAAATAAATAATAAATAAATAAATAAAACATGAGAAAGCTCCCTCAAAGAGTGCCCTTCCAGTGGACAAAATGAGATAAAATGCCCTTTAGGGTGGTACCCTTTTCATTTTCTTCGCCCCTGCCCCTCATACATCCTGACTCCGCCACTCCAAACAGGTGTAGCAGAGCAAATTAAGAGGGCAACTCCTTTGAAAAACTTAAACAAACTGAGTTTACAGTTGTTAACTATTAGTTAGTAGATTCTTATACATGTGTTAAAGAATAATAACATTCCAAACTTTTCAAAATTGATGATCAGTCAAGACTATGGAAACTGAATCAGTTCATGTATCGGTGACGATATCTGATAACTGAATCATATCAGTAGATTAAGTCATGTCATGTCCGTAACCGCTTATCCCTTTCCATGGGGTCACGGGGTGTTGCTGCTGAAGCCAATCCCAGCCTCGTCTCAGGGCGAGGGCAGGGTACTCCGTGGACAAGTCGCCAGCTCGTCGCAGGGCCCTCACTGATGAGCAATGTGGGGTTCAGTATCTCGCTCAAGGACACTTCAGTAGATTAAGTTTAAAAAGTTATTTGATCCAATTGAACCAGGCTGTGTTGTTAATAACTGATACAGGCTATGATTATTTATGTTTCCTTTGCACTGACAGTATTTCCCCTGGTTTAGAAGTGAATATGTTGCCACATTAGTAGTATATTTTAGACTTTTAATGACTATAACAGTCAGTGGAACCTTGGGCATGAAATTAATTTCAAGTGGTGTGACAGGAAAATAAATGTATATGAGCATGTGTTTGTATGATTTTGAAATAGAACATTATTTGAGCAGAAAATGATTCCGGCAAACGGAAATTTAAAAACAGCAACCCAAATAACTGTGGCTTGACCTATATAGCCTGTGAAATAGAGAGTGCATTATTTATTGTGGGTGAAAGGAAAGTTCTCTGGCCTCTAGACACAATTTTTCTTATCTGATTCCCCATTAGGCTATTTCTGCTACTTGGTCTCACTTGTGCTTATTAATGAGGCACACTGGCTGAATCACTCTAATTGCCCCAATTAGTGTGCATTTAAAATCAGTGATATTCAGTCAGGCAGAGATTTCAGCGAAAAACAAACGATGAAAGCAGTTGAACAAGATTTGGATTCATGCTCCTAATCTTTTTTTTTAACTCTTTGTATAAATCTTACATATTCTCATTAGTTCATCTCTGATTACATTTTAATCCACTAAATGGCTCTCCCGTATATAGTTTTACAATCAGACGCAGTATCGGAGGTAACACTATAAACAACATGGTTTGCTTCTATTAACATTTCAACCTGAGGCCAGATTCCTTGCAAACTGCAGCTCTGTATCATCAGGCCTGTTTCCACTTCCTCTCCCAGTGGTAAACCTTTGACTGCAATGTAGATGTCTATAACAGAAGCACCACATTTATCATTTCCAAAATGTGAAAAACAGAAACTGTTTTTTTTTTTTTCCAAGTGCAACCCAAGACGTAAAGAAAGAAGAAGTCTCCTGTCTGATAGGGGATGTGAACAGCATGTGGATACAAAAAAAGCACATCTTGCCAACAAGTCAAAACAGCTAAAGAATAAATATTTATTTTAGAATCAGTTTTTAGAGGAAGATAGCAGTGACAGATGGATGGTTTTATGATTTTCTTTTTTTCCATACCTGGCCTGTCACTCAGTCAGCTTTACTGAGGTGTCTGTCTCTCTTCTTCCAGCACTTGCAGCCTGAATCAGCACCTGGGCAGCATCATCATGAGGTGATAATAATCCAAAATATCCTCCCTGCAGGTGCCAGAAATCAAGATGAGATTATTATATAATCCAGGGTGACAATCCAGTGTACAGCGTTGTTAAAAAGTGAGGTGAGGTGAGCTTCAGAAACCTTGTGCATGGGTGGACAGAGTAGGAGGGAACTGTGAGAGGAGAAAGTGTAGGGTTTCACTGGTTCTTCCCTGGGCTGTGCTCACACATAAAAAAAAGGCTGCGAGGCACAGCCAATTATAGACCCAACTTTCTGGATATTTTGGTCCCTTTTTTTTTCTTCTCTTCTTTATGGCTGCACCCATCTGTAGTGTTGCCCTCAAAGAAAAAGGCACAGCTACTTGGCAACCGCCTCAACTGTCCACTGCGATAGCCACAGCGGAGCCGCCCTGGGTCTGGTCGTGGGCCGGGCCGCGTTGGCTTCAACCAGCCACACACTTATGGAGAAGGGCTGTATTTAAGTTGGGGAAATGATTACAGAACACTCATGGTTGCAGCTTTGTGTTAAATGTCTGTCCTTGCACTGACTTACAGTAAAGCTCTGTGATCTATATTACTCACGTTGTGCTGCTCTGACAGGTTTACAATCATGTCAAGCCGCACATCTGTCATTTTTTTTTTACACTTTTTCACATGAAATATTTAGTTATTAATGAACTTCTTTGTTTGCCTTAACTTGCCAGTCTGTTGTACTGAGAAATATTTAGACTTTTTGAGTAGACATTTTGCGAACACTTAATTTTACAGGTTCTGACATTTCATGGTAAGTAGGTGGTAATTACAAGCAACACATTTGAAATGACCCCAACAATAATTATCTCAAAATTGATTGAAAATTACCCCAGTGATTCATAAATAATAAAACTAATTTCTTTATTAAATTTCCAGGAAACTTCCAACTGATATCTATAACAATAATTGCATTGAAGACATTATTATTAGGCCTCGATAAGCAATTAAGAAATGGTGAATTACCAACTAGATTCTTGGTTTTTTTTCAAGTTTTTTTTTTGGAAACTTGTTCTGAAGTTGAGCTGATCTGCTAAAGTGATAGAAATTGCTTAGAATATACATGGTTAAAAATGTACTTAAACTTACTGACCTACAGAAGTTAGACAGAAACTAACTGGAAATCAAAATGTCATGATGAGCAAAAGTTAAGAAGAAACCGGTTGGAAGTTTCCTGGAAATGCATTAAAGATGTTGAAGTTTACTAGCTGCTTTTTTGAAAAATAGCCGAATATTACACACAAGTCATGTTGGGTGAATTTCGATCAATTTTGAGGTCATTATTGTTGTAATTGGGGGTAAATTTCAGAGAAAATTAAAATATATTACTTGGTACTTACCACCAACTTACCATGAAATCTGGGGATCTGTAAAAAGTGTTATGACATTCTTTCAGTTCTAACTGGTGCTTTTTCTGGAAACTAAGAATATCCATTATTTTTGACGATAAGACAGTTGCCTCAGAAAGGATGAAAGTTGTATAATATCCACTCTGATTATTTATTCACAACAAGCAGACAGACGCAAGACACATTTCAAACAACTCATGGGTGAATAGTCACATTTCTGATTCCCTAACCAGCACTCTTTGATAGAAAAGTCAGTCTTGTTTGCCAACCTTTAAATCTGCATGTACTTGATATGATATATGCACATTTAGAGGATGACTGTAATTCACATTCAGTGTACGCTGATGTCCTTATCATGTGTGGTCACGCTCCCTGGCAGGAGGGGAAGCTGCAGTGAAACACAGCAGCCCTCTGTGTCCGAGTGTGTCAGACATCCTGCTTGGCAGACCTTCTGTGTTTCTCCTCTGAAGTCCTCTGCATCACAAATCTCATGTTGGCTGCTCTTGATATAACTTTTCCTCCTCAGTGTGCTCCTACAGTCGTCGCCACATGTTTCTCCTACATTAGGAGGGAAACACTTCCAAATCAGCTGTGGAGCTGTTGAGGCACCGAAATTCTCTGAATAACAGTGTCAATATTTGAATGTCATGGACAACAAACAGGTTAGCCATTTCAGCCAGGCCTATTTGCAGGGTCTTTGTAGCCAAGGAAAGTGAGTGCAGGCCAGGCTATCTATAGGCTCAGTGTGAAGTGGATGGGAAGTGGGCTGACGATTCTGGGCAGATGCATGTTATGAGTAATGGTGTCAGTCTGAGGAACCGTCTGTCGCCTTATGTGAGAGGGCTAAAGAGGTGACCAGCATGTTGGGTGAGCGAGAGGCTGCGGGCATCATGTAGTGTTAGAGAATGCCATCTGTCATCTGATTGACAGCCAGCTTTCATCCTCCCACGTCAGAGAGAGGTTCTGCTTCCAAAATATGTTCAAAATATTCATGTGCGAAAGAGAGTTGAAGCGGAACAGGCTATGAATTTTTTTTTAGAAAGAACTTAGGTTCAACTTTTAAGTTTACATTTCCACCATACGACTGTATTAGCCACAATCATTTTTACAAATTGTTTCACCATGTATGCCAGCAGATGCCTCAGTTCAGTCAGAAACCTGCTGTACTGCTTGACAGCAAAAAACAGCAGGATGGTGCTGCTCTTCCAGCACCAGAGTTTTTAGTAAAAAAAAAAGATACTATGTAATTTTATTTTCAAAAAAGTTAAATTCCCAAATCATACGGTTTAATAAACCTAAGTACAGAGCCATTACAAATGTGTACAGACCAACACAAACACACCCTGGTGCTCTGATATCTAATATCCAATAGAATTTCATAATGTTGTAGGGGTCCCTGCTCCATCTCTTTACAAGCTATGCTGACCTTAGCCCGAAAACGTTGAAGGCCCCTGCTTCAGTGTCTTCAGAGGGAGCTGAGTGAAATCTGTCAAATGTCCTCAAGTGATGTTACTTGAGTCAGCGTCAGCTGGGGCTGAAGACCACAAGTTTTAAAATGAGAATTTTTGAGGCTGTGTAGACTCAATTGAACGAAGTGAGCTTACCAGAACTCGTAAGCTGCTCCTCATTTCTGCAGCTTGAGGCTCTATTACCTGCTACTAGCATAACATCATCAACCTCATAGACTTGTTTCACGGCAGCCATATTGACATGAAACACAGGTTTAGTTGTTGACAATTGATGAAGGTTCCCTTCCATTTAGTGTAGCTGAGACTTGATAGTGAGTCAACATGAACAATAGCAACACCTTGACTGAATGGAACAGAATCTTAATCAGTGTCATCGATGACACCTGTGTTTTCCCCTCTGTTTTATGGCAAAATGGCTGCTGTGAAAAAGCTATATTTTAAGTGCAGGAAGCTGTTTACAGTGAATAATATGAAATCCACTGTAAGCTAGTAGCTTAGCACTAAGCAAGTAGCCTGTGAACATAGTGGAGCACTTGGCAGTTTAAAGCTAGATATTTTTTCTCATGAGTTGGAAGATGTTCTTCAGATGATGAAGTATGTTTTGAGAACTTTCTTGGAAACTTTCTGGAAAGTCCATGGAAAATGTTTTCTGAGTTCAAATTGACCACTGTCACCATCTTCTATGCAAGAGCATGATCCACTAAGCGGGAACGATAAAAGAAACCCAACAGCAAGTTGTGAAACGAAGTCTGTCAAACTAAAGCTACAGCTTGGCAACTTTTCCTCTGTGGCATCTCACAGATGTTCTTAATCGATGCCTCCGAGCTAAGGATGAGGAAACTCGCTTCAGAATGTCCATCGTCTTCAGTGAATGTCGGTTTAGGGAGAAAAGAACAGATAGTTTTTGCAACAAGACCAAACATCTGACAGCGGATAATGGCAGAGGCAGTGAGATCATAAGGAGCCACTCAATGCTGAGCTATATCGCTAATGTTTACCTGTCTGGCTAATGACCAAGGGTCGCATCAAGCATCACTCAAGGAGGACTTTGAGCATTAGCCTAATCTTCCAGAGTGCAGGGGATTGCGGGTAGGGGGGGAGGAGGGCCATCGAACAACAATGAGTCATATCTTTCAAAGATAGGTGAATGCAACCTCCTTTAATATTGTTTTGATCAAACATATAGAAAGTAGTTAGCATGGGACATTTGGCAGATAAAACTGGACGAAAGTTCGATTATGTCATTCATATGCAAGATACACACCATAGTCATTGATACAAAATTATAACTGATGAAAGTGGTGTTTACCAGCCACATAAAGAAGTTCACTGCCTGCCAGTCAATACAGTGTCTGTTAGATTTCCCCCCTAATTACTGATCACACCACCTTTAGTTCTAGGAGACATTTCTGTGCTGCTTCATTATTTTGGATCATCTATAGTGATTCAACTCTGCCTGCGATGTGCCAGCAGCCTCTCTTTGTGCTGCGCCTGCCTCACCTAATTGAATCAGTGCATTCTCTGATCTGGGGAATAGCTTTTGGAAATGGGACAATCCATAACTTGGAGCGACTTGGCACACACTTTTATGAAAGGTTGCTCATTCATTTATTTATTTATTTATTTTCTATTTTGGGAGCGCAAGGGAAAGTAAGTCGAACCATTAATGAACTTTAGATTGGTCGGGCTTTCTGCCAGAGATATCTGCTCCGCTGCAGTTTCCCTCGGAGATTTCACGGCAATACACCGTATGGGACATTTCATTTAATAAAAGCAGGGGAGAAAAGATGTTGTTAAAATAATATGAGGGGCTGAGCTGTTCAAATGAAACGCTTGAGAATAGGCTTCTGAAATTAGCTTTATTGTTGTCCTTGTTTGTTATGTGTGTGAAAGAACAAGAAGTAGACAGAACAAAACCAGTTTTCTTCATTACTGTAGAGCAGATGGCACAACTTTAGAAAGCATTTTCCGGTTCCTACATGTTTTTAATTACAATCATTCTATACGATCGGATCGTGGATCCTGTTTTTGTGGACTATGCATCAGCTGCCAAACTGTTACTGGTGTCTCTCTTAATGACACAAGTGCATCCCTAAGCATGACATCATTTTCCTGAGCTGCAAAAGTGAAACATTCAATTTAATCACAGGTGGAGACAGTCCGGAGGGACTGTGTCGTTATGCTTTGTGATCAAGGATTTTTCCTCTTTAATCTCCAGTTAGAAACACTTGGCTTAACACCATCAAGTGCGTGTTCGCTGCTTCCACCGTCAGCCGACTGTTGGTTCAGAGTGCATCTTCCAGATTGCTGACTGCAATCCTCCTGATGGCTCTTCCTGACGCTCCCGTGCTCGCAGGAGGCTGCAAGAGACTCTTTGATGCCTTTTCCAGCATGCGGCTGGCCTCTCGGAGCCCTCTCCAACCGCTGCCCTTTGCCTTGGACTCCTTGGGCCAGCTTGCCTTTATCCGCAGATAATCCCCCCGTTGACGTGTTTGAATTGCACTGATCCTCTTCTAGGCATTGTGCTCTGCTCAGCCTCAGTCGCCGCCTCCCCGTCTCCCCCCTAAGGGTGCCGGGGTTTTGATGTGCTGCCTCTGCGCCACGTGCGGTCCGAGCTTTAACGTGGGGGAAAAGTAAAGGAGGGGCCGGCTTGTTGCACAGAGGAGCTGGGGTACCCAGACACACCACCTCTTCCAGATGCCAGTCTTCATTCTGCGGTATGGGGTTGCAGCGTGTCAGCTGAGGCCTGGAGGATCTGTTTTGCTGTTGGGCTTTCGGCGGCTCAGTGGAAGCAGAAGGGCACGCTGCAGCTTTCACCACTCTCTGCCTCACACAGGTTTTCACCTTCTTCCTCGTACCGGGCTCATTCACTGTCACATCCAACTTACAGGAGGCAGGTTTGGCTTCCTGCTGGATAAACTTCAGTTTTTGCCTCTGAGCCTCTCTCACGTCCTCTGGCAGCTCCAGCGGGGCGAGCGTCAGAGGGCGCCTGACCGGTTGGTTCTCGACCTCCCTCTCTAAGTCAGGCCTGGGTGACTTGAGCAGTGAGTCCAACTGTGCCGTGCCCTCCTGGGTCGGCGAGCAGGCCGTAAGCCGAGCCTTTGAGTCCTTTCCATGTGTTGCTGACAGATGGAGGCCAGGTGTTTTTGAATCGCGGCCGTTTTTAGCTGCCAGTCGGAGGTTTTGACCAGTCAGATGCAACATGGTATTTTTAACCTGGATGGTCAACATTTCTTCTCGCTGGGGTGCCCCCTGGACAAAAGACACATCAGTAACTCATATCAGTAATATTACAGAGACGATAATGTGGCCTCTGTTTCTACTTAGAACAACTTAACCTTGAAAAAACGTTCTACCACAATAGTGCATAGGCATATTCAATAGGTCTCTAACCCTAATTATGGTGTACATTAATGTAAATTAATTATTTACTCAGGTTTTATAGACTGAGAGTAAACCATTAGCGAGGACAAGTTTGTGCTAGGTACTGAAAAATACCTTTAGCCACTTTATTTTTTTGTTTTGATTAATTCTTTAATTCATCAGAAAGACCCTCTGAGGAACAATTTGGCCACTTACTTCGTGAAAAATGACCTCAGAGCGTCTGAGCTGTTGTCTACGGACGACGGATTAATTTTTGCAACAGCAGACTACATGGCTTATCATAAACTCATTGCTTCCTAACATTTAGAATTGCAGGCTTAATGGCTTATTTAAACCGAGCAAGTCATCAGTGAGGGATCACAGGCTCCATTCTTTATAAAAGAAAAAAACATAGTCTGTTGTTATTATTAAATGGCTGTTTTGCAGCTCTCATCCATCAAGGCTTGAGACATAAATGTTAATAAGTTGTTTATGAATTTATTTTTGGACCAAATTCTTGGCAGCTCTTTTCTAGAACAGTGGTTCCCATATGTGGGGGTCCGGGCCCATACAAACAGGAGTGGGTAATAATAAAAATCTAAATATGACATTCAGAATTATATGTTACCCTCAGTTTCCGAATTCATTTCTCTTATTTTATTTTTTCCTTCTGAAGTCCTGATGTCCACATGAATGTTCACAACTAAGGCATGCAACCTGTGACAAGGGGTCAGAGGCGGATATATCTTCAAAATGTAGGGGCACAAAACAGTTAGAGAGCCAGTGGCAGAGAGCAGGGCTGCCCAGGCCAACTGTGAGGTTTGATCTGGTTCTCCGATGTTTCTCATGAAAAAAATAATAACAACAAAAAGAACATTATAAAATGTTCATGATATTTTTGTGAGGTCTAAAACCTTTTTAAATATGTAAGATCGCTTATTATTAATCGCTAATTAGTCTATTATAAGAGCACATTGGGCGGAATGACCCTTTGTGTAGTCAGAGAACTTGGGACTACGGAAGCCCTGGCAGGCAAAAGAAATGTAATGAACTTTAGTCAGATTATTTTGGCAAAACATTTTTGTTCACATATTTCTTTAGTCATAAACGCTGGAGAGAAAACGATTTTGATCAAACCGAAAATGGATCAATACATTTTTTGGAACCTTCAGTTTTGGCCCCCTCACCTGGCTGTTTTTGATTAAATTAAAGAGATAGCTAAAAAGACAAAACTAGTTGTGCCGCACGCAAGCCAAACATAGCCAGATGTTCTTACAAACTGTTTCAATTCATTTTCAAAGCATTTGTAAATAATTTAGGGACCATTGCTAAAGCTGTTATTTGGACACCCTTTATAAAGTATGCCTGTTAAGGAATTAGTAACAAAACAACTTTGAGATAGGGAATATTACAAGACAATAATTATATTCACACATGCACCTTGACTTTCTTTGATGCCAAACAGAAGAGTCCACAATGCTCTTAATGTTTAATGTAAAATGAACAAGCAGTCATCAAAGTACTCTGAGTGCTGTACACGTGTCTCACAATATACAGTGTACTTTAAAGCAGCTGATCCGGTTGCTGTGAACAAATTCCTCACTATGTATCACTCAAATTAGCATCAGCTGTGTACATTGCAAACAAACAAACAATTCAAAGGTAGTGAAACGTTTTGTTATTGAGACGCTCCCGTGTACTCACAGCTTTGGGAAACATCTCCTGCCCGATGTTTAGGCTGAATCACTTCTTGCAGAACTACAGTGTTGTTGTTGTTGTTGCTGCTGTTGTCCCTGTGCGTGTTTGCTCCGAGTCACCTGGCCAAAGGCAGTGACACTGCAGCTGCAAAAAGGTTTTAGCGGCCATAATGTTATTAGGCAGATTAGGGTCACCGTGCAGCACAGTGATCGCTAATGATCTCCAGCTTAATGCAGCCAATATGCACACTCAGGGCAAAGTGGTGTTGACGGGAGTTTGTTTGGATGATCTGGCAGTGCGTCTTTGAATTGGACATTAAAGGAACGGTAAGATGTTAAATGATGATGAAGAAGTCAAATGTGGCAGGAATCTTTCAACTCCACTCATCACTAGATGGTGCCAGAGACCTCCTTTGTGCAGCAGCATCAGCGGCACAGTTTTGTGGCCTCATCATGATTACGTGTGGAGCACAGGCAGCTGCTGAAAAACTGGTGGGAATCAGCACAACACAGCCTCATGTTGGGTACTGTGAATTCATCTACTACAGGCCCAGTCTGCATGTGGTGCCTTCAGATTTGGACAGAATGTGGAAAAGATACAGTACTCCTTAAATATTTATTAACATAGACACATACTGCAGTTTCCCAATATACCGTTTTATTTTCTTCGGAAATATTTATATCAGCGGTTCTCAAGCTGGGGCTTTGTATGTATTTATTCATGGTTTATTTGATAGGGACAGATAGAATATACAAAGACAAACTGAAACAGCTGTCCGACGCAAGTATCACAGGGTTTCCAGCAGATGCTAATTTGCAACACCCGTCCCTAGAAGGGCTTTTATGAAAATAGAACCCCTTAAGTCATCGCAGGGAAAATGTGATGTGTCAGGCTGTTGAGTTACACAGAACATTTTTTTTATTTTTTACCTGCATGATCTCCACAAATCTCTGTTTTACATTCGACTCTTCAGGCTCTACATAAATACTTCAAATGAAACATTTCAATAGGGAAAATCACTTAAATTGTTCACAATCCATGTTTGCACTGAGGCCATTGCTTGTGATGGAAAGGTCAGAAGGGACCGCTACGAGCCAAAATTGTTAAAGGCCCCCTCCATCAAAAAATTCTGTAATGTGCGTCTGATGTGATTTTTGCAGAAAAACGTATAAAATAGCTAAATAATTGTATTTCTTCTCCTTTAGTAAAAATGTATACTGAGTATCGGACCAGGATTGGCTTCCAAAATATTTGTGATGTCACAAATCATGCTGGCATAGTCCTGATTCTTAAAATCAGATGTTCAGTGAGCACAGAGAAAATCTACATTTTCAGCAGTGAATGTGAAAACAGCCTTCTAGTATCAAACTGTGCACCGACATCATTCTACTATCCTTAAATGTGTCAGCCCATAGACAGCAGTGCAGCCATCTTATAGGATAACTGAATTGCCTTTTAACAAAAATGTGCCAAATGAAAAACCAAAAATTGACAATTTCTGCAGCAGCATTGTGACTTTGTGGTGTTTTATAGCCTTGTGTTCACTCGATTTATCTTGGAGATGCTTCTTTTTAAATAAACTGAGGAGATTAATCTATTCTGTCGCTTTTACCTCCTTGTATTAACTACAAACCAGTCACAAAGAGGGAGATATAAAAGGAAGCACAATTGTCACGGATAGAAAGAAAGTGACCTTTAAAATGACTGAATAGTAGATAAAGGTGCCGCAATTCAATATCAGAGAGAGGTCCTTAATATTGTCAACATTCACTGGAGTTAAACTTTGATCAGATTCTCTTCCGAGGCCTCTGGTTTTGGTAATAGTTTTCAGGGTAAATATCTTCAGACAGTCTAGATAAGACAGTGATGTGGGGTGTGTTGCCTGCAGGAATATCTGCAGATCTTAATCACTTTCAGACAGCAGCTTGTTTTAAATTTTAGCTCCATCGCTCCCACGTCAGCCTCATTTATTATATTTAGAGACAGACTGTCGCCGAGTTTCCCTGCGATGGATGACAGTCGTATTAGCGGGCAGTTGTGCTTCCTGCAGTGGATCCATTTTTCATCAGGCAGACAGACTCAATCATCGTTGAAAATCTCCTGCTCTCCATTGTCTCATTCTCTCGCCTCGGGCCCCAAAAAAAGCAGCATGTCAGCACCTGCTTATTGCGAAGCTTCATCATATCATTGGTATAGTGGAGACGGTCCCGCTGCAGAGCAACTTGGCTGCGCTTACATGATCATTTAAGATGCGAAATTACAGGCTTGACGCCAAGAGATGGCCTTAACGCCCCTCTGCCACTGTTCTTATTGTGTCGCCCTCTGCGTTGCCTGACGTTCACAGCTGACAGTATAATTACCGCGGTGTGGGAAGGGATAAAAGGGATGTTGCCTGCTCATTCTCCCACCTACTGAACATCCAGCTGCACTACTCGGGCCACTTACAAAGAAGAAGAAGGCCGCTGGACAGCAGAAAAGCTTTATTAGACAAATTCTGCCCAAATTCTTCAAACGTGGTATGCCATAAAGTAGCTCTGATGTGAGATTTTTAAGGCTAATTTGCCAATACTTTACTTGTAATTTGTAATAACAATGTAATTTAGCATTACCTCCTGTCAGCTCAACAGTAATGATGATTGCCTCCAAGCCAGACTGATCACACTGCTTTTTCATCTCTTAAGTCAGTTACTTCACTTTTCACAGTTAGCTTAGTATGGCATCAATGGTATTTAGTGATAATTCCCTCACTAGCTGGGTTAACCAGGCGGCTACCCTAAATTAAGATTGATGAACTGTTTTTTTCACAGATGGTTTTGTAGATATCCTTCATAGTATTTACCAGTTATAAAAATATGTCACACTTCACTGTGCAAGTAGAGAATTGCACTTATGTTCAGCTTTGTCTTAGGCTCTGGACTACTTCTAGGTTAAAGCTTACAATAACAATGACTGAAGGACCATGAAATCTTTATTTCCACAGGTGTTACTTCCTGACTTCCTGAAGTTGTTTACTCACCAATAAATCTAAATACATGTTTCTGAAAGGAATAATGCCACGCTTTGGAAAATAAACTTTTTAGCTTTCTAACAAGAGATCAGTTGATCAGAAGATTGATACCAACCAACTATTCGATATAGTTTCATAAGGCCAAAAGAAGATGCATGAACATTCCACCTCTTGCTCATCAAAAAAACAACCATACAGTATTTATCATTAAGATCCATATTGAATTTTGATGGACTGCGACCTTTAGTGGCTGTAGTAGTTCATGGGCAGTAAGGGAGGAAGTCAGGTGAGGTAGTATCAAGAGTAAAGTCCACATAGCAGGGAGGTCGGGGATAGTGGGTCGAGTTTAACAAGCACTAGACATTCAACCAGGAGACAGCTGTTTCTTGTCCACTGTGAAACCAGAAAACAACAGTATGTTCTGTTCTCTTGCTAACATATTGAGGTTAGATCTAGTACAAAACCTGAATTTGTAACATTCGTAACATTTTATTGCAACAGTTAATTTAACTCAAACCATGATGTTTTCCTAAACCTAAATCGTCCCATTCAGTTGTTTAGGTGTGAGGCTGTGTTGAACATTCAGAAGTTTGCAAAGTTGCTCTGAACTTGTGTTCTGCTGCATGGTGCTGTGCAGCAAGGAGACTGCACCAGCAGCTGAGGAGAAAGTAAACTTGCTGCAGTTGGTGGAAGACTCTCTGGAAGAGTTCCTGGAGAGCAAGAGCAGAAGCCGTGAGTTCACAGATTAAGTGCTGATACTTTACCACATGTATCCTCCAACATCACCCCACAAGCTGCTGCTGATCACTGTAATGTCTGGTTCGGTCTGACTAAGGACTGAGACCACTAAAGATAAAGTGAAAGTTAAATAAGCTGAACCAGAGGTTTGAATAAGTGATTGGGTGAGCATATGATTATCTATTTCTTTCTCTCACAGGTATTTTTCCACTTTGATCTGATCCTCGCCGGAATGTGTGAATTTTAAAGAGTGAGACGGTTCAGTTTATTTAACAGCGTCTCTTTGTATTAATCAACAGATACTATTGGAGGTCAGGCTCCCTGAACTTTCAATGTAAGAAAGTCTAAGTTCTCTAAACCTTGACTTAAAAAATGTCTTGGGATCTTGAGAAAAATAGTAGTTTCTACTTTGTAAATGAAACATACCCAAGAGGTACTTTTCATGAATTTTTAAGTCAATTCAAAGCTGATCCAGAATTTGTTTAGTTTGAGAAAGCAGCCTGCGGCACATTAAGAAATCATTGAAAGTCTTGTTTGAATGAATAAGTCATACTATAGCTGCAGGCCTGAATTTGACTGTTTTTTCACCAATGAAAAACTAATCTGTGAATTAAAACAACTTCACAGTGGGGCCGGTGATGTTGGGCAGTAGGAAGAAGACAACGGAGGCTTTCGGAAGGAGGCTCATCATTTTTATTCAAGTGTGTTATGGCTTCACCCAGGCTGTGTAAACCCAGTGAGTCATCCACACCAAATCATGCACACACACTCAAAAAAAAGAAAAGAAAAAAAAAGAAAAGAAAAGAAAACAGAAAACATACAAATGTAAAATGCTATGTAAAATGTTCATTTCACTCTGAACAATTCTCAACAATCTCTTCTCTGCGTGTTGAACAGAGAGCAGACCCATACTGGAGTGTACTGTACAGACATCAGTTTCAAAAATGTGACAGAAGACGTCAATCGGTTCAACGTGACCGTCGAACCACATGGATGCCAACAAGACGGGATATAATCTCCTGTAAGAATATGGTACATGGTATTATTTGTTCATCAGACCTACAGAAGAAACTATTGCAAAGGATATTTCACAAAGAGAAGTTATGGAACACAGCCTTTCTGTTATATTGTATTACACAGATAGTAGTGCAATTTGTGTCTCTTTGTCCCTGCCATAGGAAAAACATGGCACTACTGACAGAAAAATGGCCTGCACATACTGCCACATGCAGTAAATGAGGCCTGGAAGCCAAGCACGGCTACGTACGAAATGCCGAAGAACAAACGACAAGCCAATAACCATCAGGTATCGATCCATCTTGGTGCTGTTTGATGCCACGTGGCAGGGAACCACGAGGGAAAACAAAATGTTGCACTGTTTGTCTCTTGAGGGGCGATGGTGTGTGCGTGGCTGTTTCTCTACGCCATCTGTGATATAGAGTAACATTCAGTCAAGGACCATCAATATGGCATGATGGCAGACAAATCTGAGTAATATGTGTGCATGTGGGAGAGCGATGAAAAACGATGTGACTTGTAGCTCATGAAAAGCAAATGAGTTCATTTGTTTGCTGCTTCCTCTCCAAAAAAGGTCCATTATGGCTGATACATTCCCCGAAATGTTGCTTGGAAAAGTTTGACTGCGAACTGAATGGAAGGCAGGCGGCACTGATCAACGTAGATATATGCTCCACCCTATCAGTATTGGAAAACATGTAAAGGATTCTTCGGATTCATTACAGGTCGGGTCTTATTTTTGCGTTTGGCCATCATTCTTCGTGGTTATAACAATGTTTTGACAATTGTGATACTTTAGACCTGGGGGCAAGGCAACATCACAACAACTAATTCCAAAGAGGTGCAAACTAACAACTGGTAAACAGCCTAGCCAAAGGCCAACATTATTCTGCAATCTTTTTTTTCTCTTGCCAAAAAATCCTATTAAAAGACTCAAACCAACAATTTGCTGGTCCACTTCTTCCCACGAGAGGTGAATCTTAAAAGCTGCACAACAATGGTTCAACTACGTTGTTACAATGTTGTGTTCACGGCCGAAAATTCAATTAATGCAGCTTTAAAAACAGGTTAATCAGTCATTTATCAGACCATGGATGAATCAATACACATGCTCTGAGAGTTTTTATAGAAGGTATGTGGGATCAAATAAACTACAATGCCCATGCTAATCCTGATATTCGTCACCCAGTGCAACAGTGTGGCTCATTTATGTGCTTTTTTAAAATAGCTTTGGACAATAGCGTAGCTCCATGGCACACTGGGATAAGATGTTTCAAGCTTTCATGCTACGCAGACAATACCAATTAGTATACTGTAGGATCAATTCCTTCTTGGTTTTGCTTTGGGATATTTCAGCAGAATATTGCAAGCGTTAATTAGTTTTAAACCTGTCTAATCATCTGCCTGTTTATGTTTCTTGCGCCATCTGGCCTGTTTTTAAGCATTGTTGTGGTATTCCCAAATCCCAGCAAATTCTACTGTGAGGATGCTATCGTGACTAACCAGAATGATGGCCAAAACAAGAAGGAGAAAGAAGACCCAAGTTGCTATATGTTGGAATTATCCTTTAAGTTTGAGAAGCTAAGAACCGCCTCATTTTCTTTTTTCAGGCCCAATTTTTTCAATCCCTTGAGATTACAAGTTAATCATTGTGTGATCTCGAGATAACAGAGCTCATTTTTGTTGTGAGGTAATCCTGAGAAAACAAACAGACAAGATAATGAGATAATTCATCAGGAGAAAACGTGCTCATAAGATACATTGGGAAAGGAGACTACACACATTGGTGGGTGTTTGAATAGTATAGTAAAGGATGTATATAAAAAGGCAAGACTAAAGTATAGTCTGATGCCTCAATCAATAATGGCTACTCAAGATGCCATCTTTACATGCTGGCATGGCACTCCTGGTCTCTGATTAATATTAAAGTAATAAAAGGAAACAACCTTTTGTTTTCTCGAGTTAAGAAATTTAAAAGTTAACCCCTTATCACAAGAAAACCAGCTTTGTTATCTCGAGACAATGTGGTAATTAACTTGTGATCTTGAGATAACAGCATTAAATAATAATAATAATAAACTGAAACAACTGCCGTTCTTGGCTTCCGTATTTTATCTGTTGTATCAAAAGTAAGGGAGTGATTTAGTCTGCTTTGGCGCTGGGTGTGTTATAGAAGGTGGATATGAGATCAGTTGTTGATTTTCATCTCCTCATGGGAACTCGTCTGTCAGGACTTTGATCGGTCTATACATTAACCACATCTGCTCTCCTGTCAGCCCAGACTTCCATAATCTTCCAGTAGGTTTGCTAAAGCACAAACAGACCTTGCAGCCACCATATTCAAATGTGCCCACTTCAACAGAAACACTGACTGCTGTTTCTTCAAGGCACGTATATGCTAATGTGTAAAAATACATATGCATCTCAGCCATGAAAAGGCCTTTTTATTCCAAAGGTTGTTATAAACATATTATACAGGATATTTAGACAAGCCAGTATAGTTCCAGTAATGAAACAATGCTTTTAGGGCTTATCTCGGACTCCACGCCTGGTTATGTTTGTCACGACTGAATAGGATCCATGGCTTTTCACCATTCGCCCAAACAGAGTGGCATTCACCTTGTGAGGCATGCTCAGCTACCCGGGAAATTAATAGAAGCCTGTTAAACACTAAGGCTGCAAAGAATACTGAAGGTAACATTTCCTGAAAGTCAAAGTCCGGAAATTTGGTGTAAGTTTTGTCAGTTTCCAGAAGTGTTGATTGATTTTGAAGGATAGAACTTGCTGAGGGATAAAAGAGCTCCCAGCCCTGTGTAACTTGAAAAAAAAGCCCTCTGGTCTCCACATACTTAAATAGACATTTACATCTTAAAAAGCATTTAGAAATGATGTTTATAGCTTTAATCCTGCTGAATTTAGGAGCTCAGTGAGAGTGAAAATGCTAGCATTGGGCCAGCTGTGACAAAAAAGGCGCATTGGGCTTTAAGAAAAAAGGCCTGTGATCAACATAAATAACCAGACTTGCTTACATGTGGCTCTCAAAAGGATGCGACAGGCCTCAGTGAGATGATGCATCTCAGTCGCATTTTTTGGAAAATTCCTGCTGTTGTGGAATGAAAATTCGATATGTACATTGTATTGTTTGGCCAATGCACTTGCACTTCTGGGATTGTGTTCATTATAGGAGCAAAACAACAAAAAGGTGGTTCATTCAAACCTGAGAACAAACATTATTGTACAGTTTGAATGAAAAAGACTTTGGCAAAAGAAACAGCTCATGATGTGAATCATTCTGAAGAGTATTTGCCATTAAGATATTTTAGATAAGTGATTTTGAAATAATTTCCCCATTCATCATACAAAGTTCATGCACTAATCAGCTCTTGCAAACATAAAAAAAATCATCCTGATCCCTTTTCTCCTTCGGATATTTTACAGAAACTGAAAGGATCATACTGATGTTATTCAGCTGTTCTTATCTGTGACCTTCAGCCATCCCCTCGCATTAACTCATCTTCACTGTTCCTGCTCGTTTCCGTGTTGATGCGTTTATCAGGTTGTGCTTCCTTAATGGCTCCAAAGTGCATCCAAACTTGGAGAGGTGTCAGTTTAGATCTACATGCTTCTCCGTCATCGCACAGAGCTCCTCTCTCAGTGCTGCGTCGTTTAGATCTGAGCTGGTTTCATCAGCAGACTCAGGGTCAGATGCTACAGGCATGCATAACGCAATACGCAGGACTTTGGAGCGTGATCATGCACGGCCTTTGATTAAAATTTACACTGATTATGAATTCAGCTGGAGTCATTTCATTGCACTTTGGTCGCTGCTTAAAGGAGAAATCCACCTTCTGATCCTCTTGCGCTGTGTTGTATCATCACACCATGATATTTACTTCACTCATTTGAGTTGTTTTATAATTTTCCAAAAACCTGTGAATTCACTCTCCACGACCCAACTCATTGGCCCGAACTAGTCAAACAATGCTTCTGAAAAGATCGTGAGAACTTGTGGCACCCAATCAAAGGTTCAGCTATCTGGCCACATGTCAGTGATTCATGTGTTTATTAATTAAAACTGGATATCAGAGCCAGTCCAACAAGAATTGCCTGCCCTGGTGCATAAGTAAAAAACATTTCTGTCTTTCAGGTTTGCTTCCTGGTAATGCGGTAGAGTTTCTCCTGCAAGCCAGTCCCAAAGACTTTACAGCACATTGGCTTGAGGAAATTTGTACAAATAAAAAACCTCCATAGATCCAAAATTCATGATAGAAAGAATCATAATTAACCTTGTTTGCAGTTCTTGGTGTCCTGTCAACAGTTTTACAGAGGTCTCATTTATAATGATGCTCTGTGGGCCACATGGGAATTTTAGCTGCAGTGCTGCGAGTGGCCACTGGGCAAAATTGAAAGGGAGGTCACCATATTCACTTCTAAATATTACATTCATGCAGTGATCATGTGAATCGAGTCACAACACAACCTTAAATGGGCACTATACCAATTTTTACAGTTGTAAACTGTCTTTTTGTGGCGCTGCAGGGAGCTCTTTACAGGTCGCATCTCCAACTCATGAAATACTGAAACTTTGGTATGGGAGGAGATTATGTTATGACCCAAGTCTGTTTGTTTGTTGGATTTGCACATAATTTGAGAGGAGGATGGGTCCTAGCCTACAATGGACCGCTTGGTATTTTAATGATGAAAAACGTTGCAAGATATGGCATTTTTCTACATCTTCGTTAATTTCTCAGGGAATAATGCACAGATCTTGGCGAAAAAAATCTGAGTAAGTACAATTTGATTTGGATCCTTGATATGACCAGCTTAAATTATAGTTCAGTAGTTATGGGTGGCTTAAAACTTAACAGGTTTGATATTGGATCAGTCTTGATTGAATGAAAGGGGACTGTTGGGCCTTGGCAGAGGTATGCACTCTACTGAGTGCCATTCTAGTTTTATCCGTCTCTCGTCTCCATCAAGTTTAAAGAATACTACATCACGGAATGACCATTTTGTTCGATGTCTTTAGCTGCACTGTATTCTGATCTATTAAGGCAACTGTAAATGAAGGATCTGGTCTCTGTGCCTCTCCTACAGTGGTGTTATCCCTGTATGATTGTAGAGTATTTGTGTAGAATAATTAATGTAGAGGAGGAGTGCACTTTAATTGATTGAACTGATATTCAATGTGAATTTCAATAGGAAACAAAGCAAACCATAATTGGTGAATGTGGCTACCAGTGTAGTGGAGAGGGTGGATTTTCCTTTTAGTCAATTTTAAACTCTCATTGTGAAAAACGCTGTGGGTGGAATTGAAGTTCGTGTGGCCCGATCTGACTCCAGATGAGGGAGAAATATCAATAACAGCAGCATGATCCTTTAAATCCAAGACAAATAGACGGCCTTCGTACAGCTGTTCTATAAACAGACAAATGTCACAAAACAATGGCACACTCATTAAATGACATCTAATGCACATGCTAACATTGGCAACAATATTTTGGCTTGATGTGTGGTGAAACCATTGAAATATATGATTGCTTATAGAAAACAATACCTGATGCTTTAAGTCATTTTAAAATCTCTGTCTGCAGTGAGGCAATGGAATAGTACATAACGGCAAAAGTTTCTTCAAGTTAAGGTGAAACAAGCATACTCCCTTTTGAAAAATAGCATTTCCCCAAGTGTGCATCATTTGGTATGTAACCAAAGTTATCAATTCTTATCAATTTTGTACTGTAAATCTGAAATAAGGAAGGTCTTGTAGTTTGTGTAAATGGAGCAATCTCTTGAAAAAATAGACATCCATGCTTCATGCTTTGCATCCCATTGTGTCCACGCTTGCTGTTCTGCGTAGTGTTCTTCATCTGTTCCCAAGAATACTTTTTATATTACATACAACTAATAAAAAGGGAAAAAAAGTGCTGAAATAAGATTTGGTAAGGAGCAGCATTGGAAATGTTTGACCTTGTGTATAAAATATGGAAACTCATTTGTCTTGTCTATGTTAGGGTTTAGATGGATTTCCTTCTCCTCATGAGCTGATGATTGTCTGTGAAGCTGTGAAGGCCCGGAGACACCGAGCTGATGGGCGAAGGGAAGAAGCTGTTTTTCAAGGTGCTGGGCGAGATCTCCTCGATCCTGTAGGAAACCGAGTGAAAGTACTGATTGGGATTCAGCTGAGAGCTGAATGAGTTCTGATGGGAGAAGGCACAGCCCAGGCCTCCCATCCCTCCCCCAGAGCTGCCGAAGTCATGCGAGTGGTAGTGCATACAGGAGCAGACTGACTGTAAATCAGTCACTTCTGCCCGGTACGGCTCGCGCCGCCGCCGGCCCCGTGGCAGTGATTCGTCCTGGATGTGGATGATCATGCTGTTCCGGTTACCAGCTAGCGAGGCGCGTTCCTCGGCATCACGCCGCTCATCCTCGCTGTTCATAGTGAGGAAGCGGAGCACCACGAGGTTGAGGAAGGCCCCGATGACTGTCAGGCCCACCAGGATATACATGAAGCTAAAGGCCACATACAGGGGCTTCTTCTGGAGGGCCCGGTTCTTTTGAAGGGCCACAAAGTCCCCAAAGCCTATAGTTGTTAATGTGATGAAGCAGTAATAATATGACTGGAAGAAGCTCCAGTCCTCATAGTGGGAGAAGGCAGCAGCCCCGATGCACAGCGTGCCGACGCAGGAGAAGAATCCTACGGTCACCATGTTCTCCATGGACACATCGGTGATGCTCATGCCGCAGCATTTCTTGATACGCTTCAGGAGGTACTTGACAAAAGTGTTCATCCTCTCGCCCAGACTTTGAAACATGACAAGAGTCAGAGGGATTCCCAGGACAGCATAAAACATGCAAAAGGCCTTCCCTGCATCGGTCCCCGGCGCAGCATGCCCGTACCCTGAGAAGAGAGCAGACAGATAGCAGAAGTTAGTGATGCAAGAAGTTTTTTGCTGGCCATTTGTGAAGTGGCGGTGGCGTCACGAGCGCTTCCTGCTGCTCAAAAAGCCCCGGATCACTTTCTGTTTACAAACATGACCAAGCAAGAAATCTGCCTAAGAGTCTGCGAGCACTGCCAAAAGGGTTATTGAATAGGTGCATGCCACAGAAATGTGTCTGCTCATTAATCTTATTTGGGCTCAAAGATTATGGCGAGTGGGTCGTCCAATTAGTCAGAAGTTTCCGGCGAGGTAGAAGAGTTTGGAGGAGGGATTGGAAAGAAGTCATGTGGGAGCCAGTGAAGCTTTTAGCTTAATTAAACTTTATCTTTAGACCACAAGCTGCTGACTCACACACAAACAGACTTCTGAAAAAAGGGGGCTAACAATGGGGTTCATACATTATGTTGCGTCTCATCCTTAAATGTAATAGAAATTATTTTATGTGCATTGCACAATATTTACAGTTTCTTCAGAAATTACTGTATGAATGAAACTTACTGCTCTTGAATATGCAGCGCTGAAAACAGAGTATTGTATCGTATTGATTTTCTCTCCTCTACCACGGCTCATAACTGTGAGTATTAAACACCAAAATCATAGCCAAGAAACACCCACCATCAGTTGGCTTGTGTACCACTGCCTTCCAAATGGAGACATCATATTTTTGGTATGTACCGTACATCATTTTTTATTAATTTATTTTGGATATGTCCTGAACAAGTTCTGTGTTTTCATCTCACAAATATTGATATTGTGTTTTCCCGTGTGGCTTTCTACCCACTCGAGCATGTGTTTAGTTATGTACTTAAAAAACAAAAAACATTCAGCTTTGGCAATCTGATTTGAACCGGCAACCAGAGCACTTGTATTTGCATGTGCAGTGCGTGTTAGTGGTTTCAGGTTTCATCAGTGGAATATAAAGAAACTTTCAGTACCAGTTCTGCAAAAAGTACTGATTTATTACGATTTTAAAGATATCAAAGATTTTTAAAGCTGCACTATCATTATTTTTATGTTTTTTAACAATGGGTCAAATAACTGTGCATAATGTGAAGGTCACGTTAAGGGATGAACACAGTTTAAACTATTTAATTCCTAGCTGATCAACAGGGGTTTTTTTAGCTTCTTTTAGCTGATTGTTTTGGTTTCTCCACCAGCTAACACTTTTTTAATGAGGCTGTTTAGCCCACCTGTTGTTTGTGCAGGTTTTTAACTGACAGCTCTGATAAACCCTCTGTCCACCTGTTTGGCCCACCTGTAGCAGACCATTTAGCCACTAAAAGCTCTATATATTTTAGAGTTTTTTTTCTCAAGCAAAAAGTGAGAGTAAAATGTGAGTTACATTCACAAAGTGGCCAAAAAATACGAAAGAATTTGAATGTGTTTGTGTGTCTTTTATCAGGTAAGGTTACTGCTGTGTTACTGCTTACATTTGCCCACAATTGGCCACAATTGGCCAACACAATCAGTAATTAACCTTGAAGATTTAATTTGGTGAATAAATAACAAAATGGCATCAACAGAAACTAGCTTATTAGCACATTTCCTAGTTTGTACTGTACTGGGGTTAAATCTCTCCTTGAACCCTGCTCTATCCTCTGTTGACTGAAATGACATGATGGTGAGATTGTATCATTTCAAATATGCAGCTTAAAGTGGTGATACATCTTTTCCATCACAAAAAAAGGATGGAGACCAAAAAAAAAATGAGTATCCACTTCAGATGGTATCTTCGGGAAAAGAACAACAACAGATCATATCTCCCACACAGACATACAACAATTTGAGTAAAAGTCCAATGCTTATCCTCATGACTTAACACTTGCTGATAAAACCTTGCTCATCCAACTTGCCCTGAACTTAAATGAACTTTATAACCCAAAATGTTATTACATTTGTTTTGTATGTAATGGTCCTGTCATGTGTGTTTCCTTTTATTGTATTTTCCAGGTTTTTGTGGTCTCTTTGCAGTTTGTGCCATGCTTCCTTCCTGTGTTACAGCCTGATTTTCCCTCCTCACCTGTCCTGTATCAGCCTCATTAGCAGTGCTTTGTTCCTAGTGTTCTTGCCTGTCGGCTCCTTTCCAGCTCTCTTGCCTCTTCGCCTCACGCCCCTGTCCTTCTCCACCTGCTCCTCATCCCCTCATCAGATTAGTTTGTTTTAATTCCAGTTTCAGTTCAGTCTTTGTCGAGTCGCCTGTTGTGTTTATCTGATCCCGAGGTTTAGTTTGAATAAAAGATCTGCCTGCCAGCCATCTCTTGGATTTGGGTCTACCTTCTACGCTTGTTGTGGGACAGTAACATTTCTAAACTTAAACAGTAACTTCACCCGGTCTGCCAACTCATCACCCTGTGCAGCAGTGACATTGTATGGCACTACAGTACCATGCTACATCATATATGGGTGTGGTCACAAGTACAGACCACAGCTAACCACACCTAGCTGTAATGCTATTCCTTAGAGGCCAGAGCAGCTATGATTTTTCTCCTTCCAAAGTCAAATCAAAGGTTACTCTCTTAACTGCAAATTATGTACAGTATATACTTAAAAAAAAAAAAACATTTTTCACAATGTGTTGCAGTTTTTCCTTTTTTCCTTCATTCCTATTTTTGCCATCAGTCAGAACCTATTTCAGAACACTGTAAAAATACATTTGATCCAAATGGGCTTGTGGTCGCAAACTGATTTGAAAATTCTGCAGTACAGCATCCAGCAACAATACAACTTAAGTAAGAGATCATTCTTGACCTCAGAAAAAGATGTTTCACAGAATTATCTAAACTCATGGTCATCTTACTGAAAAAATTACAATCCTTGAATTGAGCAGGACCTAGAGGGCAGCTGGAGGGTACAGAACAACAATCAAAAATACAATATGGCCTGCTCTGGAAAATGCAGCAGACTCACTAAGGATAAAATTATTTTAAAAAACTAATACATTTGCATGTGTCATAGTCTACATACAATATTGACATTTCAACAAAACGTGTAATATCACGTTCACATTTCATGTTTATGACTTAACTTTCATGTCTGGAGGCAGAGGGAATGGTGAAGTAACAGGCACAAGGCTGTAAAGCCAGTGACCTCAGTTCAAGAATGTTTCAACATTTGTAAGTGTTACACAGAGTCTGTTGCGACAAAAAAAAAATGTTTTTGGCGATCAAAAAAGGTATTTTAAGTCAAAACATGATCTTTTCCTAACCCTGACCAAGTGTTTTTTGTAAACATAACCAGAGCATAACAGCGTTTTCACAAGATAAAACTGAAAACTGAACCCAAAGAAATACATATTGCAACATAAAGAAAGGTTTGGTTTGCCAACATTTATTCTGGCCATTGGATCACGAAAAATTGTAATTGTAATACACAAATGTTAAGTGTAGGTTTTTTTAAAGGCAACCAAACATTCAAAATCAATGTTCGGCAATGAAGTTAGAGGTCTGCGCAGGAAGCTGAAGGATCAGCTGCAGGTCAGCAACAACTCATTGTGTCTGCGGCGTGCGCTGACTGCAAATGAGCTGATTGAATTCCTCAGACATTGGGCAGCAATGTGCACATCATTTCCACATACACACAAAGGGAGAGCGGCTTCCTCCAAATACATGAACAATCATATAAGAAGTATCTTAAATGCACAAATCTTGATTGCTGTGTCATATAATCTAGACAAGATATTAATGCTAATGTCCTGTGTGACAGATAACTAAACAAAATAATAACCAATCTGTCATTAGTGAAATACCTCTTAATCTAAATGCAATCTAATTAATGCAGGATAAAAAAAATTTAAAAACACATGTACGAGCCCTCCTGTACTGCTTATGAAAACATAATGTGCAAGATGTAGCGAAACAAGCCTGTGGCACCCCAAAACTGTTAGTCAGTTATAATTACATCTCCGGGCAGATTTGTATTCTGCCAAGACATCTGTCTTCTTTCCTCCTTCCCTAAAAATTTGCAAATTAATTGATATTGATTCTCATTGCTTAAATTTTGTTCTTGCTGGGTAATTAGGACGTAATGAATTACGGTGGCAGCTGTGAAGAAATGACAGCATTCATTTGATTTGTGCTCCAGTTTTACTGTGCAGACAGATTACCATAACTCTCCTATCTATCTAATCATTACACATTATGTTTTTACACTCAAGCACGTTATGTAATGACTAAAACATAGAGTTCTGTTTGGAAAAGTCATTAGAGGTTTGTGTGCAACTTTCACTCTCAACAGCCTCTCTCTGCTGCAATCAGACCGGAGTGTATTAGGTATCGATTCAACGGCCGCCAACTCCAGGGTCACCACACCGATACGTATTTCCTGTTCCTGTCCTCTTTTTTAAAAGTTTAAAACTGGACCTAAGTGTTTGTGGGGTGATGCTCGATTGCACTGTGATATCCAAGGTCTGGATCTATAAGTGATAACAGGTTAGTCAAGTGTCAAAAGACTATGTAAGTGGTTATAATGACATCATTAACATGCTACTTGCGAGATAATAAGACATTAAAAAACACTTATGAGAAGCTTGTTAATAGTTTATAGACACTTAAGAATGTTAACAAAAGCTTTTCAAGTTTATAAGCCTTCTTGAAAGTGTCAGTTTGTTGCAGCATCACTGTACCAGTCTTCTGTGTCTTAATTCTGCCTCTCCTCCCAACACTAGCAGCTGTTTGAACACACTGTGTCAACTGATTTAATCCTTTATGCTAAATTTACGAAAGTAGACAACATTTTAGCTAATATAACTAAAGTAGACAACATTTTAACTAATATAGGCAACTTCTTTGGTGTCTGTGGAGAAAGTCCCCAGAATCCCTTAAGAAATCACAATTTTTTTATAAGAGAAACTTTATAGACTCTGTGAAACACTGTCTACAACAAAAACTTAATCACTTGGGTCTTCTTATTAATTAGGCAAATGTTTTACATGAAGATATTTTTTTTGTGTGTGTAAAACATTATATATGTTTGTTCCGTTGATGTTCACTCAGGATCATGTCAAGTCACATGTCAATGTCAGGTGTGAACTGACGGACGTACAGCTATCTACTTCTGATCGGGTATCTCAGGTCGGTGACTTAAGTTGGGCCCTAAGCCACACCACCGCTGCTGCAGAGAGCGGTGTTTGCTGTTTATTCAAAATGTATTCATATTGAACGTGTTGCGTGTACAAATTGCACCAAATTTGCACTCCCTTGGCTCCAGACAGACAGACAGAACTTAATTTATAGTTAGATGACATGACAAACACATTTATTGACTTTAACTAACTTTAATGTCTCTGTTAAACTTTACAAAGATGTTTTTGTTCTTCTATTAGGATTAATACATATTTTGTCATGTGCTAATTAACAGTGAACAGTCCTTTCTGCAGCTATCTGATCCCAGGCCAGAACTCTGCATTATATAGTATTGGGGAAGAAATTTTATTCAGAAGAGAAGATCTTTTATGCCTAAACAAACTAAAAAACAAAAAAACAAATGACTTGTTTTCATGACTGAATAAACTGAATAAACAAACTGACCTTAAAGACCAACACAATTGATACTGTTTTATTTTGTTTATATGTGGCAGACCCTGCCACCGTTCTAGTTTCAAACAGTGTTCTGGGACCTTATTTTCCTTTGAGAACAGCTTGTTTATTCAGTTATGGAAAAAATTAACATTTCCGAGTTTGTATCATTACCTCATTATATTGTAAATATTCAAATTATGTGTTTAAATTTCTTACACAGTACCCCTTTAAGGTTAATCAATCACTTATTATGTACTTATTTACTTTTTTTAACAATAGTTTTCACAGCTTCTCAACCTGGAATTGGCACTATGTATAGTCAAGGATGAAATGTTTGCTATGGGGGGTTTATATAGTCTTAGCAAAACATGTTAATGTTAATAAGAATCATCAAGGGTTGTATTACCTATTAACTAATGCTTATAACAAACAACACAAAAATGATGATGTAACAATGAAAATCCATCCAACAGTGAGGTCATATCAACATATCAGCTTTAGCTCCCACATTCATTACTGTCCTTACGTCTCCAATGCAATAACACAGGGCTATTAACGGGGATCAGCAGGGACCCAGTGAGACAGCCTGCAGACCTGAAGAGCATACTTGTACTGCGTAATTACTTGTAAATGTAATCATCTGCGACATTCTCATATCAAATACTGTCCACTCGGCTACTGACTATCATTGATTGATACGAGACGATAAGACAGTAGATCATGAGAGGCTTTCGGTTTGCTTTTTTATCCGGGGAAAATCCTCTGCTGCACAACTTCTGATGAATTTCACACAAGAAAACACACCAAAATGATTTCCTCAGCCCTGGATGAGTAAGAGAGGAAGAGGATGATTATAGATTCATATTAAAGTTATTTATTTCTTCCGAGCCAGTCTCTTAAAGCATTTCTTTGATGTCGTTGATGGGATGTGTGGTTCTCTGAGGCGGCGCCGCACTGTGTAATCTGTTTGTCCTGTTATAATGACTCTATTATCTGCTGTTGTCTTGGGAACAGACATATTTGCTCTGCCACACAGAGGCCTGCCATGCACAGGTGCTTTTGTGCTCATGTGTGCACAGGTGAACGCGTGTGTTCAGCGCAGCGTGTAGCGCAGAGGAAAGAGAATCACACTCTTTAATGAGAGACAAAAGGCACGAGAAAAGGCGTGGCCACACAAACATTACGCAACACGAAACATTCTGAGGCTGATGTTCTGGACGTCCATTCAGGCGTCCTGAAGGGGGAAGAAACAGACGTGGCATGTTTTCAATCTACACTCTCCCACAAGCTGCGGCAGACAAGATTTGTTTGCAAAAAACACATCAGTCTTATCTGCCGGAAGCACAAAGTGTGTCTGCGACTGAGAAGAGCTCCACAATCCACCAATTGAGATGCTGTAAATGTGCCTAAGCGGAAATCTGATGTGGAGACGATCAGAAGAAATCTTTGAGAAAATGCCTCCTAAACAGATTTGCCTTAAGCAGAAAGTCTTTGGGCCTCCTTTAGTGCAAATTAATACTAAAGGGTGTTGGATTATAATAAACAATGTAACAACTGACTGCTTTAATAAACAATTTAGACATTTTGTAAAGAAACCAGCTGCTAAAAAACCCCATTGCAGTGCTTGTAGCATCGCTCAATAAGCCAGTCCATGGACTAAAACATGGTCTGCTGGCCATTTGTGAAGAAATAAACAGCAGAAAGTAAAGTGAAAGTCTGTCTGGTTTCTGTGTGCCTCAACATGAGCTAAGAACAGCATTTCAGGGCAGTTTAGCAGCTTCTCTCCCTGAACTTTTTTCGGTTTGAAGCCTTCTGTATCACTGCACATCTGTTGAGTCACTCTTTAAATGTTGAACAAACCAGAGTGGGAAGTGTTGTAACGTGTCTACTCAAAGTTGACTCATGAGAATATTTTTAGTGTCATTTCGAGTAGGAAGAGATAAGAACTGTAGCTCAATACACTTTGGTGTCACAAACGTTTTTTGTATTATAAAACAAGACTGCATCCCCTACTCAACACACCCCTTTCCCATACCACTTAGCCTTACCCTTCTGTTTGGCCTCAGGCCTTAGTAGGGTGTCACCGTTGCTGGGATAGAGGGGTAGGGTGAGGTGTTCAGGCTACATTCGGAGCCCTTCAAACCGAGGGTTATGAGAATTCTCTGTTGTTTCAATGTATTATGGTCCTCTTCCTTATAAAAAAAAAAAAAGCATAAAATAATCACTACTACTTTTCTGATGCCTTGGTAGCCAAGCAGCTAACTGATGTTATGTTGTTATTGCTGATTTGTGCATGCCTGTCTTGCGTTTCAGAGTTCTATCAATGATCCATGTTTTTACATCTACATCAGATATATGGCAAACGGCCTTGTGATAATCCCTGGATTGCCGGTAAAACAAGAGAAATCATTGTGTCCAGTTGTATCTGTTTACATAAACACCACTGACTACCCAAGTACCCCTGATAACTTGGTTCCACGGGGCAAGTGGGCCATTAAAAATGTAAGGGGAAGGGGTAAAAATTGGTTATGGGATTGAGCCGAAGAGTCTACAGACATGCCAGCAGCATGTGTCAGCACACCAGCATTCACACACGGGCAGTGATATCATGCTGGCACTTAGCCAAGCACAATGTTTACCATCTAGACCATGACAGTGTAGCATTTGCAAAACAGCACTTGACATAATGCCATTTGGGCAGCTGTGGCTCAGGGGTAGAGCCAGTGTTGTTATCAGAAGGTCGCTGGTTCGAATCCCCTGGTCTGCATGTTGTTTGGTTTAGAAACTGAACTGGTCGGCACCTTGCATGGCAGCCATCACCATCAGTGCGTGAATGTGTGAGTTACTGTAAGTCCCTTGGGACAAAAGCGTCTTCTAAATGTAACATTAGTTGCATGTTTAATAGTTTAGCAAAGTAATGGACGAGGTGAAATTTTGACATGAAGTCAGGCGACGATGGTAAACATCAGCGTGTGTACCAAATGTCACAGCAATTTAGTAAATATTGTTGCTGTCAGGGGATCACAATAGTTATTAGACATTGTCTGGGAAGCATGAATGTCTGTGAAAAAAATGAATGCCAGTCCGTCCAGAAGGTGCTGAAATATTTTACTGGATAAGTGAAAACTCTGACTTGCTGCTGGCGCTCTGGGATCACCGAAATGATTAGGCATGGTCATCTCTCAACTTGACTGCTGTTAACACCCACCTGGCAGGGCTGCTCATATGCACAGTAAAACACTCTGTAAATGGTCCAAAATGCTGCAGCACGTCCGGCATTCGGCCAGCCAAAGGCAGCTCACGCCTCTCCATTTTTCACTGCTCTCTGCTGGCTCCCTGTAAGTTAAGCTACTTCTAGTGTAGCACCCACCTACCCAAAGTCCTTTATTTCGGTTGATGCAAATGAATGACTACTAATCCTGGTGTCACCGTGAGGCAGGCACAGTTTATTCCAAATGCTTCTCCTCAGTACTCCCTCTGATTCACTCCCTCTTCCAAAATAATTTATACCTTTTCTGTCTCTCTCTCTCTCTCACTGTCTTTCTCTGCACTTGTGTCAGGTAGAAGGTCAGCCTGGTCTCACGCAAAAGCATGTAATATATCCGCTGATCAGCTAGAGGACATTTTATCAGTCTGACAGTTTGAGTTGCTTAGGTGCAGAGAGCATGAACGTGTATGAAGGCCTAACACCAACAGGGGGCGATAACGGCAAGTGTGAGAAACAAATAGTCCATTGTTATTGTTGAAAATAAGTACTCATAAGAGGAACAATGATGTTTCCCTTAACAAAGACTTTATTTTGAAAGTGTAAATGGACAGTGCATGTCTGTCATTGCTGACTTGGTATGAGGTTGTCTAGTTTTCACAGGTAGAGGCAGAGCCAAACACAACGGTGACACAGTGGACGGGCTTTTATATCACACAATTTGGGTTGGTGCTGGGTTAGGAAGGTCGAGGCTGTTATTCTCCAAGGCTTCTCCTCAATCTTCTGTGTCTTGGATGACCTTATTTTGTACTTTGTTTTGGACAGAAGCCTCTACCAGATTGAACGTAAATGATTAATCCTCTGAGAACTATAAATATCTGTGACATGTAATGGAAATGCATTTAATTGTTGCCCAGGCACGTAACTAAAAAATGAAAATCAACCTCACGGTGGCGTTAGAAGAAGGGTCAAGGCATCACCAGAGTCTTTGTGAACATATCCTCTGGGCACGGTCCATTTCTGTGTAATAAGTAATGGCAATCCATCAAAAGAAGTGGTAGATCAACTGACTGACATACTGACACTGCCACCGAGAGCCATGACGCCAGCGGGGTGAAAAATGATCGTAACAAAAGTGATGATTATGACTAAGATTGTCGTTGTTGAAAACCAAAGAGCAGAATATTAGACAGATTATTCCAGTGCTTTAAGATGTGTATCGCTTCATCAAACCCTCTGACACAAACAGATGAATATAATCCATTTCACACAAAATGTAGCTCTTCTTTTTTCTTTTTTCCTTTCAGCTATCACAAAATTCAATCTATAATTGAAAACACATATCACCCCTCCCCATGTGGCTCTTCACAGTCACATCCAAAGTGGCTCTAATGCTTTACACATTTTCTATATACCAAGGCAGCTCTCATCATAAACCGCATGACTCAACCTGTGTTTGGCTCCAATCCACTTTATGGTGACTTATTTTGAATGTCTGCCCACACCCACAATGAGATCTCCATAGGTCCGTGTCAGTGAGAGTGAGTCATTGTTGCTGCAACTCTGAATTGACACAGCTGGCAGCCTCAATCCAATTATTATATCATTCTATTAGTATATCATAAATATTTAATTTCTTCTGTGCTGGAAAAAGGAACATCTCACGGTCAAATAATGGATTAATGAATAAACCAACAGCCTCCACCTTGAAAGAGTAAAAGTTCAGGCGCTAAGATCCAGCAGCCTCCTCTTCTGCTAAGTAGCAAATCAACATTAATCCTGAAAGCAACTGAAATCCATTATGCATTTCTCTGAAACACTGACTATTTATGACACGATAAGAGACAATCAGAGTCAAAGTGTGTGTAAAGATCTCTGGGTATTTATAATGAAGATTTTAAAGGTCCAACCCACTGAACACCCTCCCCCCCCAACTCCCCTTCTAAGCATGTAGGAGAATGTATGGTGGCCACGTAAAAGCATTTGGTTTGTCCATTCTGGGCTCCTGTAGAAACATGTAGCTGCAACATAGTCTCTATATGTAGGTATGAAAGGCTCATTCAGGATTATGAACACACAGCAATTCTTAGTTTCGAGTGATTTATACACAACTAAAAATAGTATTAGAGATATTATATTGCATTTCTGCCAACAATTCCCTCTACACAGTAGACCTTTAACACAACCTCTGAACTGTCATCTGAGGCTGATTAGTGCTCAGAAATATGTGATGTCACCTTTTTTCTAACGAGTCACTGCCAACCACTCAAACTAGTGAGAAAAGCACAGATAACAGCACCATTACAAAAATCGCTCGTTAAAAAAAAAAAAAGATCTAATATTGGCAAATAATACTGCGTTAACTTAACACCTCATTACTATAAATGAAAAGAAAAAGAAAGATGAAAGACGGTCAAATGTTCAAACAAGCTGAGAGGAGCTACAGATTATTCTCTGTAAAGTCACCGCCATGAGTTTACAAATCGATCGCCAGTGACGGCCAAAACAGCACGATCCTACAGTCATACCAGACCTTCATCGTACACTCGCAGTTTGTTTAGGTTTAGGCGAGGGTTACCACTTGGTAAGGCTCAGGAAAACATCACGGTTTGGTGTAGAATAACTACTGTACTTACATTTATGTAACTTTTGTTACAGACCATCCATCCCTGACCTCTGACTGTTTCGCTCTTTATTCTACTTTGCCTCAATTCCTCTTTCGCAGATGTAACAATTACTGCAGCCACTACAGGTCCTGGCCCAACAAGAAATGGGCCGTAATAAGCTGGGCCGTAATAAGCTGCTTTCAAAGTTGATCTACATGGTATTTTTTCTGATGAGGCAGCCTGAAAAATGTTAATATATATAGTGCAGCTGGTTTTCTTATTACCAAGTGCAGGTATTAGGGTGGTAAGTGGCTTCAAACCTTATTTGTATTCTTTATAAGAAAACTGGAAATGTCACTTTCATTAAATGTAAGCAAAATACACTTCAATTCTTCAATTAAACCTTTTCGAAACAACATTTGCTGCCTCATACCTAAATATAGGAGTATCTATTAATCTATAAGTATTCACTTTGAAGACAGCGTATGCAATTCACATCAAATGGGCTAGAAACACTGCTGATATCTGCTTAACATCTGAGCACGGTAAAGTAGAGGGTATCTCCCTTTGGCTTTCATTCACTTTCACATGTTGCTGGTTATATAATCTGTATCATTCATTATTCATAAGCCTATCAAGGTAGGCCCTCATTAGCACCCGCACACATCCTGGGCAGTTACTCTACAAGTGTCGAGCAGTTGCTTAAACCAACACCTTTTGCTTGTTTGAGCCGCAGGTTAATCTGTCTCGTATTATTTCAGCCGCCCCGGTGGCATTAATTGCTACAGGCCATGGCATTTTAATGAAGGTCAAGAAGAGCAGGGAGCGCAGAGGTGAGAACACCTTGTTCAGCTCTCTGCCTGAGTCTCCACCACGTCAGCGACAAGAGCTTAGTCTGGGAAGTTGTAGCACCATGGTTACCTACTACCGGCAGGGAACCTTTTGCAATCAGCTTTTTTTCTCCTTTTTTAAAAAAAACCCAAAAGAAAAGACCAAAAACACTAAGTCTGCCTACAATTCCACTACGTTATGGTGCCATAATGGTGCTAGTCATCTTAACTCTATTGTTAAGGGGAAAATGTCAAACATTAAATTCTATGTGACAAAGAGGCAATTCCAGAGATATCAGAGATGCCTGCCTGCAGCTCAGAAAGATCACATTTACATTTTAAGTGTTTGTCCAAAGCTGTTATCCAGAGACGCACGACGAACGCAGGATCACACAGAGGAACATACACTTTACAACGAGCACATTCAACTTAAAGTCATCATGATACACAGTTTCAGTGTTTTGCTTGTATTTAACACAGAAATGGCTCAAACTGAAGATTTTCCATTTATGAGTGAAACGATGTTCCAGAGAACATTCCTCTGGTTCTGTTGCTGTTGTCGGTTTATTCCGGGGGAAAATAAAGGAAAAAGGGGAAGCTAATGTGAATCGCCATCATGGCCGAGCACACTGAGCTCCACACGCAGTACAGAATGTCAAATTTAATCAAAACAAAAGGAAGGAAAGATGGAGGGAAAGGGATTTCATTGCCAATTTAATTGTCTCAGTCCCACTATAGCTTTGGACAAAGCAGACACAAAAGTGCTGTGCAGCAGAAGATGCTGCTCTACTGATGGCAGCTACCGCAGCTTCCAGCTCCAAGAAAACTGAGTGTGAAAACTGAAACTGCTCCTTTGAAGTCACAACTATATTTCTATTTTAAGTAAACAGTACCTGACTATTTTTAAGTAGTTAAGGTGTCAAAATTTCATGTATTCTAATGTGTGTCTTCGTAGCAGTTATGGACTACTGTTACACCGGGACTAGACAGGGTTTAGTTTGAGGATGAGTTCACTTTGATTGACAGGTGTCTTAGCCACAGTGTCAGGCTGCACATTTCAAACACCCTCTCATATCTAAATGTCAAAATAGTCAAATTACAAAAACCATGAGTAGCACTGTCTGATCTCTGACCTTTATGGTTGCGATTTAACTTTAAGCCCCCCACACACCGCCCAGACGTCCAACTGCCTTATCCGACCACTCCGTTGCCTCTCGTCTGACCCGTTCGGCACAAAAGTTGCATTGAAACACACCGCTTCGACGTGCTGCCTTCTCCACAGTAGCGTGTTTGTTCTGCGCTTGCGCGAGATGCAATAAGCAGCTGGCGCTTGTGTTGTGAGTTGTAAACGAGAGGCTTATGTGCGCAACTCTCTTTACTTTCGATCAAAACGAAACTTAACTATTTCAGATAAAAACAGCTGCATACTAAACATGCAGCGAGGCATTACCAAACGAACACAGATTAATTTGTCCTGAACGGACATAATAACAGCCAGTCGCGTGCCAGTACTGCAAAGCATGAAAACGGGGAATGACGGAACGGAGTCCGTAGCAAAACAAAGCGCACACAGTATTCTGCCCTCGCACACACCGCGCTGATTCGCTAGCACACCGCCAATCAGAACAGCCATTCAGCTGGCACACAACCAATCAGAGAATCCAATGGCTCAGACGTCCGACAGCCCTCCTCCTCAGACTTTGCATGCTGAGTCGGAGCAGACAACGTCCGAACGGCTCCGAAAGCTTCCGACGCAGCTGAACACACCGAACAGAAATGTTCCCGACCTCGTCCGAGTCTCTCCAAACGCTTCAGACGTCCAACAGTTGGGCCGGTGTGTTGCTGCCTTTAGGCAACTAAATCAAGTTAAGTTTAGGGCTCTGATCGGCAGAGATGAAACATCATGTTTTCCTCTTTTCCGGCACAATGCTATGACACGCATTAAAATACAGGACACTGGCACATGATCACTCTCTGTCTCTCCGTGCTCGAACATTGTTCAGTTGGCGATAGATTTTGAAAGAGAGACTTGCGTTTAAGTAACCCCTGTAACATTGTCACTGGCCTCCAACTTGAAATAAGAAAAACAACAGAAAGGCAAACTCATCAACTGGCAATGGGAAAGCAGTCAATCGTCAATTTTCTGTGTGCTTTCCCGTGCTAATTTGGGTGTAAGAATGATAGCAGTTAAAGAAGGCTTCATGCAATTCTGGTCACTTGGTTGCAGCGTAAACAACCTGTAAACACAATATCCACACATCATCACCTCATAAAGTTGTTAAGCTAACATTTTAGGAAGCCGTTGCCAGTTTACACATCCAGCAGATAAATTGCAATTAATTTGTAGTTGTGTTTCCATCAATGTTTTGAATGTAAGTACAATATTCACTGTCCTCTAAACTCTGTTTTGGTCTCCACCAGATCATGAGGGATCCTGGCTCTTTAGCTGCTACACACTCCATTATGTTCTCCAGCTGGTTGCTAACTATGTCTGTCTGCTGTTGGATGCTGAGTAGGTTGCGTAAATGGTGGATTTATCAGAGCTTTTTCACTGTAACTATCCGTCTGCAGCAGCTGGAGTTGTGGTTGTGGACAGAGAGACTGAACCTGAAGAGTAATACTGTAGGCAGTAAAACCAAAAACATCCAGCTTAGAAATATTGAATATATTGTTCTGTAGAGCCGAGGGAAGCTGCAGTGCCTGATTTTCCCTATGAGTGACCCCTGTCGATGACACATAGTTATTTTAACATAAAAGTATTGAGTAGTGCAGCTTTAAGGTTAAAAAAAAGCAGCTTTGTCAAATACTTTGCTGACCCAAACACTACAGCCTCCACCCTGCTTTACTACTTTTTAGAGAACAACAACTACTGTACTGCATGGTAAGAGGATGAGTAAATGCCTCCGTTGGCTGTTTTCACCTCGATTTCCATCCTGGCTCTCCCATTTCTTCATTCAGTTTTTAATTCTCTACGGTTACTAATAAATAAAACGCCGAGCATCACACCTCCCTCCGAGGCTCAAATTATAATCATATGCCTGTGAGTGACTTGACAAATGAGTCACAGGCAAACACAGACCCAATACCCAAATCGAGAATATGCAATGAGAGCATACGCTAAACCCATGCCGAAGTGCTCCAACACATCAAAAGCTACCATCGCCTGTATCCTTATTTACACATTTCCTGTCAGGGAATGAAGTTAGAAGTTCTCAAGGTGACTGCGTAAGCAAGTGTTGGACTGCCTGCACCGGCAATTAAGGCTAAATAAACAGAAAATAAATTCTGTACGTGAAAGGTCATTTTGTCTCTGTGTGCCAAGCAGAAAATGCGATAATCAGCCGGATTAAGAAACGCGAGGGGAGCCTTGCAGAGTCAACTTACAATAAGGACGGTGTGGCTTTAACTTTGAAGTCCCTCAGTTGTCTGTTTGCTCTTGAGAGCTGATTTATCCTGGAGAGACAGGGGGACAGTTTACAAAAGGAGTCTGGGCTAGAAGCTGAGCTGCCTCAACAGAGACGCTGGTAATCCTAGGTGTTACCTGTGGGAGCTTGGTACTGCTGCTCCTCAGAGAATCTCAGCTTCCTTAAATCTTGAGGTACGGCCAACGTATGCTATGTATGTAATCCATCTCACAAGGAAGCCCAGCTATGTCTATCCTGACTGTAATTCTCTCAATGACACTGGTGGCAAAGGATGTAGATCCATTCATTCCATGAATGGTTATACCCTTATTTTGTGAAACAGGCCTCTCCTCATGACTGTGCTCCCGGTGAATCTGAGCAGCAGTGCAGGATTCAACAGGAAGCGAAACAAACAACCCCCTAAGGCTGCGAAGAACAGAAGCCAAATGACACACATCACTGAGATATGGGACGCGCCGAAAAAGAGTCGCCATCGCCAAGTATGGTAATGAGCGAGTAGAGAGGAAGGAGCTGGTATGGCAGAGAGAGAATCAGTGGGAACAGCCTGAGACAGCAATGTGTGGTGGGCAGAAGTAACAAGCAGAAGTAAGACCTGACAAGCATCAAGACCATCGTGAGTGAGAGCCAAAGATTATCAGGTTTTGAAAGAAAGAAAAGAAAAAAGGCAACTACTGTATTTGTAGAACATGATCAGTAAGCAGGTGCAGGTCAAAAGACTTCTAGACAGTTCAACATGGGTCAAGGTACTTTTAATGGGGCAACTTGTAAGATGTGGCAAGAAATCAAATGTAGTTTCAAAAATACAGGGGACATCATATCGCCTGAGCGTAACCAGAATTTGCAGCTCTTTTGCCAGCTGTCACATTAATAGGATCTCACTGCTTTTCTTGCAAGACCCTCCCTTCAGTGCCTCTGACTGGCATGTGTCTATCATTTTCGTATAACAAGGGCCTTGATGGCTTTGTGCTACTGGTGCTGGTACTTTGTGCTAAATTCAACTGTCTCAATTTTTTGCGTTTTGTTCATTAACAACAACAAACAAAAACAATTTGTGGCCCTGGGAGGGTCAGCGGGGTGCCCACAGCCGAGTGCTTGTTCTCCAGTGTTCACACACCCTCTGTGTCCTGATAGCCCACTGGGCACCCTGAGAGACGGAGGTCAGTCGAATATGATGAATGCACCTTTATTCACACCACAAATTAGACAAGTACTCGGTTTGTTCAATGGTTCTCTCGTGTTAATGGGTTGCGTGTGTTTTTCTTGCCGTTGGTTTGTAAAGCAAACAGCCAGCAGTGGAGCTGATACAGCAAAATTATTCCCCAGTGAACAAACCACCCTCTTTGCATGTCAAAGCTGCAGTGTCTCTGGGCTAGTTAGCGGACCAGCGCAGGCCTGTGGCAGCCCGCCCTACTGACTCTTGGCCTGTTCATTCTGTCTGCCTTGCCCAGAGACACTATAGCAGCAAAGAGTGAACAATTTGAGTCAAGCGAAAAAAAACGCCCAACCAACAAAGATAATTACTGCCGTAAGCTGACTAGCTCAGTTAGCCATGGAACTGCTGGCAACGGTGCTCAGCTCAACGGTGCTCAGCAGCCTCCGATTGAACATTGCTGGACACCAGACTGGGACTGAACACATCCTCCAAGGCTGACAGAGACAACTACAGGTGTCTGCACTATCACACTATCGCCTCCTGTGGTATGATGTGGTTTTAAAAGACAGGACGGCTACCTGGATAGCATGCTAAGTTCAGTAGATACCTCTGCAGCAAAGTATATAGATGTTTTGCCAGAAGGTCATCGCTGTTGTTTCTTCACATTCTTCTAGTTGCAAATGTCTTTATTATTGGAACATTTTAAACTAACAGCATCTCAGTGAATATATTAATGTAAATCAGGTCCTACATGTTGAAATACAGTCAGAGTCAAGTGGTTACAAGTAAACCTAGATGTCTACAAATCACCAAGACCGTGCCTGTGACTGCAGCAGTGCATAAGCCGATCAGCTGTCGTGCAGGTGATGTCACTGCCCTGCCAGACCTTATATTATGCTTCATTATGAAACAGAAGGCAGCGAACCAGCCTACTGTCTTATGATACAAATCATTTTTGACTGTGGTTATACAGTAAGTGTTGGCGCTATATTAGCATTCCGCAGGCGAAAATGTGTGGGTTTCGGTCTGATCAGTTTTAAAAAAGCACAAGAGAGATCATTCAAGTATGTCATAACTTAGTTTATTCTGAGTGGGTAATTGCCCTCATTTAACCTGACATCTCTAATTACAAGACTGATGATATTCCTTATGTCAGCCACCCTCTATTCCAAGTCAGGTTTCCACAAAGTCAGGCACTAACCCCTTAATAATATAAATGACAGTAATTGTTAGCCTGTTGAATGGCTGTAGACCAGTGATCCTCACTATTTTTTTCACAAGAGCCACTTTGGCAGAGCAGAATCAAGGGGAGAGCCACTTTTACTACAACATACCAAGTCACCTTTGCAAATGTGCATTTCTACATATAAATTGGACATCCCACAAAAAAAGAAACAACACAGCCAATACATTTTCAATTAAGACCATATTTACCTTAATACTGGGATGAGCGGAAGCTTGCATGCATGTCATTGACTTTCTTCATGCTATGAAGAACAAATAAGAATTCGTCTATCCCCTTCTCTTGAAATGTCCTGTGCTCATCTTGTATGCCTTGTACCTTTCGTTTTTTACTGGGAACACCTGACGTTTGTCCGCTCGTCCTCTCTCTGGCATCTTCATGTTGATTTTCGCTTGCTGCTTCCTCAGACTCTTTTTCCACACGCTGTGTGTCTGTCCGTCTGGTTTTTGCCCTTTTTTTTATCAGAAATCGATCAATTTTGTGTCTGCATCTCACGCTGGCTATTGGAGGTAACGCAACCTGGCTGCAAGCGTGCACTGCGGTCAAGTGTAAACAGTGCTTTAAGCTGACTGCGTTGCCAGGTTTGATAGTGCCCCCTTTAGGAAACACCATTAATTAAGGTGAAAGGAGAAGCATAAAGCAAATGTTTGCGTTTTTGCAGTGCAGTGTTCACTGTATATTTATGTAGCACACTTGAAAAATTGTATTGGCTGTGTTAACATATTGTTATAAGCTACCATGCGAGCCACCAATTACAGCTTGACGAGCCGCATGTGGCTCGCGAGCCGCAATGAGTATCTCTGCTGTAGAGTCTTAAGCCTGATTTATGCTTCTGCGTTGGCGACTGCGTAGCTACGTCGTCGACGCAGACCCCTACGCGGACCCTACGCCGTAGCCTGGCGTGCGCCTCCAAAAAATCCTGACTACGCGTCACGTCGACGCGTCGAGACGCGAACGGCAAGGACTGTGATTGGTCGGACAGACCACCTCCACAAATGTCTTCTGTGTCGCCTGCGCTTCAACATTTGTAACAACAGCATTTGTTGTTCAATATCCACGAGCTCCATCTCCAAAAACACCCGCTCCATCTCAGTTGCCATGGTTTACTGTCTGACCGGAAGAAAACCAAGGAATCCGATATGAACCCCCCCCGAAACCAAACAGACACAGCCACACCGGTGAATTGCAGAACGACGCGTTCCTCGACGCAGAACTTCGAATGCTCAATGACGGCGTAGGGTCGACGACGTCGCTACGCCGTCGCCGCAACGCCGTCGCCGCAACGCAGAAGCATAAACCAGGCTTTAGTCTTTGTACTTCTCATGTGCAGAGTTAAGCCTGATTTATGCTTCTGCGTTGCGGCTACGGCGTAGCTACGTCGTCGACGCAGACCCCTACGCGGACCCTACGCCGTAGCCTGACGTGCGCCTCCAAAAAATCCTGACTACGCGTCACGTTGACACGTCGAGACGCGAACGGCAAGGACTGTGATTGGTTCGCTCAGAACGTCATTTCCAGCAGTTGCTTTTCCGGTCAACAGTATAACAACACCGCCAATTTTAAAGTTTTTGTGGTACGAGCAGCAACCACATGAAAACCTGTCGTGTGCTGAAGTTCTGTCCATTCCAACTTAATCTGTCAAACAGCAGCTTCACTGTTAGCCAGATTAGCGACACACAACGTCAACACGCAAGAGTCAGAGACACACAAACAGACACACAAGGCTGCGGACTGGTTCGCACGGACAGTTAAAGACAGCGTGAATGTCATTTAATTCAACTAACAGCGAAGTAAAGGGAGAAACTTCGCGGTCAGACTGACAGACAGCTGTTAGCTCCGTTCGCACCACTGCCTGATCACCGACGTTGATGACGTCCACCGACACCATGTCAGAACAACGCGTTCCCTCGACGCAGAACTTCGAATGCTCAATGACGGCGTAGGGTCGACGACGTAGCTACGCCGTCGCCGCGACACAGAAGCATAAACCAGGCTTTAGTGATTGGTTGCAGCAAGATAGACTCAAGTATTTAATATTTAAGTGCTGGGGATGAATTTAGAGGTTCATTTTTTTTCGGTTGGTTGTTTTAAACCTGTATATATTGTCATGTGTGTGTATCTGAAGAGACAGTATAAACAGCCAAGGTTCGAAAGATGCATTCTGTTACTGTCAAATGTTGACTGGGTATGTCAGACCGCACTTACTGTACTGTTCACAATGCTGTTCTATTTCATTGTTTCAGTATATGACTTATTTGTATGCTCAATATCTAGGCAGCTGATGACATTTCCCACAACTCAACTCACCCTTCTACTGTCAGCATTTTGTCCGGGTCAGCTGGAACTTGTCGGACTGACAAATGTGACGATGACGTTACGGGAGTCTGCTCGGATTGATCACCAGCAGAACAACCCAGACCCAGGCTTCATTCTGACTGCAGCCCGGACTACCGCTAATACAGTGGTTTTTGCTTGTGTAGTTCTTATGAAGGATGGCGCACATATGCTTAGAGTAGCAATAACAAAAAACATGGGAACACATTTCAGTCATCATGGCTGCATTATTAATCGTTTTTTTTTTCCTTTGCTGTCACTGTGTGCCACTGTTCTCACTTCTGATAATGAAGCAGGCCGAGCTTGACAACTGTCTCGGGTACATATGTGGTGTACTATTACGTATTGTTGTGGCGATATTCCACTTTTAACACACTACAAATACTGTAGGATCAGGAGCTCAGGAGTGAGATAAGTTCAGGATCACTGCACAAAAAAGTATAATCTTTCATTCTCCATCAGGGAGATTATTCCAACACCCTCCCAACATGTTTTAACTTTTGATGTGATACATTAAGCTTTGGTATCAGATTTTAAAAAGCTTTTAGCCAGGATGACGATGGTGATAAGATTTAATAACACGCGTCCGAGGTAAATCAGAATGGTTTAAAAATCACAGTGGTGCTTCCCTCTCAGATTCTATTCCACAATTCTTTATCTTTTTTCTGACACTTTCTCATACGCATTCAGTCACATACTTTCACAAAGGGGATAGAGGCCTACCTATCACCTGAAAACTACCAATCAACAATGAGTCACCCAACACTTTGTCAGATAGTCATCGTAGCGCCGCTCTTCAATCTTCTGTTTTTCACTTCAGCACCCAGCACAACGCTGCCTGGGAGCAATTTCACTGATAAAACACCACAGGGGAGATGAGTATTAACAAAGGTGACTCATGCTTCTGCAACCTTCAAGGCAAATCATAATTCCATATTTCATTTGAAAGGATGTTTCACTAATTTTGTCCTTTTTAAATGCACGCTGTGAGCTGTCTTTGAAGTCTCCCCTCTGAAGCCTGTTTGTGTCGGTCGCATGCCACTGATCTCAGACTGTGAGTGAGCTACTACAGCGGCTCGGCTGATAAAAATGACTGGAGGAGTTCACTACGAGATGCTGAGCTGTCAGCGGCAGCATGCAGTGCTCGTGTGACTCTCGCAGCGGGCGGCCGGACGCAGGGATTGGTTCGGGAGATTACCCGGGTCGGAAGTGTGGGGTTTGTTTTGATTTGTGAATTAATGAGTAAAAACCTGTATTAACCCTCGGGGAGGTGAACCCACGGCACACTGTCTGTTTATAGATTGACACTTTTTTCTTATTAAAGCCACAACAACTGAACAAAAAAAATCAAGCCTCCAGTGAAATATCCATTGGTAGAAGAATGATCACAGACCAGTCTGTGCTGTGTGCAGGTTTGATGTCCACCTGCAGGACTGCTGAGTTTTTAAACCTCCCAAATTTAATAGAATAATTTTGTGCTTCCGCTTGTCAGCGCCAAGTTAGAAAAATGCACAAGGAAGCTTGAACGGAAAGTTTTTGCTTGCATCTTACATACATACTTTTGTTCATTTAGCAAAAATGGTTAAACAACTAACGTTGGACGGTAAACAAGCAATGTCATTTTCAGCAATGAGGAAAGGAAGGTAGTACTGTTCGAATTTGTATTTACATTACAATTAATTAACAATTTGGGGATTAGCGGGTTCACTGTCCTATCAGGAGGGTTGATGTCAACTTGGTCTTTCTGCGTTCAGTGCATGCTACAGTTGGTGCAGGAGCTGGAGGTGTTGGGGGGGTTCAGTTAGCATCTAGCAAAAAACAGAGGAATGTAACTCCAGGTAGGTTGTATAACATGTTGTGTGGTCCTATCTAGCTTGCTAATATATGCCACTGGAAAGCCTACATTTAGTAATCTCCAGAGTTTGTTCAAAGTTGGAGAGTGTAAAATTTCGACAGGCCACAGAATGCAGTACACTTGTAGCATGTGCAGGTAGTGAGTAGAAGGGAAGCAATGTATTCTTCATTATCTCCTCAAATAAACATAAAGCTGACAATTATCAAACCAAGAAGTGATTTGATTAACTAATTGTGATAATTGGGTTGATGCTGCATGTCTGTACTTGTACGATGACAAAACTCCACCAACTGTCAGTAGCAGAAATGTAATATTTAAATAATAATGCAATTATTAATACTAACAGACATTAGCAGTCTGATGTATATGAAATCTGGGATCTGCAGCGGTCACAAAGGACTGTAGTATACTTAACACCTTTCAGTGTTTTAATGTTTCAATTTTGATCACAGCAGTTTTTCTTTTTCTTTTTTAAAGCCAAGTTAGCTGACAGAGTTTGCTTTGTTTCAGTATTGTCATGCTACAGTTTTATTGCAGTTGGGCAGCTGTATAGAAGGAAAAAAATGGTATTAGAAATATAAGATATGACGCATCTTCATCTCACTTGCTTCCAAACCAAGCCCTAGTCAGATTATACCACTTTTGTCCAAAGGAGGCGCCAAAATCAACAATATAGACTCATCAAGTTAATAACCAAGACTAACACGGGCAGTTCAACAATCAGACAGGTTTTAAACAGACCACCAATGTTAGCAAATGGTAGAAACTGTTCAGACACTGTCTATAGACTAACTTTGACATAAAATACTTGCAGTAGTGGTGTGCACACATTCCAATGCAGTGACATTTGACTACCAACATGTTGTTTTACCTCCTCTTTCATTGTGTCCCCAGATCTCAGTAGTTTGGTGAGTACAAGTTGTAATACATCTATATTATCCATCAAATTCACCAGGGTTTGATAATATGCCATGCAGACCATATGGTTTCTGCTTCATACAGCCAATACCCCTCCACCCACTTTGCTATTGGATCCGTTCGGCTCATGGCTGAAAAAACATATTACCATCTTAATGGACATTTAGCAGAAAGAGCTGCCAGATTACTCAGACAGAAGCAATCGAAAGAAAAAGCTATTTCCAGAGACAGATACTCCAATGTTATTTCACCAATAAACAGTGATGCAAAATGTCGATGGGCTGTCAATAATGTAAAGGCCAGTAATTAGTGCTGTGCAGGGAGGCTTACTTGTACTTAGCTGACAATTATGGGCCAGAGCCCCATATGGATTTCTGCTTCATCATGGAAGAGCGGGGTTCTGCACCATCTTACAGCACACAGTCTGTACCTGATTTAACAGCTTGAAACTTTGCAGAGGTTATTTCTCTGCGACTGCAACACTCCTGTTTAGTGTAATCATGCTCAGATAAAATCATTGGCACACCTGCAACCTCTCCTAACCTGTGTTAACGGGTGGAACATTTCAAACTGAGGCTTTGTGCATAAATGTAAGTGTGGAACCTCGTATGCTTTCTTTATCAGTGTCAGGTGTACTGTTGATGGTGGTGTGGTGCATCAATTATGCATTAAGGAAGGTACACTTCCATTGTCATCATTATAAAAATGATGAAATGTGCAGTTCATGCTGAAGAGTTGGCTATGTACACGTCCAGCAGATGCAACATTAGCTCCTGAGGAAAATGCATCTCTTTAACAGATAAATGCTCTGCTAAACTTCATCAGCTACTTGCTAAATTTGTCGGCCCCTTTCATGCGGAGCAGTGAGCATACAGTGGAGTTTTAAAGATGTTTAACTGAAAATAGCTGTAACCGGTCAAACCAAATCAATGAGCAGAAAGAGGCTAAAATGCTGAGGAGGAGCTGAGGGAATCTGTGATAAACCTCAGGCTGTGAAGAGAAACCCCTTACCCTCACATGGTGTCCTTTATTCCATTGTTCAGTGATCATAGATGCTTTGAAACTATATTCTCAAGTTCATTCTCTCACTGCCAAATAGCCTTATTCACCTTCACCTTCAACTAAAGTAGGCATTGTCAGTACGAGAGTGGGATATGGAACTGCAAACATTCAACAATTCACCAACTTGCCATTGTTTCGTTTATTATCTGGTTTTAAAATTGTGCACTGCATTTTTTTATACCCTTACGGAACAAGCATATATTGATCTATTATTATTATTAAATATAATGTAATACACTAATAATAATTTCTAAATAGTCCATTATTTGAGAATAAATGCCAATGCCTTGTCATTGTGCTTCAACAGTATATTACATACATTGTAGGAGCTAAGCCAACGCTTTAAGCTACTGAGTTGGTTCCGACCAGATGATTTAATTGACACACGAATTAACACGCTTCTGATTGATTTACGCTTCCAGTTTCTGACTTGAACATTTTATCCATTTATTCTCCTTTACATGTGTTCTTTTAGTGATCAAACATAATATTTCTCCTTTGTAAACAAACCAGTAATAACTTAAATTGAACTTGTCTAAGCAGCTATACACAGCGTGAGTGGTCAAAAACTATTTACCCCGTCCGGGTGGAAACACCTCGTGGGCAAAAGGTTGGTTCCTACTTTTAACAATTGTGCCAATGACAACAGCAACATCTGATAACATAAATGACATTGTAAACAATATTATGGCCCCTACATATATAATATGTCAAACGTAAGCCTCTGTGAACTATTCACATCAGTGTAAAATGTAATTACAAGGTAAACAAAATGTTAATTAACACAGATGATGAAAAAAGATGATGATGTGATACATACTGTATGGAAAAGTATATCTCCATTGCAGCAGGGTATGTATATGATCAGTATCTACTTTGTTCAGTTCATTTTGAATTTAAGTGTGTATTTAAAATAATCTCTTTTGTATCAAGTCATGTCCTTTATATCCACTGGTCTTTTATTTCTAAGGTCCTCTGTATAAGCTTATGGCCGCTTGACTTCTGGTGTCTGGTGTCACCTCTTTACATCTGTTAGTCACCTTTGTGATGGTTGTATATGTGCAAACAATTCAATATTTGAATAGAAATGAAAAAAAACATTCAAACTAACATTTTTTTGTTCTCCAGCTCTGCTGATAGAGAAACAAACCTGGCCAAAACTGCTTCAGGCGAGATTAACTGCAGCATTATGTCCCACCAGATGAACGTGAGGATCATGTGAAACCTGGAGTACAGTAACAGTGTCAGCTCTGCTCAGTGTTGATTAACTTCTCAGCATAATCTCCTCGCGCTTCCCATGAAACACCAATTAAACCTCTGTCGAGAATTTTTGGCTGGATGCTTTCTGCAGCAGCTGTAGTCCTGCGCGGTCATCACAGTCCTCCCGATAACACAATCAGTGCAGCATCTTCAGATATTCAAAGTCACATCAGATTCACATCCTGCAGTCTGCTGCTGGCAGGACCCTGAGCTGTCCCAGGTGCCACTCTATATCCCCTGTTAGGCTTCACCTAATGAAGCTCATTGCCCAGCATTGGGAAATACAGCCATTGAGCGCTGCTAAGCAACAGGCTCTCACGTTGTACTCACTAACATCACCTCCCCAGAGAAACTGAGACCACTTGGCCTGGTGTGCCCTGCTGCCTCTGCCAGCTGACTTGTAACGGGGACGTGCTTCGGTGCAGTCAGAGGGTCATCTCAAACTGATGTCTCGGGTGGGTTTTTTGGGTTTTTTTGCAAGACGGAGACATGTGACGTCAGTCCCAGCAGGTCTGTGATTATGTTGACCACAGCAGCCGGGCATCCTTCACGAATGGTCAGCTGGTCGCCTCTCAGCTCCACGCAACAGCTTGTTCATCACAGAAAGGCTGAAGATGGGGAACAGAAGAGACGGCAAACTGGCTCCTTCCACCGCATTTTTGTTCACGTCTGTTTTCATGGCAATTAATTCTGCAGCAGCTCAGCATTTACAAAAACACACGCAATGACATGAGACTAATAAGGATTTGTATTTACATAAATCATCTTATGTATCATGTTTACTCGGCGAAAAACGAACATCTGCATGCATAATGTTACGGCAATCATGCAACTGAGGAGACTCATGTTGCATATCATGTTTCATCTTGATAACTCAGCTGCATGTTACATTCCTTCCATTTACCATGAATTAATAATAGGACTGGTGACTGAAGGTGCTGTGAGAATTACAGCCCTCATCCTGCTGCTTTATTTGTTTCTACCACCCTATGTAATTCTACTGTCACTGTGCTATCACGCTGTATTTGTTTTCCACCCTCTGGGGGTACCGCATTTAGTATCAGAGACACTACTCATGTATCAAAAAACGCTAGCGGACCACACACTGTGCACAAGCCGCCGACGCTGATTTCATGCTGCTGTTCCGCGGCAATAACTCATACAGGAGACCACACACTCCCACTCTTTCTGCAGATGGAATAAAGTGGTTGTGATAAGACCGTGTGGGAGTGCATTACAGTGCAGAGCTATACAGAGGGAAGATGATTGTCAGGGTCCGGTCGGAGAGAATTAACAGCAGGTGGTGGTGATGGAGCGGCACCGGTCATCTGCACTCTGGCTGTACACACTGACAAATGACATAAAACACGCTGGAGTTTCATGTGCGGGGTCTTTAAGGGGAATAACGTGTCTGAGCAGAGCGTGTGACTGCAGGAAGCACAGTGCATGCACAAAAACAATAAGACGAGATGCAAATCCGCGTTGCTCGTCTGAGCTGCGAGGAGGAACGCCGAGCACTTCGGCTGCCGGGTACTGTGTCATGCTGACTCACAGCCTGGGGCGGCCGGGGAGAGGATCAAAATGCAACCAGCAGCCAGAGGATGACGTGAGATAAATGTGAAAACTAGTGTTGCAGTGTCTACTTGAGTCCCAGACTGCTGTTAGATTCAAGTGATACAGTTCAAAGGTCTTGAGGAACACACTAGATCCCACTAGAGTCCCCCCCCCCTCTCAAAAAGCCCATCAGAAAAGACATGGAAGTCTCTCTTTCTCCAATATAGGACCTTTAAAGGATAATGGCTGACTGGTGATTGACCAGACCAAACACAACGATGCAGTATTCTTTATCTCAATACGTTTTAGACTTCCCAACCAGGTCCATCTGTTGCTGCTAACAAAAGAATAGTTTGACATTTTCTCAAAATACACATATCCGTGCTGTTGCAGAGAGCTAGATGACATAATCGATCCCACTCTCATTTCTCTCTATCTGGAGGCAGGGTGACAGCCTACCTCGCTCACTCCTCAGTGAACAAATGCACTTACATTTAACACATTTCATCCTGTTTTTTTCCACTTGTACACCTGGAAGGTAAAAAAAAAAATCACGATCCTTGGCTGAGTCCAGGGGCTAAAAACAGCAGGACAGAGAGGACCAAACAGTGTTGAGGGTTTTAGATTGTACAAATTACAGCCAAAAAGTTGTGAAAATGACTTTAGTGAATTTATGGATTTTATGGAACCTAAGTATATTTTCATGGGAGCTGTAGTGTTATGTAAGATCACAAGGTAGTCATTGTTAACATCACAAAGGTTTCATATTTAAAAGAAAGCGCTGTAGCGGATGCCGATTTACCCTAGAGTATGGAAAGAAACTTTTCAAAACCGACTTCTGTTTTTTTCAGAATGATCACGGAAAGAAAGGCAGAGAGATTGCTTTGAATTACAGGTGCTAGGTGAACAGAGACATAACATCATGACAACAACAGCCTCGCCGAGGCTTCTCTGAGTTTCATTATCAGCTTCATGTTGTGAGCAACAGAGTTAGCTGTTTCTCTCTGGCCTCCTCTACAGTGAAGGACAGCAAGACTGGTGTTGATCTTGTAATTTAACTTCAGCGAGCAATTTCAAGAGATCTCTAAGTGCTCCCTAACAGAAGGGCACAAAAATAAAGTTCAGATTCTATAAAAAGGATCATGGTTATTCGTTTTATAAAAAAGATAATTTCCTTAAACAGCTGGGCAGTTTTTAAAGTACAAGACATTTTTTTAAAAAAAAGCAGAAGCAGTTCATTTGTTGGGGACCATTTTCAGCCTTGGAGTTTTTATAAGGGATATTTGCCTTGACTCAAAATAATGGCGGTGTTTAGTCCCAGTGCCAGTGTTAACACCACTTCTATTTAACACGTTTTTTTTTTTTTCATTTGTACACGATCCTTGGCTGAGGCCAAGGGCTCAGACATGTCTATAAAAACAGCAGGACAGAGAGGACCAAACAGTGTAGAGGGTTTTAGACTGTAGAAATTACAGCCAAATGTAATCTTATATAAAAGGATCACGATTATTCTTTTTATAAAAAAGATACTTTTCTTTAACAGCTGAGCAGTTTTTAAAGTACAAAAAAAAAAAAGCAAAACCAGTTCATTTGTTGGGGACCATTTTCAGCCTTGGAGTTTTATAAAGGATATGTGCCTTGACTCAAAGTAATGGCTGTGTTTAGTCCCAGTGCCAGTGTTAACACCACGACAACAAAGTCCAATGAGGCGAGGAAAACGAGCAGCTTAGCCAGATTTATTTGTAGGTAAACTGAAAGTGAGTGGAGCAAAAGGTTTGGTGATGTATGCACAATTTTTGTAAACAGTGATGGATGTTCAGACTATTTTTTGGCATCATTTGCTTCCTAATTTGGATTGGTCTGACCTGTGGGGTCTATTTGTCTCGTCGGCCTGCTGCTGCCCGTGTTTCCTGCCCAGTCTAACTTCTCTGAGCGATCCCAGCAATAACCTTGTTAAATGCGAGTTTGTTTTAAACTTTGAAAATGATGGGCTAGCTATTAAAATAATATTCTAGTTGTTATACTTCATATTGCCCTTAAGAACATGTAAATCTAGACATATCAGAGTCCAGGATGTCTCTCTTGTGGATTACGTGGAGATGATTAAGTGTATCTCATCTCCATCCGGCTTCTCTCTTCATGTATTAAACAACAATTTTAGCTCAGCATGCATGTTATAAAATCTCATATCAATATTTCAGTGAAACAACTGCATTAATATTCCTGGATTATTGATAAGCAGAGCCCTTTGCAGTGGTGTCCTTCATGATATTTTTATTTTCATGAATAGTCATGTCTGATACAGTATGAAACTGCCACATCAAGGTCTGGAGTTTTAGTGGTTTAAAGTAATGACAAGTCCAAAGCCTGGATCACTGCTTCTATCAAATATGACATTTACATTTCAGCGCAGGTACGTTGTGCCAGCGAGTTAAAAAGGTGTGCTTGTTTTATTCAGCGCAAAGTGCAGGAGTTCACTGTGCACATGTTTTAGAGCTGGTGGAGCAGGTGCGTTGACAACCAATGTTACTCTTGTATTTTGACGTCTGCAACCAGAAGGAATTTTAACAAGGACGGAGATTTTAAAAAGCCAGACATTAGAGCTGGTGCAGCCCTCAGAGATATGTAAAATCATGCTTGTTTTCCTTGAAATCCGTCCCAACATATATTCATATGGGATTTCTCCCCTCATCCTCTTCTCTCCCGCCACCATCAACCTTCATTTCCTTCCTCAGTGTTCAGCCAGCGCGGTCCCTCTCGGCCAGCTGCTTAAGGCGCCACCCGGACCGAGCCCCCCCACCATGACAAAGAGGCACTATGGTTCATCATCCTCACACACACTGGCCCACTTGAGCCCGGAAGAGCCCACTGTGCTCGCCGCTCTTCTCTGTTTCATCTGTGCTGGAGTGGAACAGCCAGTCGCCACCACTTGAGTCCTCTAAGAAAGTCGGAGGGCTGAGAGGAAGCCTCTCGCCCGTCCCGTGGGGCATTTGAACACATTCATCTCTCCATGATAGAGACTTCACTCTTCACACAGATGAGAAGACGCTCAACAAATGCTGGTCACAGGCCAGTGACGTTGCCAGATGGATAAAAATCAGGCACACTGCAGAGCAGCACTGCTGACACCATCAGAGGAAAGCAGTAGGCAGAGTGCAGTGAGGATAAATCGACTCCAAGTTTTTACAGATTTTGGTGTATTTCGCCCTGTTTACTTCAGATTACCCACGTTTCCCAGCTGCTGCCTCACCTCTGGTTGTAGCTCCCTGGATGATGCCTACCTCAGCCCTCGGGCTGCATGCTGTTTCAAGGTAGATAGCTCTTCAAGATGACTGACAAGTATGAGCCAGGAATTAGACCAACTTGAGGGGAGCACAGCAGGATTAACAAATGCACATTCTGCCTAAAGGTAAAGATACAGTTGCCTTAAGCATCCTGTCTCCAGGTGAGACGTGGCTCTTTGCTGTAATTTAAACACGCTACATTGCATTGCACCCTTAGTCTTAAGAGCACACTAATAATGCACATAATAAATACATGAAACATTTGAATCTGTAAGCATTTAAAAAAAAACATTTTAAAGAGAGAGTTCAACCCAAAAGAGATATTTTTTTAATTTTACCTGTAGTATTTTATTCATCCAGAATGTTTTGGTGTGAGTTGCAGAGTTTTGTAGATATCAGCGGTAGTGATGTCTGCCCACTCTTAAGTATAATGGAACCAGAGGGCACGCAAAGCGTGCAAATAATACAACAGCAATGTCCCTTTCCAGAAATCATGACCCCGTTACTCAATACAAATCTTGTTGAGAGCAGTTTCATGGAGGAACTATTTTCCCTCTGCCAAACACTCACCAACCGGATCAATACAGAGAAAGGAGCTACTTTCACTTGTGGAATGATAAGATAAGATTTATAACACTTTATAACAGGCCTTACTACTTTTTAGAGGGCCAGATTTGAAAAAAAAAGGGACTGGACTGTTTTTCTCCCCTTTGTTTATTAGTTTACACAATTGACAAAACTTTGTCAATTTGATTTTCTACATTCCCTCTCTTTAAACAGCCTGGGTTGAAACTTTTTGATAAAATAAGAGTATTATTATGCTCAGCAACAGGCACAACTAGTGAATCAGCCAACTTACAATAAGATCAAAGGGATGGAATGAGGTTGTTAAAGGGCCATATTTGGCCCAGGATTGTTGTGCTTTACAATAACCATCATCTATAAATGCAAATTTATAGTTAGTAAAACTGTCGTAATTGTAATGGTTTATAAACACCAGTTGCTGCTTTGTAATGGCAATCAAAATAATGTTTACAAATGAGCTGCACAATATTTATAAAATATTTTAAAAATGCCCTTAATGTTGACATCCACGTTTATGGTTGTGAGCACTGATGCATGATGTAGATTTCCTTCTACACTGTAAAATCTGACCACATGACTCTGTTTAAAAAATTCTAGAAATCAATTACCTCAAAATTACCAAGTCAAGGAGATATGAGAATAATCATGAAGTTGTTAAAACGTTTTAGTGTGTACAAACTTAAATTGAATTGCGTACATTACTTGATAATTCTCAGGTAATCTGTTTCCAGAACTTTTTTAAAGTCACCTTATAAAATCACATGGAAGTGGAAGAAAATAGTTCCTCCATAAAAATGTATCTCCAAAGCTTGGCAAAACATTCTAGATGGATAGGCACAACAGGTAAGGTCAAAAACATGAATTTTTGATTTTGGGTTTGAATTGCCCCTTTAAAAAATAAAAGTAACTGCATCTGAAATGTCTGTGACCATCTTTCAATGCGCAGGAAAACTGTGCACAACGTGAGCTAAATGAGGAAGTCTGTAGGTAAAAACTTAACTTAAACGTTATGGATAATCACAATGGGCCGTTTGGCACTACAGGACAGAGGACGTGTCAGAGGATCACTGAAGTCTGAATGAAGAATGGTCAATATCAAAGCAGCAGAGGCCGAGACATCCTGACATTTAGTCTCTGGTGCTGATCAAGCTCCAGAAACACCTGATGCCACACTTTCTGACATGCACCATGACGGCATCTTAAGACTCTGTGTTTCATGTCAATGCTGTTTCTCCTACTCCACACTTCCTTTATGTAACAGAGGTGTTGTAATAAATGTGCTGCCTCCAGCCTGAGCTGAGGTAACCTTTGATGACATCACCAGGCTTTTTTTTTTTTTTTAGAAGTCTCCCATCAGAGCCACAGACGACATTATACAACTGTTTTTTTTTTCTCTCACAGGCTGAGTCATACTTCTTGTGACTGACTTAAAATGGAAAGATGACGACAGCTAGACTTATTACAGTCCATTATATCGCTCTTTCAGATGAATAGTAGCTCGGTACATTTGGTTTTTTTTAGGATGAAGCTGTGGGGGCAAACTGTGTTGCAGCGAGGGGACCTTGTGAGCACAGTTTACCCTCTGAGAAGCCAGAGCCAACGCCTCCCACAGAGAGCATCAGCGCCACAGGAACCCATTCCCATCGATCTGTGTGGGGACCTCCATCAAGCTCCCGGTAGGACACTCCAGCAAAGTGAAAATAATCTACTCGCTACAAAGTGCAAGTAGGGTGAACGGCTGGAATCATCTGTCAATGAGCAGCAGTCAGACGATACATTAACAGCTTCCCCATTTTAAGAAGTGCGGCGAGTACAAATGCGGCTCAGCGTTCTAAGGAAGGACTGTACGCTGCCAAGACCTTTAATTTACTGCACAGATTTGAGCTCGCAAACTGGGGACACGGAAATAAAATCTCAAGTGAACATAACCACAACACTCCATTAATCATTGATAGATCTCACTGGATACATCCAGGTAATAAAACATAGAGAGAGGAGGGGATAACAACGGAGGAATCCTCACTTATTCAGCAAATAGTCCCACTTGTTTTAATCAGCGTTCCCTCATTAAAGCACTAAATCAAACCCCTCAGAACTGCACAACACTATAATTCAAAAATCCGAATGCAAATACCGAAGTAAACAAATAAGTCTTTCAGTGAAAGCCTCTTAATACTGAAACACACTCACACAGTTCATATTCATCAACCAGTCTGAGCTTATGACTGGTTAAACGTTTCAGATTAATTGGAAGAGAAGTCATTAGGACAATGCTCTTACATAGGTTGCGCGTTAAATAATGAGTTTGGTGTTTAGCTGCTTCATCCTAATCATCCACAGCTATTCAGTGTAATGGCACGGGGGATTTGGCCTTGTGAGAGAAAAGCTGATTGTTACACAATTAAAACTTTTGGGACTTTGGGACTCACCATATCTCTTTACATGCGGATATGGATGTAATCTCACAACCAGCAAATCTCTCCATGGCAACAGCAGTGCATGCAAGTTACTGCATACCTCCCTCAAATTTGTGTTTTTAACTGTTATTTTTTTTTCAAATTTGTTGCTGAAACATTGGAGAAAAGGATTAAGAGCAATCGCTGCCCACGGTCTCTTTCGACCATCCAACCTAACAAACCAGACCACCTCAAGGAGGAGAGAGGAGAGATCCAGGATAAGAGTCATGTTAATCCAAGCTTGGATTTAAGGCTTCTCCTGGCTGATGTCTGGTAGCAGGATAATGAAATGGATAAAATGGGAGACTGTTGTGTCAACATCTTTACAGAGACCTGTCTCCACCACAACATCCGGGATCAAGACAACTGTGAAATGACCTTGACCTTTTGAAATGAAGTGACCTTCAGGGGTTTCGTGGCCCTGTGAGGTGTTATTTTACCATCTCTGGAGATAGCATTAGCACTGCTATTAAAATGTATGTACACATAGCCATGTTTCCATCCAAACAAAGCAAATATTTTAATAGACTTTTGTGAACATTTGTGAAAGAAAATGTGCCTAATTGTCTCTTTTGCAATCGCTATCGTTAGTATTGGTTCATTGAAATAAGCAGTGGATGGCGCCGATGTTCCAGTCATACATAATATAATTAAACGTATGCCAGTTGAAGAGTCAAGTGAGTGATATATAACATTTCTGTTTGTGTTGGTATTAATTTGATGAACATTAGAGTCATCTTCACTCAAAACAAGTCAGTTTTAGTACACTGCTAATTTTCTTCTCGTTTTAGTAGCTACAGCTTCAGTGGATGTTTAAAGACAAGACACTATGCTATTTTTTTAGGTTCAACATTCTATTTAGGCTTACTACTAGAATAGGTTTACGTGCTTTAATGCTCAAAAAACACATCAGTCTTCTCATACTGTCCAGTGCTGGAGCACTGTATTCCCCCTCTGTCCTAAACACTCTGTTTTAGGTCCTTTTTCATTGAAGCCTCCCCCTCCCAAATACCCACTCTGCTCTAATTGGTCAGCTCACACATGCCTAACCAGCATTCCTAACAACAACGAAGCAGCTGTGCTTAATAATTTATCATGTGCCAAACTAGTCACTAGGTATAAATTATGCAAATGTCTGGCACGGTAACATATGTGATGTCAAATTCACCGACTTAAAGGCGGGACTACTGACGAGGCTTTTTAGGAGCAGTGTTTTCTGTGGGAGAGAGGAGCTTCTGTTGGTGCAGACTTTTTAACTTTCAAGATCTTCTTCATGCACAAAAACATAAGTAACACACCTTAGGAAAGGAAAAGAATGAAAAAAATAAATTAAGTCTCAGGTAACAAGAAGAGTCCACCACACAATCAAATTTCAGTGACTGTCCAACTTGTCAGGGTAGTTTACTTAAATAAAGATATCAACGTCATGGTGGTGCTGGAGGAAAAGTCAGGGGATCACAAAAGTCAGCGTGATTCATCCATGAAAACCTGCCCAAAGTTTCATCTCAGTCTATTATAGTCGCAGAGATATGCTCGTGTGGATCAAAGCGGTGGACAGACTGACAGACTGACATCGGCCCTGAGCCACACAGCTGAAAAGACCGACTCAAACCACAGAAAACACATTGTTCCAACTACCTCTAGCAGCATGTGAAAAGTTTTACTTCAATATATTGAGTTGTGCGGAATTTTGGATGTTGTGCTTACTTTACTGTGAACACTTTGTTCACAGACCAGCCACAAACAGACAGTGCCAATAAAAACAGTTATACACATGTTCTGTGGACTCAGAGTAAAGAGTTTTCATGCTTGTTTTTCTTTTTTAGGTTTTCAATGCTGTGAGCACCCCAAACAAAATTCTGTGGTGGAGGCATGAATCTCAGACACAGATACCTCAAAAGCTATCTGCCTTGCTTGTACTTCTAGCAGTTTTTTTGTAATTTTGGTCAACTCATCCCTAAAGAATAACCATATGTTGGACATTAATGCCTGGAGGCTAATTGTGTCTCACAAACAAGACTGAGAATGATGTAATGGTGCACTGGAACAGAACAAATTGCTGAGATCACTCTCAGAAATGTGTTTTCTGTAAAAAAAAAAAAAAAAAAGAAAGGAAAAAAGAAAAAAATAATTGCTCCATTTTTTGTTGGAAAAAATTTTTGTTTTGCAAAAGATAGCCAAAAACAATATGGAATCAGTGAAAAAGATCATCATTAACACATTTTCATTTTTTTCTGAAAATCTCTTCCTGCCGTTACACCATGAGAACCATGACATAAGCCGTTAATCCTTACATAAACACCTGTTATGAAACTCAGCGTCATGCATTATGAATGAGCAAATCAACTTGGTTTAAAATATTCTTGATCATTTTATTGACTGCTGCTTGAGAGAGGATGTCCTGTGTCATTGATGTATTGGAGATTTACATAATCCATACAAGTAATGGGAAACCTGAGGTATTACAGCCTGAATGTCATCAGGAAATTCAGATGAGTAGGCGGGTTTATTGACCCTCATGTTGGTCGTGCTTTTTGATGCTCAAATGAGAGCGGGAACAAAAGACACTAAGACATCTTGAAAACTAACAAGTACCTCTCTTGGGGAATGAAAGAACTCTTCTGTCTGCCAGGAAAAGCAATCTATAGCAACATTGTATATCTAGCCCTCCAATCAGAGCTTGTTAAGATGCTACGCAGATGGACAGTTCTGTACATTTTCCCCAAAATTGGGCGACCTGTGTTCGTACACTTAAACACACAGCAATCACTGTCCACATGCTTCACTTCAATCCACCAAACAAGCCCTGTCAAGATTACAGTGTGTATTATCAGCCAGAGGATGACAGCTGAGCGCAGGCAAAGTGCCGATTTTAGAGTGTTTGGTCTGACAAATCTGACAAATCATAGAGCATGAATGTGGCATGGAAATGGACCCTTATATACTACCACTTTATGTGCTATATTATATCTTTGCTTGAATCATATATGTTTCCTACAGCTGTAGGAACACAAGCCCTCTCGTCTCTGCATCTTAAAGTGAAACTCTCGCCAAAAAGCAACTGAGGCTTTATTTGTGATTGAATAAGAGTCAAACCTTCGTGCAAATGCGTAATTACGACGAAAGAGGCACTTTTAAGATTTACTGTAGTTTCGGTTTTGGGCAAGCTAATTTTCAATGGAGTGCAGGGGCACTCTTATGCTAGCAGCAAAATCACTATTTTTAAAACACTAAGAAGGCTCAACACAACATGAAACTTTGCTCGTAGTATCACCAGGGTCTCTACACATGAACACGAGCATTGAGAACATTGTTTGTGTACGCAGAGTTTACTAAAAAGAAGGTTTTTAAACTACTCACTGAAGGAGCTGGATCTTCGGCGCGCCGCCGTCATGGCAGACAAAAAGTGTCGATCCCCGAGTGCGACCTAACAGGCAGGAGAGTAATGGTGGACCACTCCTCAAGCCTGCCTGTTAGGTCGCACTCGGGGATCGACACTTTTTGTCTGCCATGACGGCGGCGCGTCGAAGATCCAGCTCCTACACATGTGAGAATGAGTTACTGTCTAAAGTTCTGACTAATGTCTAAGTTCTGACTTCTATCTTATAAACTTGAGAAAATTGAGATTAGGGCCTCGTTGGTGTTAAAATTTACTCCCGTAATATTTAATTTAAAAAAACCTGACCCTTTAACTTCACCATCTGCCAACGGTCACATAACTTTGTTACTTTACTCATTACAGTCTTTACTTTTTCTGCTGTTGTTGTTCATCTAAAATGATCATTTTATTTATTTTACTCTGAATTATTTAGTTAATAAACATACATAATCATTTGTCGTTGTCTGGAACTTAATTTTAATGTGGAGAACTGATGCAAAGAAATCACTGCACAGCGCATCTCACTCATATGTAGAATGTTTTTCTGTTCGGTGGAACCAATGTGGATTTAGACAGATGTGTCCTGGAGTGGAGGTTAAAACACCGGTCATATGCAAATTGATGAATAAATGCGGAGAACACAAACTTTAAATTATGCTTGAAGTGTGTTTTGCTGTATGATTTATCACTATAACCACCAACTGAAAGTTATAGCTCACACACCTTTTTGTCAACCATTATATCATTTATAAATAGCCTTACACAAACTGGGATGGTTTGTGCCAACACGGTCTTTCTACCTACTCGTTAAACTCTCCTTAAACTGAACCATTTTGGTTAGGTTGAGGCAAAAGCAACTACTTGGTAAGGGTTAGAAAGAGATCCTACTTGGTAAGGGTTAGAAAGAGATCCTACTTGGTAAGGGTTAGAAAGAGAACCTACTTGGTAAGGGTTAGGAAGAGATCCTACTTGGTAAGGGTTAGATAGAGATCCTACTTGGTAAGGGTTAGATAGAGATCCTACTTGGTAAGGGTTAGGAAGAGATCCTACTTGGTAAGGGTTAGATAGAGATCCTACTTGGTAAGGGTTAGAAAGAGATCCTACTTGGTAAGGGTTAGGAAGAGATCCTACTTGGTAAGGGTTAGATAGAGATCCTACTTGGTAAGGGTTAGGAAGAGATCCTACTTGGTAAGGGCTAGGAAGAGATCCTGCTTGGTAAGGGTTAGAAAGAGATCCTACTTGCTAAGGGTTAGAAAGAGATCCTACTTGGTAAGGGTTAGAAAGAGATCCTACTTGGTAAGGGTTAGGAAGAGATCCTACTTGGTAAGGGCTAGGAAGAGATCCTACTTGGTAAGGGTTAGGAAGAGATCCTACTTGGTAAGGGTTAGAAAGATCCTACTTGGTAAGGGTTAGATAGAGATCCTACTTGGTAAGGGTTAGGAAGAGATCCTACTTGGTAAGGGTTAGATAGAGATCCTACTTGGTAAGGGTTAGGAAGAGATTCTACTTTGGGTTAAAATTACTAGCAAAATTTCTGTAAGTGATGTAACTAACGTCATGTAATGTACATGACATCCATTACAACGTTTATGTACATTCACTTACTTACAGTGCTTTTTTTTTTTTTTAAATCACTTCTTGTTTCTTGGTCACAAACAGGACACAACCCAGTCTCCAGAGGTAAAGTCCTGTAAATGATGCACATAACCACCCCCTGACTGAGACTGTCTTGGTCCTTATACTACTGCACTAGAGGGGCACTTCAACAAGTGACACTAGAAGGGTACATAGAGATTAAAACTTGGGGGAACCTGGACAGGAAGGCTCTACAGGAAGATGATTAAAACTGCCCAGAACATCATTGGTAACCATCTACTTAGTATCAGTGATATTGCTGAAGTGGCATGTCTGCACAGACCACAAATGATACTAAAAGACACCACCCACCCCAGCCACAGTCTGTACACTCTGCTGCAGTCTGGCAAGAGATACAGAAGTATCTACTGCCATACCTCCAGACTACAGAACAGCTTCTTTCCTCTGGCTGTGAGACCCCTTAACAAATCAGTTGTTTTTCCTTGAGTAGTATAAAGGGACTAAAACTTACATTTTGTTGCACAGCCCTGTTTTGTAGAATAACAACTAAATAAACCTTTGATCTTTATATTTTTTAAAGGCTCCTTTTATTTAGTGGGTTGATTCCAAATGCACTCTCCTCGTGGTACATAGACTGGATCTAATGTGTGAGTGCCGGTGGAGAAATCCTGCAGAGAGAGACGAGCTGTACTGTAAGTGGCAGTCGTTGCACAGCGTAATGGAAACTCTGACTGGCACAACAGGTCCAACAAAGACACGGCATCTGAGTCATCTTCACAAAGCAGTCTGATCAGAGAGGACAGGTGATTAATTGATCTGTGAGGATGTTACACACTTGTGTAGTAATACAAAGCCACAGGATCTGGGGCTAGTATTGTGTAAATAGTCATTCACTGACTCATATGAATGTATTTTTTTGTGTGAAAACAGTGTTTTATCACCAATGTGTAACCAAGTATTTCATTAACAGCTGCACTTATGTGAATATTTTTGTCAACAATGGATCGGATAACTGTGTGGTATCTGAAACGCTTCACTCGTCATGAAAACTACACAGATGATTATCATCCAATTCTGCAGGTATTCAGAGTGTTTTTTTAGCATTTTAGCTCATTATTTTGGTCCACAAGCCCACAAATACAAACATCATCATTTCCAGCAGTTATAGTTACACTGTGCAACAAAGAAAAGGTTGTGATCAACCAACTGTATGCATGTACCTGCCTAACAGCAAATGTTGGACAGATAGATGGTAACCAGCTTAGCATGGTAGCCAAGCTTTTACAAAGCTGAACTAATACATGTATATATTTTTAATCAACAGATGGTGGAGTCAATATTGGACTTAGATTTGCCAGGTGGTTGGAAACAAAAACAAATCAATGCTAATGTTTATAGAGCACTGCAAGAATGAGTCTTTAACTTGGAAAAAAGTAGGCATTTTCACACTTAAGGCTCTCGTGACAAGTCAATGGGTTTTTGGTGCCGACACAAGCTAATGAGATTTTCACGATTCCTCCTACAACATAAAATGTATCAGTAAATGCTCCATTCTTGAATTTTGGTTGCTAACAAGAGGATAAATGAGACGACAGAGGTTGTGGGGGACATTAAATACATCACACTGAACAGCGAGAGACACAGAAACCTTTCTTACTTAAAGTTTCGAACCAAGATTGATCAGCTTATAGTAAAGTGTGAATCGCTTAGTCGTCATATGTGCCTAATGTTAGCTTTTTACTTCTGGCGATTGCATTTACACATCAAAATCATATCAGAAATCATATTTAAAAAATGTTTTAAAAAATCCATGAATTAGTTTAATGTGGCCTTCACTTACTCAGATTACATTTTTATATAAGTAGAATCTACATTAATACATGTACATTGTGTTCAATTTCAGTAAATGTTAATCCTGAATGCAACTGGTACTTGTTTGTGACTTTGTTCCATATTCGTTATCATTATCAGGAATGAGTAATCAAATACAAAAAAAGTGAGAAGGCTCATTAATATGGCGTCTTTACACTGTCCTTCCCAGAACTCGTCTATCAATCAAACAGTACGTTAGGTGTTCTGACAGCTTCTGTGATTTTCTTCTCCTCTAATTAATGCTTGTTTCTTTTCCTGTTCAGATTGTTACTACTATGCCAATATGTGACTCTATCATAATTTTTTCAGTGACACTGGGGATGTATGGTATCTGTGTGCCATTACATTTGTGTGTCTATTATTACAAATGACATATTGACCAGTTTTAACATTAACGAACAAAGCGACAGACGTTCCAGCTGCAACAGCCTGTAAAATCAGCAATTATTTTAATACTCTGGAAACATTTTTCATTTGATTACTGTCTGTAGCTTATTGTCTTCTTTATTAAAAAGTAATTATGTTTTTTTCTGCCATTTAATATAGCCTTAAAGAGCTGCCTGCCATGATTAAACGTCATAAGTGTGGGTTGCAGGAAGAGTTTTCCTGATGTCTAGAGTTATTTTTCAAAAATCTCCCCGGTCTCAGTCTTCAAAACTCCAATATCAAACATACCCTAAAAAGCCCGTCGACTGTATATAAACATGTTGATATTTGCAAACATTTAGCAGCGATGACTTTCACCTTTTAAGCTGCCTGTAGTCTCCCAGCAACGTAAGCGACTCAACACCGTCTGACAGCGAGGTATACGAACACACCGCTGTGTGCTGCTGGTGCTTCTCTTGCTCCGAGCAGATTTGAGAACACCTTGCATTCACCGCATGCTGTCATCACCAAGCGTCACATTAGGTTCAATTAGTCACAGGAATAAATGGAGTCAACCTGCAGGGTCAGGCCCGGACGGAGGGGTGCTGGGGAGGGCTCTGATCAGACCCAACAACGTGGGCCCCCTCAAGACAGCTGGTGTGACATGTGCTAACAGTATCACAGCTGGGCTCCAGTCACAGACATTTTTTTGCTCACACAGTTTATGGAGGCATGATGATAATGATGATGAGCATGTGAGCACGGATTACCACCAAGTTCCCTAAAACTGCAGATTTTACTGTGTGAGGCCTATTATCAATTATTGTCAGGTGAGGCCTCCAGCGTAGATTAGAGATTTCTTAATCCTCCATGAGTGTGTGTGTGTGTGTGTGTGTGTGTGTGTGTGTGTGTGTGTGTGTGTGTGTGATGCATCAGATACTAAGTTAAAGTGCAGGCCTGAGATTCAGACTTTTGCATATACAGCAACTATTTCTATAACTACCGCTGCTGACACCACAACTACTGCTGTTACTGCTACCACTGCATCCACCATCACATTTCTAATCACGTTAAGATAAGAGTTTTTTTTATGCAACTTACTAATGCTGCTGCAGGTGCCGCTACTATTACTGTAAGAAAGAGCCTCAGACGTACTTTAAGGAGGCTTATATGTTGAATTTCTACAGGAATAATTTGTGTTTTTATTCAATATCACCTCCGATTAAGCTGTTATTCAAGTTCAAGTAAAAACATTTTTAGACTTTCTTGTCAGAACCAAACTGTCACACTGTAGATGCACATTAGACCAAACTGAAACCAAGCCATGTAGTGTATTCCACGTATTAATGGTGCTTATTGCGGTGCTGTTATGTTTCTTCTGGTTATTCAGACAATGAGGCCGATTCAAAAATAGATGAAATATAAGTAATAAAAAAAAAATACATACAGGTTGTGTGAGCTGTGTGATTTGTACAAAGTGCGTGCCATTAAATCAGCTCAAAGAATCTTGAAATATCAGATATTATTTTAATACAGACACACTTTCTAACTTTATCTTTATCTTTATCTAAAAAATACATAATTGGCCTGTTTGATTACAATTGTTCTGAGTTGTCCAGCATAATAAATATGCAGTGAATATTTTATTAGTGATTTATGATTTTTGTTGTATACTTGACATGTAGGTACAACTACTGTGATTCGTACTGCCATTAATACTAACGTGCTGCTATTATTACCACTGCTACTATTTCTACTACTGCTAATACTGCCTGTACTGCCACTATTACAAAAACACCAACACCTCGTCTTCATGATGATTTGGTGGGTCGGACATCATCGACCACTCAAAGCGTTACCTCTCTTACCCCTGTTAGTTACCTCTGTATCCTTCTCTGTCTCGGCTCCTCAAAAGTGGGTGCTTTTTAATGCACCTAGGGTTTTGACAGATTTAGGGAAAATGGATGTTCATACTATGCACCTCGGTCATGGAATAACTTGCAAAGAGATCTGAAATTAGACACATTGATATCGTTTGATGAATTTGAGGGCATCATTAGGAATGGGGTGAAAAGGGCATTTTGTTGAAGGCCAATGCGTTTGAATACCTGCTCTGCTATTTTATTGAGGTTGTCTGTATATCACGTTTTATATCTTACATTTTATTGTGTTGTGACATATAATTGTACGGTGCTGCTACCTTGGACAGGCCTCTCCTGTAGAAGAAATCTTGATCATTATGGGACTTCCTGGTGAAATAAAAAAATTAAAGAGTGCTAGTGCTACTGCGGCTATTACTATTACACGGCAACAATATACAATGTTCTGTTAAAAAACAGCTACTGCTGTCAGCTGTTGAGACTCATCACAGATGTCAAATACTGACGCTTTGGTCTGAGGTCTCGGGTCCAGCACCACCCCACAGCATTAGTATGTGTCTTTCTCCAGAACTGCTTTAAAGGTAACATGGTGTTGCTTTAAGGTTATAGATGCTGTAACGACTGTTTCTACAAGTGCATGTATTACTGCTGCCACTCATATTGCCACCACTACTACTATTGCAGCTCTGACTAAACAACTGCAACGTCCCTGATCACATGAGTCCAGAAAAGCTGATATCAGACGTTAAATGTGAAACGGAAATAAAAGACCGTTGTTATACTTTCTCTGTTTACTTTCACTCCTTACTCTTCTACACTGCATCGTTTACTTTCCCTCAGCATCTCTGTCGCACGCTGCTCTTTTCTTGTCCTAGCTATGAAGGTTTTTATTTTGCAAGAACAATGTTTTCTTTTTATTTATCTAGAACGATAATGACGAGGGAAAGCAACGCAGCTCGGGTAAGACAATAAAGAAGACATGAGGTGAAGAGGAACAGGTGAGCTGGCTGCGAAAGCGACAATTCCACACGCATATGGTTCTGCATGCACAGACGGGACGGGTGTTTTGAGGATGGTGGGGGAGAAAGAGAGCGATAGAGAGAGCGACCTCTCATAGTCTGCATGAAGCGTCTCCATTTGTTTTGTTTCTCCACTGAATTATTGAGCCTTTACCTCCAATTTCCCACCAGTCCAATCATGTATACATGTTATTCCCAGTTAATTATAATGATGGAGAATTCTGTGATGTGTTTAGAAAAAAACGGTCTTGAAAATAAAGTCCAGCTCTTCGTGTATTCTGTGAGCAGCAGATCAGTGTGTACGGCTCTGTGTGCACATGGTTTACAGGACTGTATCGTTACATTCCTCCACAGCTGTTTGCTCTTTCTCGTGATTTATCCCGCTGTGAACTTACACATCCAGCGCCGAGCTCGAGCATGTGGCCGCACGTATCTTAATAGACATCTCCGTACCATTTTCACCGTCCCACATGATGACACTAAATTTAATTAGTTTCCACAAACAGCTCACGGTTGACACAGTGCACGTTGTCGCCTTATCTCCGCAGCAGAGTTTCATTCATTGCGCAAAGCCTCTTTCAATTCTTTCACTTTTTTCCAGACGGTATAATTATAAGAAAAAAGGCTATTGATACTCGCGCACCGAAGAGTAAATCTAGTTTCGTTATTTTCTCAGAGGAAGGTTTCATGCTGAGGGAGTGAACAGGTGGGACTGAGCGGTGATGAAGCTCACGCCGGTATATTTGAGCACGGTCCTCCAATCATTGCTCGAGATCATCAAATCAGAGCTCCTGCCGCCTGAAGACACGGATGGCTGGGTCAAACACTACCTGCAAATATTTCTTAGCCATAGATTTAACCTGCTCAGAGTGCCAGATAAAATGGGTCTGCCTTATGAAGTCTGGATAGTCGAGCAAATCACGGAAAAGATATCAAAGTGACATCAAGACACTTTCCTGTGATTGTCTTAACGTCATGGTCTGAGGCATCCAGAGAATTCCATCTGTCCCAATCTGCAGTGATTTCACTCCGAGTGCTGAACATAGTGTACCCAAGAACCACTTTGTACATTCGTTACTCCTCTATTCTCTGTAAAAAAAAAAAAAAAGTTCCTTGATATTCATAGAAAGTTACTTCTGTTTTTTTTTCTTCAGGATGCTGACGTTTAGAAACACTGCTGGCCTTTGCTCCACTGAGGTCTGTCTGATATTGAACAGTATGGATAAGTAGAAGTCTGGTGACACTCTGTACTTCAGTTATTGTCAGCGGATCACATGAAAAGTCCACAAACAAAAGTGTGTCCACCTGTCTTTCAGTACCTTCCCACTGTGTTTTCCTCTCAGCCCCCAGTGATGGAAAGTAACTACATCACTTAAGTACATTTCTGAGGCATCTGTACTGGACTATTTCAATTTTCTGCCACTTTATACTTCCTCTCCACTATATTGTGAAGGCTAAAAGTGTTGTTATTATTCACAGTAATATCTACATTCATTTCATAACTGTAGTTTCTAGTTTCTTTTGCAGATTTCATTCTGCATCACAGCCACAAAGTAGCACATGTTTACATTGGTTTAATTTATCAACAACCAGGTTGAAAAACATATACATTCTGATAATTAGCCAGATTTACAATCTGGAGGACAATACAGTATACACATACACATACACATACACATACGTGAATATAGGTATGATGATATTTACCAGTGTGATATTTTAACATGATATCTTTACTAAGTGTGACTTGTGGGTACTTTTCCAAACGCTGTCAGCTTTAAACCCATGTATTCCTACTGAAGACGTAAATCTTGAAAAATGGCTCACAGACGTGTGGTTGCTTTTTCAGAATGCACAGAATGAGACTGAATGAATCTCCCTAACTGTGCATTTGTCTGGGACTATTTTCAGCTGTGGATATTTACACATTCGGTGCTCTATAGACAGCGGCAGAAGTCTGTATATACTGTAGGATTTAATCACATGAAACTACAAGGTTTAAGGTCGTGAAGTCAAACTCAGTGCAACAGTGTGGCTCACTGATGTGTTTTCACTAGTTGCGCACTATTCACTATTGAGCCCTGTCTCATGGAGGAATGAAATACATCAAACAGTATCTGTTAGTAGAGTCAGTCATATGTTGGTTTATGGTCTGTGGAGTTTTATGAAAATGAAAGTGTGGAATATCACCATCCTAATACATGAGATCAGACAGGCTTTCTTGATCGTCAGTGGAGGACAGGTAAGGGGCAAGTATTTTCTATTATGCTTGTTCCACATGAGAATATGTCACATGTAGGCAAAATATCATACGGAATGAATGAAATGGATTCGGTCCAGTGCAGTGTGTTCTCCTGCTGTTCCTCCTGTTGTTTCACAGGATTCACAGGTCTGCGAACGTGTAAAAACAACCCTCTCAGATTCTGATTTGCCTTGATTCATTCACTTAGACAGTAAGATGTGTGTTATTATAACACAATATGCTCCTAGTGAAGGTTCACAAACCACAGTATTACATCACAGCTGCAGCGATTATTTTATTATGTATATATATACATATATATATATATATATATATATGTATATATATATATATATATATATATATATATATATATATATATGTTTGCATCAGCTAAACATTGCAGCTCTCTGCCTCACTCTGTGTTTCAGCGGCGTGTCGTCAGTGTGTGTGAGGTGTGTTTGTGTTTATAACAGCAGTGTAATTCGGATCCAGACAGAAAAATCACTTGTTCTGCCCGACTTGTTATCTCATCCCTTTTCCTTTATTGCGTCTGCTACTACTCCTAAATAAATGCAGTCACTGTCTTGAAATAATTTCCTTTTTTCTTCAGTCTAAACAACTGTCGGCCTCAGGCTTCTTCCTTATCCACAAGGATATGCATACAAAATAACAGATAAGGCAGTCAGACAGGAGACATGTCTGTCCATGTCAGCAGGCAGACTCTGGATGTCCCCCTGAACTGTTCCTACTACTGTTAAGAGTATGATAGTGCGTAAAAGCGGCCTGTTTCCTACAGAGCAGCCTGCAGTAAATGTAACCACTTCACAGGACATGAATATTACAATGGCTCTCGTCGCTGTAGCCTAGAAACAACAGTGGATCCACCTTCGCTGCTCGGTGCAGTCGCCTCTTTTAAGTGTTGCCTGGCAAACTGGAGGACAGGCCTGGTGCATTAGCCCCCCCCAGCTAAAAGTCCACATCTTGAATAACACTATGTGACTCCCATAATGGAGCCAGCGGCTCTGTGTGACCTCTGAGCAGGAGAGGAAGTTCATTTCTAACATTGCGCATTGAAAGGTTTGCATTTTAACTTTGTTTTTGTTTTTTTGTAGGTGGCGGTGGCGCGAACATTTTGGAATAATTCAATTAACTCCCGACTCGTTTCTCTCTTCGCCGTGTTGGTGATTAAAACACACACAGAGAAAAAAAGTGGTTTGATTGATGAGCGTAAACACGGAGAAACTCAGCGGACTCCCCTCCTCCTCCTCCCCTCCTCTCCTCCTCCTCCTCCTCTCCTCTTCCTCCTCCTTCACAGCTTGGAATACATCTTCATGACGAAAATGCATCATCATAAGTAGCGTCAAACTGATGTAATCTGTTTCCCTCTGGGGGGGGGGGCGCATGATATTATGAAACTCAGAGACCTCATGCTTCACTCGTCTGTTCTTGTAGTAAACGCAGGTCTTTGAACGCCACACACTTTGTTCGCGGGGAGAATGATAACACAATGAGAATAAACATTAGAATCGTGCATTAAATGCCAAAAAGTGCATCCGGATCAGGAGGAGCGGCGTCACAGTTCAGTCTCTGAACTCTTGGTCCTGCCTGTGGAGCTGTCCGTTCAGCACCGCCCGCACCGGTCCCCGCTCCCCTCCGCACATCTCCTCTCCTCTCCGCGCTGAATAAAACCCTCTGCGCGTCTAACACCCCGCCGCTCCACACACGCTCCGCCACACTTGGGAGCTGCGTGGCGGTGACGCACCGTCAAAGTTGAACCTCGGTGTACTCCAGCTGGAGTCCTGTGTGTGTCTGTGTGTGTCTGTGTGTGTGTGTGTGTGTGTGTGTGTGTGTGTGTGTGTGTGTGTGTGTGTGTGTGTGTGTGAAAGGTCCTCTGTGGGCGCTACGTCACTCCTCTCTTTAATTTTTTGTTTTTGTTTTTTCTTAAAGTGTGAGCCTGGATTGTGTGTGACGGTCCCGGCGGCGCAGCTCCCTGTGGAGCGGAGACAGAGTGCTGCAACATGTTGCTTTAAAAACTTTATGTGAGCACTTGAGGCACAACGTGAACGTTTGTGACCGAATGAACATGTGCTTCAAAAACGGGCTCATCCCCCTCATAATAAATCATGTCCCGTTGCGCAACAGTGATAATCCGCACCTGTAATGATTATGGCAGCTTGGCTGTACTGGTGTAACAGACTGGGACTCACCGACAGAGACTGGCACTTACCTATGGTGGTTATGACCGTGATGGCAAAGTAAAATGACCCTGCGAATTTCCACTGCACCCCGGCTCTGTGGGGCTCAGCCTCCATGATGATGGTCTCCAGTTTGCGGTAATCATCCTCGCTGATGTTATATTTCCCCTGGAGACGCTTCTCCTCGGCTTCCAGCTGTTCTTTCTCCCGCATCTCGAAGTCGGACTCCAGGGCGTCAAAGACGGCGGCCCCGACCAGCAGGTATGTGAACGTGCAAATGATCAGGGACAGGGTCCGCACGTTTTGCCGCTTCATGGCCAACAGGAACCGGCGACCGAGGGGCTCATGTCCCCTCGGATTCTCCGGGAAGGCGCTGCAAGCGTGGGGGAAGCCGTGTGGACGGCGCCTGGAGGCGGAGGCGCAGAAAGGTGCGCTCCGGTGACGGTGGCCGCGGTGGACGCCGGAGTCGGAGCAGCGGTGGTACCCCCCCGCCTTGTGGTGATCCCGGTGACAGAAGCCCAGATCCTGCTCCTGGTTTGCGGAGAGACACAAGAGACTGCTCGATCGCCTGGACCAGGAGCCCTGCAGCCGAAAGACCCTGCGCAAGACCTGCCCAAACCAAGTCCTCCCGGTGCGCAGTGCCATCAACAAGCTGCTTCCAAGATCGCCTGTTGGTCTCTATTCCCCTCAAGTGAACAATGCTGATCTGAGTGAATTCTTCCAATCAATTAAATAGTCGTTAATGGCTCCTTTTTTCCCCCTTGCTTCTTCTTTTCCCTGATGCTCCACTCTCACTTTGTCTGTGCTGTGATTTAAAATGTCCTATCACTGAGCATCCTGGCTCTAAGTTTCAGCTAAACACCAACCTGTTCATTGTAGCCTCATCAGCAGCCAGCCTATTTTTAGCAGCCATCCCTCTCGCACAAAAGATCCCATTTGTGTGAAATCCTCAAATCTTCCTCGCAAACAGAGGACATCCTCATCAGGAAAAAAAAAAAAAAAATGTGCTGAGTCGCCGATAAGACGGGAGGGTCACGGAGCAGCGCGGAGGAGCGTCAAGTTGTGAAATGTTGCTCTCACAGTGCGCAGATCAGCGCAACCAACACCTGGAACACAGCTTTAGTTCCCTTTCCAGCTGCTTTGCTCCAGGATTAACTCACCACTTGTTACAGGAATAAAACAAATAAAAATAAAAATAAATATTCCAAGCACGCAACAGCTCAGAGCAAGACAACAGGTTCCACAAGAGTTTCTCCCCCAAATCTCTATCTTTATCGGGCTGTGAAGAGGATGGAGGATGAGGAAGAAGAGACTTTACAGCAGGAGTAAACACGCTGATGAGAGGCTACAGCGCGCTCCGTGCCCGCAGTGGCACTCATGCTCCGTTGCGCACATCCAGACCTCCTCTCCCGCACTGTCTGCGCATCAGCTTCAGCTCATTCTGGAGAGAGAGGGATAGCAAAAACGAAAATAAACAATACATGTGTTTCCCTCGCCGTGCGGGGGCCTCTGAGTTTAACCATGCGTGTCACGAGCTGCTCGTATTTTGAAGGCTCCACATTTTATGTCTCCACACACTCCAGACTCTAATCGGTGGGCGTTGCTCCTCCTGTCTCTGTGTACTCCTCTCTTTCCAAGTGTCACGAATCATCCAGATTCTGGCCCTGAGTATCTGCTGCTGACTCTGGGAAGCTTTCTCTCAGGGAAAGAAGAAGAAAAAAACACACAACCTGCTGGGGCACAGCTGACTGACTGCATCCCCCCCCCACCAGTCTGCACACCGAGCGACCCCTCCCACACTGACCACTCCTACTCATTACATGGACAGAGATGGGTTACTCAGGCTCGGATGCTCACGTTAGTGGGGTTTTTGTGTTGTTTTTTTACATTCCGGCAGCAGAGAGGGATCAGCGCTCCCGTTCTGGCTGAGATGAGATGCTCAGGCTGCTGCGCTGTCCGAGGTGCTGAAGGCTGATGGACTGAAGCACTGCTGCGCAACATGCAGTGTAACTTGTACACACACACACACACACACACACACACACACACACACACACACTGAGGAATCATAGAGACGCTCTTATGCAACAGGAAGGAATTGACACCTTGTGGAAGTTGTAGTAATTGCTAAATTGTTTGTTAATAAAAAATAAAATTCAGTCTTTATCTGCTCATAATGCTGAACAAAAGAATCAGGTGAGGTTCTGTAGTCCACAAAAAACATTTCTGGATTCTCCTGAACGACTGAAGTAGATGGGGACTTGTTTCAAAACGTAAAAAAACAATAACAACTGAATAAAAAACGTAAAATGGCTCCACACCACCCAACCAACCATCTCCTTAGCTGCTAAGCTAAAACCATTAGCATGAGTCCCATCTGAAGTGGCTGCACGAGCGTCAAGGGTGGAAATAATGTTGTGTTTTTTTAAAGTTTCATGTTTTTCAAATAATTTTATGTTTTCTTTCAGTTTATTTTTACATTTTATTTTATTTTATTTTTGTTTTTGCTTTTTTAAAACAAGTCCCCACCTGCTTCTACTCACTCTTTTAGCTTTGCAGCAAAAGGAAATATTTTTGGCTTAAGAAAAGGAGTAAATAATGTCTTTTAAAATCAATCTGGGATCTTGGGGTTTCCAGAGACTTCGATTAGGTCGGACTAGCTGTATGGAGCAATAACTTTTGTAATTTTTGACATTTCAAAACAAGTCCCCATCTACTTCAGTTGTTTCGGAGAATGCTGGCATGCGGTTTTCTCGCGAAGCTCCAGAAAAACATTGCGGCCTACGAAACCGACCCTCCAAGCAGATAATGACTGCATTTTTATTTTCGGATGAGCCATTCCTTTAAAGAAACCCGATCTTGTGTCCTCATCTTGTCAGGGCCCCAGAAACTATTTCTAAGGCCTTCATGTTTTCCGTTTTTAGATTAAAAAAATGTAACAACGCAGCTGCTGATGCAATAAATCCTGCAGTTCCAAGAGTCTAAAATGATTTGTGTTTTATTCATTCTTGTCTAGCCTAAAAGTTTTTGATTTTAGAGTTTTGGAAGTGTCTTTTTTTTTTAACTATATTATATTTGTGCTGGAGGAAAAACTATTAAAAATTCATATTGGAGTCAACCTGATATTTATAGTTCAAATGAGTTTATAAGGCCTGAAGGAAACCTCCCAGCATGCACTGTGGCAACAGACTGATAGACATGTCTTGCTCTATGTGGGTTCTTCCTTTAGTGTTATTGTGATTTACACAGAGTTCTATTAGTGATTAGTTATCGCCCCAACTCCCCAGATTGTCACTAAATCTCAGTGTGCTGAGGGCCAGAGCTTATAAATCATCATAATACAATACTGCACTCCTATACAAGTATGATCAGAGCTAAAAGAAACAGGAAATCATTGGTATAATGAGAATTACTTTCACAGTTCATATAAATAGTTTGATTTGCATGGGTAATGTTTCCCTTGTCTGAAAAAATACAGGTTCAGTTAAATGAATGAAAATTTGTTTAATAAAATTCAAATATATAGAGAAATATAGAGTTAATGAAAAAACAAAGCTTTTGTGTATATTGCTCATAACTACTGCATATTCCTGAATAAATTAGATCTTAATCAAGTTAAAACTAAATTATTACAATTAATACACACACACAATCCACACAGAGTAGAAATATGGGGAGTATAAGGCGCCCACAGTTCATTTTGCTTCAGGGCTCCATGGGGGGCTGACTTCAGCCCTGCAGAGAGAACAGGACAACAGGATGCAAACATGAGGAGCCTGTTCCACAACCGGCTTTGAAAACCTCAAAGTGCTCTTGAGCAAGGCAGTTAATCCCCTGCAGCCGAACCACTGCCGTTATGTAACTGACACATGATCGTGACCGCTGAATTGTACCTCCTGGCATCGGCAGAGGACAGAATGATGACAGGAAGGTTTTAGGAAACGTTTGAAAAGGCACGCTCCCTTCAGCTGAACCTAAAGGCTCAGTATGTGCAGTCTCTCTCTCTCTCTCTCTCTCTATATATATATATATATATATATGTATATATATATATATACTTAATTGTTATTATATTATTGTTATTATTATTATTATTATTATTATTATTATTATTATTATTATTTAGTTAGTTAGTTATTTTCTATTCTGTTTCATCAGCATTTGTGAAGTTGTGAAGCGTGCCGCTGAAGGTCAAGTGCTTTGACTGAAAGCAACTAAGCAGCTGCTAAATGAACAGCGGAGGGGAGGTTTTACTTCAGTGTTACATCTTTTTTGTTTTCATTGTTGTGTTCATTCTGTTTAGAATCTGATATTACGGTGAGCCTGACGTACCTCGATAAAGCCTTACTGATCCATGGAGACCAAAGATCAAACATCAATATACTGTATAGTACATAGACTTCAAGACATTCTAATTATAATAGGATATAGTTTCAGTCATTTAAACATGCAAGAGGATTATAAATAAATGAAGAATCGCTCTCTATTATTTCCTGTTGGAAGTCGGCAATATTTACCTCCAGTTCTAAACCTCATTAAATCTGACTTGTGAAGCGTATTATTTGACTTCTGGTGTAAATCTTAAAACCTTTGCCTAGCATTGAAGGAGCTGTTTGATGTCTGTTCATCGCAAACATCAAGTAATCCGGATCATGACATAATTTACTATTGAACTGCCGGTCATGTTTCAGTTAGCGGTTCTCTTATTTCCCGTTTTATTTTGAAGTTTTGTCCTCATTTGTCATGTGTTGCTTTTCATTTCCTCCTCTCCTGTGGTTTCCTGCCCTTTTCACTGTGTTCGCCTGTGTCTTGTTTGTCAGTTGTTATACAGTCTGTGTGCTGCCTGCTGTCTGTTAACTGGTCTGTTTTGTTTCCCCGAGTCTGTTCTTGTGTCTTCCTGTGGCGTTTTGTTGTTTTTTGTTGTTTTTTTTTGTTTCTCGCTTTATTCCTTGTTATTTTCCTGATTTGTACTTTGCTTTTGGTTGTTTCAGCTTTCGTGTTGCTAGTTTGGATTTTGGAATTTTGACCCTTTTTTTGGATGCTATTATTTTCATATTTCGGCTGGTTATCAAAGCTCGCTCTTTGTTCCTCGACCTGCCCAGTGTCTTCCATTTGGGTCCCTGCCATTTTGCATTTAACTGATCTGGGATAACAATAATACAGTACTGTGGGTGCAATTATTAACAATTATTAACATTAGCTTAGTTCTTTAGATTCAAGTAAGAAGTTGTAAAACTGTGGAAATTCATACTTTGGTCTCATAAATTAGATTATTAGACAGCAGAAGCTATTTGAAACACAAGTGGCTGTAGCCAGCGACCATGCTAATCAGGTAACATGACCAAGATGTTGTTGTTTTTATCAACCTAATTAAAAGGTTGACTTATTATTTTAACCCAAACTATTATCTTATACTGAACCTAACCAAACTGCAACAACCCAAAACATAACAATAAGACAAATGAAGTCAACAAAGTCTTAAAATAAATAAATCTGTGTTGACTTTTGGCTTCAGGTGGGACACCGGCACCAATTCCTGTGTTTGACCCATTCAGCCTTACCACAACATTATCCCTAACTTGTCCCAACTGCTCTTATCTCTACCCGGGAATCATAAGGACGAATCAAGCCAACGAGTGTTAGCCAGTTATAGCACATTAGGATGGGACTTAGCAAAATACTCTTAGGGGCTCATGTTTAAATAGCTGGATAACTGCCATTTGACTATTCTCACCATATTACAGATTATTACAGGGGACAGTACAGGGAGAAGTTCCCACAGTCATTATTTAAGTTACTAATGAAAATTGCAAATAGCATCCACGAACAATCCACCTAAAACATTACCATCCTGTCCGCATTTAATGCCAGTGACTGGTTTCCACGGTCTCCTTGGACTCAAAGCAAATGTTCAACTACTTTTCTCATTTTTACCAAGAAATCATCAGAGAATCGATCCATAAAACCAAATCCTGTACTGGTCCCTTTTTTCGCACTTGACTGGGAGCTAGAGAGCCTTGGTCTAAACCTCAACTCATCTATTAAGGGAATGGGACAGAGTTGGGAGAAAACTCACGAGAAAAAACAACTTAAAGATGTTATTTTATTAGAGCTATTTAAAGGTTTTGGTCTCCTTATTGGTGAATACTTTGTCTCTTAACGTAAACCAATCTTCCTTCAGAGGGAACCCAGTGATTAGGAAAGCAAATGTAAAAGCTTTTATCAACTTCCAGATCACTAATGATGTGTTCAGTCTTTTTCTTCACATTGATTTCCACTTCTGTAGCTTTAATTTGCCACAAAAGACTTTCGGGAGCCATTTTTCCTGCCTGGCTAATTTTTGCTTTAAAAGCAAAGCAAATTGTCCATCTTCTTGATGAAAACACGCTCATGTGCACAGATACAGACACAAACAGGAACAAGCTCATGTCAGTAAGACAGTTGAGTGCATGCAGTAGCCAGAACATCAACCACAGTGTTTCATAATCGCAGCCATTTAGGAGTCCAAACAGCTTCACTAATCAACAGTGTCTGGATATGTAGCTGCGCTATATTTGGCTCCCCCCTTTTCTCACATCTCAAGTTCCTGTTCAGCCCACCTACAGAACTCCTCATGCATTTCTGGAGAAGCTCAGAGAGAAAAAAGTTTAATAACGGCAACTGTCTCCATGGTAATGACACCGAACTCAGAGTGCGATCGCGCCGCTCATCATACAGGCCTGCACAGACACAGAAAAAATCCTTTGTGAAGGCTGCATGATGGCACAGTTTCTCCACGTATGATCTGAACTGACAGCAGCCACATCAGACACGCTCAGTTAGGGGTGATGAATGGAAGAAGTCGGAGTTTAAACGCAATTGGATTAACTGACTGACAGCTGACCCTCAGCTGATAATATTGACGAAAGTCTGGAGACAAATCATTCACTTTTAAAGGAGTCCTTTTAAGTTTCATGCTGTCCACCAGAAAATGTTTATATGCTTTAATATTTATAAAACATATCATTTCTGTCATAAAGCACCTTAATTCACCCTCTGTCTGATCGTTGTGTTTTAGTGCCTGTCTTTTTAAGGCCCACCTTCCAAAAAGCCCAGTCTGCTCTGATTGGTCAGCTCTCACAGGCCTGAGTAGGCATTAGCTCTGCATGTGAGACCCGGGTCATGCCAGGGGCGTGGCCGAGGGCGTGGCCGAGGGCGTGGCCGAGGGCAATGACTGTATAGTTGTGACATCACAACCTTACAGAAGTCCTGACAGCTTGTTTAAAGGCACAGTTTCTGGATACAAGCTTGTGACTGAGCTTTTTGATGCTTTGACAATATTCATGTAACATCCAGACCTGCTGTATGATTTAAATCTGTTTCTGTTTGTATTTTTTACCAGCTGTGAATATGATCTGTTTTCTGGAGATGTCACCAGTGTATGATTGCCATCTTGAAGTCTGGAGCATCAGTGCGAGCGGGGAGCCTTTGACAGCTGCATTTAAAAATGTTTGTGTGCGCTTGCCGATGCCAAGTGCCCTCAGGGGTCAAGGTTCAGAAACATTCTGTCTTTGCAGTGAAATAAAAAGCTTTTTCATTCTGTAATTAACATGTCAAAGCAAAGATATTGAAAGAATCCGCGACGACAGGAGAAAATAGTGCAAGAGAAACAAGAGATGATCTGACTAACCAGCGTGCGCTATAACACATTGTAATCCATCGAGTAGGATTAAGTGGCATCTAATGGTGAGGTTGCAGATTGCAACCAACTGAATACTCCTCGCCTAAACACCCTCTTTAGAGCCAGTGTTTTGTTTGTCAATCCTAGGCTATTGTAGAAACTTGGTGGACTCCATGGAAGAGTGCAAACTCCCTCTGTAGATATAAAATGCTCATTTGAAGCTAACGGAAGCAGACTGATTCTTAGTTTCAGGTGATTGCACAGTAATGAAAACATAATTATGAATGATATCCATTTCTGCCAATAGATCTCCCTAAATCCTACATACTGGACCTTTAAGTGAAGTTAAACAGCAGTGGAGGGGACTGCCTGTTTGACATCCACTACCACATAAGCAGCAACTCAGACAAACCTGAGAAAATAAGATTCTCTTTTAAAGGCCTTTAGGTGAGATGGGGGGACTCTTTTTGGATTCACAGACACACTCACCTGATGACAGTGAGAGCAGCAGTTGATTCTTCCCCCAGCCCCTCCTGTTATACCTTTTTTTCTTCTAATTTACTCATTTGTTTATTTCATGACCTGATATTCGTTAAACTTATGGCTTATACGAATATACATATGTGCGCATGTTCTCTGCTCGTGTTCATGTGCCTTTTGTTTTGTTCCTTATGTTTGGGGTGCAAGATCTGGTGGCTGGGTGGGGTTGGTGGAGGTTTGACTGGAGTGGACTTTGGTTGGGATGTGTTGGTAAGGTGAAGAAATGGTGTGATGAAGTTGAGGTGATACAATAAGTAGGATTGGGAAAAATGTACAAACTGCCTATATCTGATGATAACAGATTGTTATTATTTCTCTGTTTTTACAGAAAATAAAGAAGTTTCAACGATTTCATCATCAGTGCTGGATGCTTGCCATCAAGATAATTGCCTGAATATGAAGTTCAAGGGTCTTTGAACTTTCAGCGTCTCTGGTCAGCACCGATCATCTGAACAACGGTTACTTTACTGTCAATGGGCATGAGATGGCAGATTCATTGGATTATGATCTCCATGTTGAACTCAAAGCCACAGCGCCTTCAAGTTGTGATGTACGCCAGCAGTGTGTCCAACACAAACAACTCAATGTACAACACTACTTTCATTCCTACTGCGGCTCGTAAATGACAATAAACGCCCTGGTCATTAATAGTTAATGATGAATATGAGGTGGTTGCCGAACGTGCACTTGAGTCTACACATTGTTGTATTGTTTGTAAATATGCGTTGGCTTTGCTCATATGAGGACATGTGTCAGCTGCTTGATGGTGTGTGTTTTTTTGGTCCAGTTGGTTTTTCCTTTGGCTCTGTTGTTGGTCTGCACATCTCAGCTGTCAGTTTTTTCTCTGAGAGCTCATCGCAGTTATGCCTGCCAAGAGCATGTTACACAGGCTATCACGTCGAGCCTGTGGTCACGATTAGGTGGTAGCAATTGATTTTAAAAGAGAAAGAAAGAAGAAGAGGAAATATTTAAGTGTAGTAGTGTAGTGTAGAAGTGTTGTTTTTGTTTTGTTTTTTGGTATCACCAGAATAAGAAAACGGGTGCCATCCATTTTCTTCACAGTCCTGCCCGATGTTTTTTGTCCTGCCTACGCCACAGGCATGTTGCGCAGCAGAGTGTCATACATCATCCACACATCAATACCAGCAACACTAACAAGGTATCTGTGTTATATTGCTTCACAGCAAACAATATAAACTCAACATAATCAATACGTGCAGAATCTCGGCTTTAATGATTCCGATGAATATGACATGAACTCCTTTGTTGTTCTAAATTAAGTCTTTATTTCATATAATTCATTCATTGGATGACGATCAGCGTCTTTATTTGATTTGACTAAACATAATTGCATCTCTTAAGATTATCTTCACGAGGCTTTCCATGGTCCCTGGCTCTCATTTTATATATTTACCGAATTCTCTGTGTTATACCAAAAGAAAATCAATCCCCTTTAATACATGTCGGTCACGCATTTCGGCGGAGATAGAGACGCAGAACACACTGATTGTCTGAATTACACATAAACGGTGTGAGCAGAAAACAACAGCGTTCAGAGCTGGAGCTACAACGGAGGACGCAGAGGTCATGTCCTTATTTTATACAGAGTATTCTAATGACTTGAGGAGACGGAGCGAATAATCTGCAAACACAAATGAATGATTGATGACTTTTATTTTTTTACTCCTGTAAGTTTCAATATGAAAGTTAAATCTTGACCTTGGCTAGCAGTTTGACAAAATAACTCTGAAACAAGATCCATGAACAGACATTTCTAGAGCTTTCCATTGCATCTCAAGATCTTTATTCTCCCACCCACCCCCAAAACAAAACAAGTTAATATTAACAGAGCAAACTCTGTCCACTGATGAAGACCATGGGATTCAGCTGAAAGCACTAGAAAAAGCAAAAAAATATTAAGCGTCTCTTCACTGTAAATACGTAAATTGCTTCCACATATAATGAGGCTTTGGCCAAGGTGTCTCTGGGTTAGACATCAGATCAAAGCAGCACATTTCTATCAATTTTGAGGATTGAATATGATAAAGGTGCACACTCTGACATGGAACGTTAGAGAACAAGGTGAAAAAAAAGTCATTTTTTCATTTCATGGGGACTTTAACCGCGAGGAAACACAAGCTGCAGTCACATTCCAGACTTCAGGTGGGGTTTATTTCATACTGAGCAGCTCGTGTGCTGTGGCAGATAGAGTATTAATTAAGTCGGAGAGTCACAGTGGATCAGTAAGCATACAGCGGCTGAGGATTCCTGTGCGTTTCTCTGCCAGTCTTCCTCCCTGCAGTGCTACAGCGAGAGTGAAAGAGCAGTGCAGGTGTCAAATCGCTCGTCTTTCTTCGGCACACACCCCTAATCCCCCCACAGCACCGCACCGCTCCACTCCTGACATCATTTACATATCAAGGTTGCAGATATATATGAATGGACACGACTTACCACTCAATACTGAAAGAGAGGAGAAATGGATTTAATTGAACTCTGGCTTCTCGTAGATTCATTTGCATGAATGTTTTCATGCAGAGTGAGGCGCCGCACTGTCTACGGGGGGGGGGAGATTTGTCTTTGCCACTAAATGAAAGGCTCTTGTTTGTTCTCAAACAACTCATTCTCCTCCACTGTCCTAACTAGCAGCTAATATCAGGTAGGGGAGGGCAGATGCGTCGGGGCAGATTGATAGGTGATTATGTGGCTGATTACGATCAGAATTACAGGTTTGCTGCAAGGTAATGAAGGTTGGTGGCTAATAACGCGCGGTGGATTTTCTGATAAGGATCCTCATTTAAACTCCAGACAGGATGCTCAGTCTCTTCTGGGTGTCCTCGGCTCGGGGGAGGTCAGACATCTGTTTAGGGCGGTGATGTGTGTGAAGATGCATCAAGTCTGGCGCACACAGACGCTCTGTATTTCTACTCATGAACATCTTACTTACAGACTTTAAAAGCTGCTCAAAAGGTAATTAACAGCAGAAGAGGTATACTGGAAACCTTTAGAGGAGTAAAAGTATCATGTAGAATACTCAGATAGAAGTCTTGCACTCCAAACTTTGCTGGTTTTAAACATCAAGATCAGCTGACTCATGAGTTCTCCTACTTGAATAATGTCTTCTGTGGCTCCGGAGGAAGCTGTTTTTTTTATTTATATATATATATATATATATATATATATATATACATATGTATATATATATGTATATATATATATATATATATATATATGTATATATATATATGTATATATATATATATATATATATGTATACATATATATATATATATATATATATATATATATATATATATATATGTATGTATATACATATGTATATGTATATATATATATATATATATATATATGTATACATATATATATATATATATGTATACATATGCCTATTACAAACTGTACTATATTTAGACTAGCTACAAATTTGTCATAGGAACTGGATACTGGACTCACAGATGGTGCTCACTGTCCCTGGCCCTGCTGGATCAACACACAGATGCTCCTTTGGGTTGATGTCACACTCTGGGAAAGTTTCATAGATATTCAACCTTCATGAGTAACAATATATTATTCTTTTAATATTACATAAGGTTCTTTTGCAGTTTGAGTTCAGTCATGAGTTCTGCAGGCCTCTCTTACAATGGTCAATGGGTCTAAAGCCTGAAACACACCGGGCCAACCGTTGGCCATCTGAAGCAAGTTCGGGAACAAAACTGTTCAGTGTGTTCAGCTGCATTGGAAGCTCTTGGAACGGCGTGGACAGCGTCTGCTCCGGTTCAACTTGCGAAGTCTGGGAAAGTTGGCTGTTGGCCGTCTGAGCCATTGGATACTCTGATTGGTTGTGTGCTAGCTGTACAGTATGACCATTCTGATTGGCGGTGTGCTAGCAAATCAGTGTGGTGTGTGGGAGGGGCGGAATACTGTGTGCGCTTTGTTTTTCTATGCACTCCATTCCGTCATTTCCTGTTTTCATGTTTTGGATTACTTGCACGAGACCAGCGGCACCCAATGTTAAGGAGACTTACTGCATGCTGGGCGGTGTGTGGGGGCCTTAAGGCAAAAGGGCACCAAGCCTGACTTTTCGTGCACTGTGTCTAGTTCAGTCCATGCATTTCCTGTGCAAGGCAAAGCCTCACGAATTGGATCCTACACTATGGGAAGTGTAGGATCCAACAGTTTGGGAGCGAGTCAAGGAGAGTAAGGTAAAAAAAATACAGTTGATAGTTAATTCTTGGCTGTGCTCAAGTTACTGTTATTTGACCTCAGTTAGAGACCCATTCTAGTCTTTTATCAAATCAGCAGTGGCCTGAAGATTAGAGGAGTGAGCTTGTAACCAGAGGCTCTCAGGTTCAATCCCCTGGACTGGTAGTGGGGAAAGTGAAGGACAAGGCCTGCCCCTCCCTCATTACCACCACTGAGGTGCCTTTAACTCCAGCTAATCTGACTGTGGTTGCGCTGAGCATCTTCCATGTGTGACTGCGATCAAGGCCTTCCTGAAAAAGAGAGTTATCAGCGAAACTCACCTGAATATGAGGGTTAAAATAAACAATCTGTCCTAACCAACGTTTGCCAGAATGGAATTACTCAAGTAATCAAAAGGATCTGTATGGTAACTGAGTGAACCAGCCCAGTCGCTTTAATCTGCATACAAATAACCTGTAGACTGCAGACCTGCATATTTCATGCAGCACACACGCCAAAATCACATTTTGCATGCAGGTGTTTGGCCAGTCCTTACCATTATGTTCTGTAGGGACAGATTTGTCCAAATATTCCACATTAAATGGCCAGGAGCCAGAAAGTGCAAGCAGGGTGGAGGCTGCAGCTGTGGATGGGTCAAAAACACAGGACTTTGACCCAGGAGACCAGCGTTTGTGTCCTGTTTGAAACCAAAACTAATGCCAGTAAGTCAACGGACATTTATACCTGACTTCATGTAAATAACTTACTTATAAACGACCAAACTGTAAACGTCCTCCTGTTACTTTTGTTACAACTAGGACGAAGGTCACCTGACCTCTGAAAGCATAAAGTCTGTGTATGCAGCTTGATGAGGCGGGGTAAACATACAGTACTCCCCCCCTCTGGCCCAACTGTTGATAGCAAACTGTAAACTGCAAAGCTCATTACCTTAATGTTTGTCATGGTTATCAACCGGGTCACTCTGTGACGCTCTGATGAATCACGAGGAGAGAAAAAACATTGACTGTTGATGAATCCCTGAACAGAGGTCTTACCTGCTGCTAGAGACGGTTTTGTTTTTTATTTGCTTCAAAGTCTCCCAGAGTGTCCCTGCCAGACCCTTAAAATTTAATTAGTCTGACTGAGGTGAATCTATGTTTCGATTAAGCGAGGATAGGACACTCTTAATTGCAGCCACATTGTTATTTAGCTTTATAAGACGCAGTCACCTTAACTGAAGAAGACAGCCACGGGGGTCGGTAAACAGCGTGCAGAAGACGGAATTTGCATTTGAGAGGTGGGCTGACACAGACCGTGCTGCCAGCAGCCCAGGGTCCGCTCTCACATCGGCCTCACGCAGTCTAGTTTCATTGTTGCACGCAGGAGTCTGCTCGATTGGAGTTGCTTTTCATTTTTAATTTGACTTTTCAAAGCTTACGCACACACGCACACACACACAGGCTCTATTCTTAATCAAATAAATAAACTGATAAACACATTAATCAGCGTTGAGGGCATGACTTTGGAATTGTTTGCGTTGTATGCATAACTGATGAACTGTGTGTATTCACTGATGTATTATTCACGTAAGTGTGGGAAAGCTGATTTGTCGCCAAACTTAAAATGTGACCTTCACGGGGGGAAACGTCACGAGTCGGAAAAACAGTAAGCTCGTCACTTCTCCTGCTTTCACCAGGAAATTTCTGACATTTTCCCGACATTTTCTCAAGAGAACGCAGAAAGATAAATAACAGATAAATAACAATAAATAACAGATAAATAACAATAAATAACAGATAAATAACAAATAACAGCAGTGTTCTCCACCACACTGTCTGAGCTAACTATTTTCAATAAATAGGAGCTCGTTCCTGGTGGAAGGTTAATGGTCATGAGGAGGGACGTGAGCTGGTTTCACGGAGGCTGGGCCGCCACATGCTAAGTGTGTTTTTAATTCACTGATAAACCTCCTTTCAATGCCACATAAAACCCTCAGGCCTCCCAATGCCCCTCAAGACATTTGTAGCCCTTGGACAAGGCTAATCTTCCCTCAGCATCTCCTTATCACCCAGTTCACATTCGATCCACCAGTGAGGGGACGGGGGAAGGGCCTGCAGTGAAGGTTCAACACGTATCTCATATAAACTGCTGTTCGGACCAGTGGTAACCTAAAGGCTCGGAGAGTGAGATTGTTTCCCGAAGATGGCTGATTCAGGTTCCCAGATGGAGAATGGTGAGTAGCTTTCCTGACAGCACACCAGAAGTGCTGTGGGTAAACTGGTTAACTCTCAGTGCTTCAGGATGTAGTGGGAGAGGTGTCATGGACACTGTTAGTGTCATCACATAGTTTGCAACGTATCACATTGCTCAGCCGCCCTCCCCTGTATGAATAAATGATAAAAATTATTATTTGTAAGCAGTGTTTTCCTCGGTAATCACTGTTTATGGATTTTGGTGTTTGTGAATGTCAGACTCGAGTTTCTGAAAATGTTGAGGCAATAAAGGTCACCTCAGGAGGCAGAAAAAGAAGGAGGCCGCAGAGATATAATGACTGTGGCAGACGGATGCAGAGTTTGAATAATGACAACATGAACAAATGTTGAGTTCTTTTAACATTTATTTACAACAATTATAGGTCACACATGATGATGGACTAATCTAACACGGTTTCATTCATCAGGTGTTTCAGTGTTGTGGCACAGAGGTAAGAGAAACTGTTCATACAGCAGTTGAAATAAATACATTTAATTGTACACAACTGGCTTCTCATTCTGGCAGATCATATCCAGGGTTGGTGTTGAAGCTCTTCTTTAATGACGAATCTGATGTCTTCTGCCCCTTTACGCTAATTCCTGTGACTTTTTAAAGAGAAGATCTGTTAAAGAATCCACTGAATTAATGGCACTGTGATTGAAAAAAAAACAAAAAAACTGTGACTATAATATGAGTGCATGGTCACACCAGAAAGTGGACATTTACATATTCTGGTGTTGAAAGCTTGTAACATATAAATCAACTGAATTTCATGGCATGACTACCATTCGTTAATATAAGTCTAGCTAGCTGGCAAAAGGCTACAGCTAGCCAGCCAAAAACACATGTTAAAGGTGCAATATGTAGGAATTTAGGTCCAAAATGAATTGAAATGATTGACAGAACGGGAGGTAATAATATTAACACCAAAGATGTCTACTGATTTTGTTGCAGAGATATCAAGTGAAGTTAGCATGCTAACCAGCAACATCCTGTCTCATAATACCACTCCGAGCTCCCAGTCTTGACTGCTAGCTGCACAGCGGCAGGTACAGTTACTATCAACATGCGGTTACTCTGTTGATATACGGAGTGACCTTTGACAAGTGAGCAATTCCTACATACTGCATCTGCAGTGAAACGTAAATAAAATCACAATTTAATGATCTGCAAATCCTTCTTCAATTTATATGGAGTTGAATACAGTATTAATACAAAATATCTAATGTTCAAGCTGATTCACTTTATTGCCTGTAAATATAGACTGTTATGAATTTGATGCCTATGACATGCAAAGTCAAAAGAACAGGAGTGTCCTAACTCTTTTGGAATTAGGGTCGTAGCAGGCTGGCTAACAGAGTAAACCAGAAAATATAAGAAATATAAGATATATAAGAAAAACAGCTGCAGCATCAATTATTGTCTCGCAGCTGAACTGCACTGCTTCTTCAGATGGAGATCAGTATTGTCACTGTGGTTTTCTGTTGGTCATGTGTCAAATTTAAACTCAACACGAAAAACATAACTTGAATCTTATTTGCCTCAACAAGTGAGTCCACTGGTCTGAGCCTTTAAGATGTGTTCAGAAAGAAGCTAATTTGCCTCTCTCTCTCCACACACACACACACACACACACACACACACACACACACACACACACACACACACACACACACACACACACACACACACACACACACACACACACACACACACACACACGTCCACTGGGCAGGTTTTAATCAGCCCACACAGCCAAATGCACAGATGCTAGCTGTATCATTAGCTACATCTCAACACATGCACTGAGCGTGTGCAGGAGTGTGTCTCTGTGAGTTTGTGCTCTGCTCGGACTGATATCAAACTCCAGCAGGTTCTGTCAGTCCATCCAGTGTCTCTTTTTGTTCCTCTCCTCTCTGTATGTTTATGAAAAAGACCTGAGGACAAGCTCTTTTTTTAAACCCAGATTTAAAGATTCGCTTTGAGATCTGTCTGAACACATCTGCAGACCGAGACATGTAACAGCATTCAAGTGTTTTGAAAACAGGAATTCAAATCCCCTCACACACACCCACACACATGCTGTAACCTTTTACATCATCATATTTACATGTGTGTATTTACAGAGAACATCCACATCAGAACTATCTATCCTTCATTCAGTAAATTAAAAGTGAAAATGGCGCAGCCAGCGGCTCCTCACGCCCCGGCCTGCAGCGGAGTGTCCAGGGCCCGGATGTGGACGCTGGGCAGAGTGAACCAGGCTAAAGGAAGCTCTCGTCCAGCACTGTCGTCCTGGAACTTGATGTTAAGGTAGAAGTCTCCCGTGTAGAGGAAGAGCAGGGCACCCACACAGACAGAGCTCTCTTTGGGTTTAACCTGGTGAAAGCAAAGACAGACCGCAGGAGGACTCATTAGCAGCCCTCATAATGAGGCTGGCACACTGTCAGCCACAGTGAAGCCAGCAGGAGTGAAGTTTGAAGCTGATGGTGGCTTTGATGGAAAGATATGAGCAAGTGCAGCGTTTCCCCCTGCCAGTTGAGAACAATTCCCAAACTGAAGTTGTTTTGCACATTCAGGAACATGGGGAATTCTTTCATCTGCTTTTCAGACTATAAACTCTTTGTTCTGGCATCTATCAAGTCGATTTTCATCGCCTTCAGCATGTTCAACATTCAGGAGGGAGAATTGTTACAGACAAAGCCTCTCCTCTGATCAGACTCTTTTTAATTCGAAGATTTCAGTCATGACCTGTGAAGGACCACACCTGTGTTTTTGTCATTTTAGATTATTTAGCAAAGGACACTCTAGATTTTTATGCATATCCTTCCTGCGAGACACTCACTAGTTTCTCGTCATTTCAAGTCACACTTTACAGAGAATGTTAACATGCTGCAGTTGTGTTATCCAGCAAACAGCATGTCTGCCTCCACTGTTCCTCAAGGTACAGTATGTGTGTGTAATGTTCTGCTGCAATGAAACACAATGTTGATAAACAAAAAGCAGCCATGATTATGTAATGGATACTAATTACAAATCTTAACAAGTTAAGCATCATATTGAGTGGAACCATTCTCTGCTTGGAATGAAGGACAGCTAATTCATGCTACTAGAACATGTTGCTTCCAAGTCTTAAATGTACATGTACTGTTAATGCACTGCTTTCAACCATAATGGGCCACAGGCAAAGCCATATAACTACAATCACCGTTGCAAGCAAAGGCTCAGCAGAGATGTTTATTCATGTATTTGTCAACAACTATATTAACACATAGAAATAGTTCTAATAATGAACAGAATTACTGCTTCACGGCTGTTTGCCTCCACACACCAGTCAAGTTGCTGTTTCTGAGCTATGGTGTTGAAAAGGGGCCATACACATTGTTTGTGGATCATTGCAATGTCAGTGTGTACAGGATAAACATGTCACGTGAAGCTGACCTTCGACCTTTTTAACTTAAATGTCATCACTTCATCAATTTATCCAAATAGACATTTGTGTAAAATGTTGTCATAAAAAATGATTTGAATTGTTGAGTAATGGCCAGAAATATGTTTTCTGAGGTGACAGTGACCACTGACATTTGACCATCAGCTTATCCTTGAGTCCAAGTTGACATTTGTGCCAAATCTGAAGCACTTCCCTCAAAGCGTTCTTGAAATATCATGTTCACCAGAATGAGACGGACGCACAGACAACAAGAAAACATAATGCCTCCGGCCATGGAGGCATGAAAATATGTCTTCATAGAAGAAGTTATAGTTGTTGACAAATACTGTTTACTAATAACCATTTACAAATGTCTACAGCTAGCTACTCCACTATAATTTACCATTTACTGAATGTTTGTACTTTTACATGGTTAGTGGTTGTACAGCTGTCTTTTATTACAGCCTACATGCAGATGTGTTCAATAACCTGTGATTAAGACAATTAGCTGGAACAGGTACCAAGCTTGGAACTAGCTCAAAACTGCCATCAGCTGTAATCAGAAAGGTTATTACTTTCACTTTACTTACTTTTTGAGCCTTTTCCCATCAAAGCATATATTCTGGCTAACAAATGGGACTAACTATGATACCTGTCCATTGGAAGAGTCCGACAAAGCATCATTTCTATGATGGTTAAAGCTAATGATGTACATTGCCTCTTTACAATCATCAATCGCAAGAACTAATAATTAAGAAAGCAAGATTAACAACGTCTGGTTGAACTCTTTAGTAAAAAGAGAAAAAAAAAGGAATCAAATATTTCTACTGTCTTGAGGAAAAATGTCTTACTTTGTTTATCTTGTACTTGTGACACATTTTGGTTGATTAACACATTGTCTCCTGTTTTCCCTCTTTATCAGTAAGTACTTTGTCCTTCCTTGTTCCCCTCTTGTGATTGACTAGTGCCTGAATCTGTTCTGTTTGCTTTGTCATTTTTTCTTGTACTTATTGTAATGTGTTGACTCACATTGCATTTTACTATTATAAAGTTGAAATATTAATAAAGAATTTTAATTAGGGAAAATTATTGTAACTGTGTTAAAACTAATAATCATTCAGCTCATTAACTTTATTATCAGTGCATTGTGTGTGTCTGTACTGTAAGCTCCAAGCTTTCAAATAATTGCTCTTTTTCCTGAAAAGAACTTTGGGCATATTCTGCAACAACCTGAAGCATTCTGGTTACATAATGTGACATAACTGTGCTAAATGTACAGCATATGTCTTCCCGTTTGATGGTAGATACTCCAGCCCATACTGACCGTGTCAATGTAGAAGGTGTTGGAGCCGATGAAGGTGACGGCCTCCTCCAAATCGTAGTTCTGGACTCCGTTCTGGAAGTCCTGATAGGGCACCACAGTCAGAGCCAGGGGGCCCACAGAGTTCTTGCTCAGATTTGTCAGTTTTACCTCCAGGCTCACAGCGTCGCCCACTTTACAGTTGGCAATGACATCACAGTCACATGGCTTCTCATTCACAAACACATCTGGAGACAGACAAAGACAGAAAGACAGAAAGAAAGAAAGAAAGACGGGATTAGCAGGACTGACGGGGGACGCTTCTTTTGTCTTGCACTCTGTACAAAAATGAAATTCTGAAGAAACTGTTTCAACATGAATAAAACACTTCAAACCAAAAGTTAAATCTAATGCACGGTCATTCATGGGATTCCCATCCAATCTCGTCTTCATTTGTATTCATCAAAACTCGGCCAAAGCATTAATGGCCTATCATACAGCTTCTCATGGAAGATCAATAGGCTTTGTTTGTCCTAAAATACATTTTATTGACATCAGAGGAGAGTGCTGGAGCTCTGGGTATTAAACCCCATTCCCTCCTGTTAATCTCATGCATGACTAATTTCTGTCAAGACTGGAGGAATGAGATTGTTGGAACAATCCCAAAGTGCACACACACACACACACACACACACACACACACGCACACACACACGCACACACACACGCACACACACACACACACACACACACACACACACACACACCACCCTGAAATACATTTCTCTTCTCTCACACCTCTCCCCCTCCTGTCACAACCAAACAAGAGACACTGAGTGAGTTCAATTCAATTTGGCTAATGTGGGGCCAGTCACTGCTGATGTGGCCCCTATTTGGCTAAGGTGCAGAGGGAGACACGATGATTTGTTTCGAACAACGAGCGCAGTGAACTGAGCTCCCGCACGCTCCTGCTGGGCTGAGGAGAAGACGGACTCCGAACACGGGGGATTCAAGAGCGCTCGAACAGATCACCCGGGTAATAAGTCCTACGAGAAAAAAATGGCAGAGTACATACACGAACACTCACGCACAAACCAGTTGTCATACGCTTTCGAGTGTCACACCCGCGGCTGTGATAAACACTGTGAGTCAGGGCGGCTGTGTGACAGCCTGATGAAAGAGGCGAGCTGCGCTCGGTGCCGCTGGTGTGCCGATCTGTTGCGCACAGCGAAGGGTGGGGGTCAACGAGTGGGGGTAGGAAGATAGACAGACAATCCAGCAGGAGGCAGAGAGGGGAGAGGGTGGGTGTGGGCGGCTGAGGCCGTGCTGTCACAGTCAGTGGGAGAGCCCCGGGGAGGCTGCAGCTACAGGAGGTTGACATTCAGCTCCACGTCTGTATTAGAAGCACACTTCAGTCAACACAGACAACCAGCAGCACGCACTGAGGGGCCCAGAGCAGGGCTTTATCCCCAAGAGTTTGGTTATGAAAATATATTAAAAGATAAAAATAAATAGATGGCCTTTTATTAAAAGGTTCTTTAATACTCAGTAAATGTTGTTCTCCTCTGATTACATCATGTACATTATTCATTATACTAGTTATTTATGGGGAAACATAGATCTACTGTGACATTTTGATTGAAGTCATTTTGAGACATTTTAATGCTGAATTGGTACTTATTACATCTTTAACTCTGGTTTTATTTTGATATTAGCATAAAACAGTGTAAAACTGATACCAAGCATTGTACATGAGCTACAGCATATGATTACAGTATTGTAATTGAACATTGTACAATATCCAAGTAGATATTAAATACTGCAGTGTACTCCCAGTCATTAATTTTCAGGTCACATGTGATTGCAGTAACAGAGAGAAATGAAGCAAATGTGTAAAAAAAAATAAATAAATAAATAATAAAAATCATTAAAAAGATTAGTCCTTGTGGTGATTAATTTTAATTTCAATACAAACCATGTAAACTGAATAAAATATCACATTACAGGGTGCCAATTTATCATTTATCACTAAGGGATCATCATTCACCATTTCACCTTCATTTTGTCAAATAGTGCAACTACAAGTCGAGTACAGATTATCCTTTTTGCATTTTCAATATTTTGGTGCCATTTGTTTCATAAAAAAGCATCCACACACTCAAATCTGTGCTCAAATAATAAGAGTTATTGCAGTATGTGGATCCTTTTTTCCCATTTGTTTCAATAGTTCGTATCTTCAGAACCTCAGATATTACCGGTTGAGTGGTGGTGTTTGTTTTCTGTGGTTGACGATCTACTCAACTTGGTCACCGGTTGATTGAGATAAACTTTGACTTTGAAAAGATCTGGATTAGAACCAGACCAATAATCGCCTTTTGGAGCTGATGCCAATAACAATATTATGGGGTAAACATTCTAATTCTGCTATATTGACCTCTATACACACATTTTTTGCAGTGATTCCAGAACATTTTACAGTTTAACAATAAACTGAAACAGCTTTAATGAATGTAATTGTTATAAACTATCCCAAGAATCTTTTTTCTGCATTATAATCTCTAAATAAAAAAAGAGAGAAGGTTTTCATATTGTTTCATATCGGCTAACATTTACGCCAATACCAATATATCTGTGAACGCCCAATATCTGTGTTTGTGTGTTTCCCCTCATCCAGATACAGATCGCTTGAGACTTTACAGTGCAATAACCTTGCTAGCAACATGTATAAATATTGTGTTTGGACAGTATTGGTATTAGTTAGCTCTATAAGATAATAAACTTCAGGTCATAATATGACCATACTGTATACCATTTAGCCATTTTTGTTGTTGTTCAAATATCATTTCAATTGCCTCTCCTGCAGTGAACTGCATATGGAAACTCGTGCATTTTGCTTTTCCTGGAAGACCTCTGGTGATGGTGCATTTAGACACCCAAACCCTCATATACATGCACACATATATAACACAATCCTCTTTTAGCCAGTAGCGCTGAGCATATAGTGACACCTTAGCAATGTAGTTATATTTAGTTTGTTCAAAGTCTTGTTGCTAGGAGATGTGCAAATTATAGGTAGCCTACATTGGTTCTAAAACTGGAAATAAATTCTTTCACATTAAAAGCGAACAAAAGAGAATGGTTAGTCTGTAATGAGCTGATGAACTCCCACACACACAAGCCTCAGTCACACACACCCACAGCCTCAACATTTGCAACACAGTTTCTCCACTTTGCTATCCTGGATTGTGTATCAGCACTCCGGCAATCAACTCATTCGGATAACCAAGAAAAAGCAGTGGGAAGAACCGGTGGCCCGCTGCAATGATGACAGCTACAACTGTGTTCAAAGACACGTAATTGTGTATTACAATTGTTATTCAAAAAAAAAAAAAAAAATACAATTGTGATAAATTAGCACTGATGAGATGAGATTGAGTGGACAACTCATTCATTATGTAACCTTCAAAACAAGTAAACCAACTAAGAATGAAGAGAGTGAGGTTTCTCTGAGGCTCTAAGCAAACATCTGTGTATCTTCACAGAGGACACAAAAGGGCATGATAAAACGCTGCTGCTAAAACGATCGCCTGAGCGTTTCCTGTCGTGCAGAGCTGAGTGCTGTAGTCATGCTGCACCGATGCTCTCTAGTTTACCTCCACAGTGCTTCTGTTAAGTAGGTATGTTGAGGAATGTAGTGTCCCCAGAGGCTGAGTGAGCACAGGTTACATCCCTCAGGCTCTGGCTGCGATTGCTTGGACCAAAATTGTAACTGAAAATGAAATAAATTAAACCAACAAATGACAAACGTATTTTGTTTCTACATGAATGCTATCAGATTAAATATTTCTGTTGTTCTCGAGGCCCCACCATGTTTATGTTTTTTTAGACTGATCAGTTAATCAAAGGGGCTCTGTGGAACAACTGTGTTGTGCAGGAAGCCATTCAACTCCATTTGTAAACCAATGTTAACTACTGTTGCTCTCTGTTAGCAGAGCGGAGAGAGGCACAGAGACAAGACACTGGAGACCCTGCAGAGAGTCACATCCTTTGGACGGTCACATAAAATCTGACTTGAGTCCTTCATGAAGAAATCCATAGTCCAGCAGCATCAATCAACGTAAACAATTCCTCTACACGTTTGTATAGACATCTTTAAAACAAACTTTCCTATAGTTTCCTATATGGAAAAGACCAGTATAGCTCATATTAGTGTTATGTCTGACATGCACTGTAGCAGCCTAAACTAATGTTAGCTTCAAAGAGGAGCCCTTTTCGAACAGAGACTCTGCATTATCTCTAAGGCTCGCCTTTACACCGCTTTTGTTTGTTCACACTGAACCAAGCATGCCAGCGCTGCTGAACCAACAGAGGCATGATGGTGCACATCATGACGTTGACAATGTGTTGTTTTTTTTTCAATGTGTTTACACCTGTTAATCTGATCATGTATCAGCCACTCAGTTTATAATCATATGGATGCATATAATGTACTGTCAGTGAGATCCTGACCCACCACTTGAAAATGACAAAGTTACATAATTATATAATCACCATCAGTAAACAGAGGTTCCTGTATGACTCTCACTCTCGGAGACGGATGCTGTTTTCTGGGGGAAAAGTTAACTAATCTCCTGTTGCTTGGATTATTTTCAGTACAAGTTTCCAGAAACAGTAACTACAACAACACTATAGTGGACGGAGACTAAGACATGGTGAGTTAGGTGCTGTGAATCGCATCATATAATCGCCTCTATTCCTTTGCAGGTGTCGCGTGGCTCTGCTGTCGGGGACAGATGCTTTTTTTGGGCAGAAATGTGAGGAATGAGGTATTTTTTCCCTCATATAGGTTTCCAAAGACACTACCAGTTACTACATTATTGTTATTTGGTCATGTAACGTTGCTTGCTATCAGACTTCGAACACCGCTGCTGGCTTTTCCATTCACACAGACACCGGCTCGCCCCTGCTGAGGCCCGGATATTACCTCAGGAGGCGGATCAGAATGTGAGAGAAACTGTCCCCCCTCTCTCCACATATGAGATGGCAAGGCAGAGTATTGGCGCATGATTCCAACATTAAAGGGCAGTGTGAATTAGGCTAGAGACAGCACCAAAGCTCCAAAGGTGAAAAAACCTACAACAATGACACAGTAGGTGCAAAGGATTTAACGAAGAGTTTCTGACAATTCTGCTAATCAGCTGCTTTGTTGAAGTAGTAAGGGACTCTTTGTTTGTCTTTTAATGAACAGCAGAAGCACACAGCCCACTTATTTCCAAACTTCAAAAACCGACACATAATGCTTTTTGTCTGACACAAAATTAACATGAATTAACTACATCTGAAAGTTGCTTCTCTTGGTTGTCATTATTTAACTTTCATTTTGTAGCTTCTCAGGACAATTCTAATTATGCAAATTGCAATCAAAATCATGGCTTTGAAAAAGAAAAAAAACATTATAGTTAACATCCTGGCTGCAGCCAAAGACAAGAATAAAGTGTGGAGTTTCTTCACAACTTGAAGATGACATTAGCTTGAGAGCGGAGGCAAAGGAGGGAGAGCTGGAGAGGAGCAGTTTGGCCATTTAGAAGAATTGGGCTAATAAAACAGACCACAAAACACAGAATAGGTATCTGTCATCATGAGAGAGGATGAAGAGTTGGAGAGAGAATTATCACTGCGACAGAATACTGCTCCAACAAGTGCTGCATGAGCAACAGGTACACCACAGGCTGAGTGTGTGTAACAACGCTGTTCGTTCAGAGCTGACTTGGGACTCTAGTCAGCTCATTTTTTAATGGATCGATTTGATGTGTTGTGACGGGTTCATTAATAAACTGTAAGGAATAAGAGGAATTGATCTGTTTATTAATTACCTGCCTGTTCTACTGTGCAGGCACAGCACTCGCAACATGTGACGTAACACGTGTAGCTGCGTTTGGCTTCCACATTAGCAAGCACGCAGCTGCAGAGTCTGCAGAGGCAAAGCGCTGCGGCAGGCGTCGCCACAGCAACCGGGAGAGAATCGCAGAGACGGAGAGAGAGAGACAGAGAGAGAGAGAGAGACGACACCTTCCCTCCTGTATGAGTATGAACGCCACAGATCAAACTCCGACTCAGAGATAAAACAAGCCTCTCCGCCTCTCGTCATAGCGCTGTCACCCATGAAGATAAAGATGACGGCCGACACTCAGAGGTTTGCCAGTGTTTATAGGATTATGCTGCGCTTCACACCGGTTGTCGATTCAGCTCATTAAGATTCACTCACAATATTGTGCAACAAGAGGGGAACGCGGACAAATCGCAGCTGAACAAATATAGACGTCATGTTCATCACACTTCATGAAAAATGACATTTCTGGGTTGCATGTTGGAAAAGCTCATCAAACAAGGGGGGTGTTACTCTGCTGCTGTAAAACTGATTACTTCAGCAGTTTGGTATATTTTAGGGCAGGCTCTCTTAGTAGGGGAGACCAGAGACGGTTGTGACACTTTTTGTCTCAGCACCTGTAACTCGCGGAATCATTGCGGTTGAGCTCTCAAATTTTGACACAAAGTGCTATTATTTGTTTACTTAAAATTTGTAACTACTCCAACTATATCACAGAAATCATTAACATATGTCAGATATAAGGAGTTTCATTGCTACAACCTGCTCAACTACAAGGGTACGTTGTAGCACTAAAGACTGAAGAATGAAGAAAAGTTGCCGTTCCTGATTAACCTGACCTTCAACCTTTTGAATATAAAATGTCATCACTTCATCATTTCATCCTATTAAACATTTGTGTAAAAAGTTGAAATTATCACATGAATTGTTAAGTATTGGCCAAAAGCGTGTTAAGTAAGTTCTCAGCGACCTTGACCTTTCACACAAGTCTAATCAGTTCATCCTGAAGTCCAGGCAGACATGCATGCCACATTTGTTGTTGTTTCGGAGATAGCGCATTCACAAGATCGAGAACTATGGAAACACAATGCCTCCAGCCAAAGCTATAGAAGTTGATTGAGCCTGAGAACCGATCAGGAACTGTATAAATAAGCTGCCAAAGACGCTGAAATGCATTGCTAGCTAGCGTCAACAGCATAACTAATGATTTTCCTTTGGTATGGATACCTAGTGGCATTTCTGTCTGTATGGACTGACACAAGATAAATGTCATGCGATCAGAGATCTTAATTACAGGAACACTGTAAAATAAATTGGTAAAGATTTGATGGTATTTTGCCCAGAATGGCTTAAAAAATAAAACATACCAGTGACTCAGTCACTGGGTGGACAGAGATGATCCGCCAACTCTAGAATACAAAGCACAATAATGCGTGAGTTAGGGCTGCACAAAAAATCGTTAAAAAATCGCGATCTCGATTCACACATACACGTGATCTCATCTCTACACACGGTGATTCTGAAGCATTTTATATCTCGAGCTGAATCACAAACAAATGTTCCTATTTTACTCCCGGATTTTTTTGAAGCGCCCCCCAAACGCAGCACTGCCGCTGCCTCCTCCCTCAACCTGTGGTAAAGCGTCTTTACAGCACGTGATTCAGTGGAGGAAGCCCGCCTGCAGTTGAGTGTTTGGAAGTAGTGAGAAGCTGTTGTTAGACGGGGCAGTAAGCCGCTAATCTGCCCGTCCTTTTGGCGGCTCAGTCCGCGGTTTTAGACAGAGGGCAGCAAACTGGGGGTCTGTTTTGGTCCGCCGATTTGCCGCCTCGGACGGTACACTCATTTCCACCTTGCCTGCTAGATGGTCAACTGGACAGCCGCTGAGATCCGGGAGATGCAGCGTCTCCTGGATCTCTAGCTGTGTGGTTGTGTTAGCTTGTTGTTGTAGCCACAAGCTAGGATCGGTCGCTACTTTCAAACTAAAAGCCCCCCGATAAGAACCTAGTTCTAAACTCCAATGGGTGCAATGTAAAGCTCTTATTTTGAAGACAAATTTGTTGTTAACTGTTCACAGCTCAACTTCGAGCTTCACGTCACGTCACATGTTTACGCCTACCTCAGAGGCGGCTTTTGGAAGAGGAGGAATATTAGGCCTCCGTTTTAGAAAGCCGATCACAGCAGCTATCACATATCACCTAGCCAAAGATACGGCCCCAATAAACACTGTACAACATGAGGTATTAAAGGATGCCCTCTCATCTTGGAGACTCTTTTTTTTTTTTTTTTACTCTTGTAAAAATCATTTCTCATCCAATGATAGAACTTGAACAAAACAAAAAAAAAACATTGCTACAATGTTTGTTTTTTGTTTTGTTCAAGTTCATCAGTGCAATAAACATTTTGTGAAAAAAATCGTGCCAGAGAATCGTGATCTCAATTCTAAGCAAAAAAATCGTGATTCACATTTTTTCCAGAATTGTGCAGCCCTAGCGTGAGTGTTTTTTTTTTTTATTTTTGCTGCAATGTGCCTTCATGAATACTGTCCAACAGATGTTGAATTCATATAAAACAAACCTTCAACATCAACAACTGTTAAAAGAAGTGGCCTTCAGCTTCAAAACAGAAACCAGACTTGCCATTCATTTAAAAATAAAACAGTTCCATTGATAAATATAAAGACAGTGATAGATAACCATGTTAAATGTGCTTGAGTTACAGTGTCCGTTCTTCCAGGATGAACATTAACAAAGAGTTGTGGTCCGGCCCAGATGACCAGGTCATCAGGGTTTAACAGCTCATCCCAGCCAGCAGCCGATAGCCAGGCAGGGTCATTGATGAATGCTCTGATGGAGCCGGAGGATGTGCTTTAAAAGGTTGAGGTGCGCTGCAGTAAGTCTAAAAATAACCTGCTGCCTCCAATATCCCCCTAAGCCATCTGCCCCTTTTATAATTATCCCCATAACAACCACTCACTTGATATCTGTTGTCTTTTCCTTCAACAAACGTTTAAAGATTCCATCTGCTCTGACGAAAAGCAGCCAGGAACATGTCTGAATATTCTGCTGAGATTAAACATTTCCACATTTATCACCTATGCATCTTATACAGTAGACTTCCACTTCTTCTAGACATTTGCAGTCTAATACATAGTGCATTGATTAAGGTAATGTAAACTAACCATACATTTGCAGATTCTCCCAGTGTGGCATCTCTCTGAAAGGTCTGAGTAATCGCTGTCCATCTGTGCTTCTCTTTGAGATCTAACACTGACTGTGTCTAATTATTCCACTGTCAGCAGGACATATTTAAAAAGCATCACCCCAAACAAGCAGAACTGCTCGGGTGCTATAATTTCAATCAGCAGTGAGCAGCAGCCTGTGGTAGAAAGATTGGGGGTTACAGTATGTTGCAGCAACAGTTTGTGAGCTCGGTAGAGCAATATTGGCTCATCTCCTCACAGGACACCTAACTGAGCTGAGCTGCTCCCAGCCTGCACACACTCATGGCTGCTCTATGAGCATCATGACCACTGGAGTCACAGCATTACTCATCCCAAACATTCAACATCCCTTTCATTCCCCACTGGTGGCTACGTGACTTAATGTTTAGTCAAATAATAGTTCTCCTTTTCAACCTCCATTCGATCTCTCTATTTTCCTGTTTGAGAACATTCAAGAACAGAAGTGTACTCTGCCCGCTTGCTGTTCGAATGGTAGCGCCCAAGGTTATCATTGTTTGGCATCCTTATCCTTCACTACCAGCTGCACTCAACAAGGCTTTTAAAAGCAGCATAATACTGCAAGGATTCAAGCAGTAAGATGCTTACAGACACTTACTGAGACATTCAACGGTGCAACTTATTGTTGCGTAACATTACGACAAGTGGGAATAGGAGTGCACTCTGTGGTGCTCTAAAAGGGAATCACAATAGATCTGAAGAGACTCTTGTATAAGTGAGAACAGAGGAATAATGAATGACTACAAATACAACCTGACATAGTGACCGAATCTTTATCAAGGATAGCTCTTACTGCTTGAATCTCACATAGTTTTAATGGTAAACCTGCTTTAATGATAACTGTCACTGAGGGCCATAAATATTAAGAGGCGTCGCCAAGATGAATTATAAGCTGCCAACAGCAACAGATTTCTCCATGTTCGTACTAATAGATGCCTCGTTTGCTTAATTTATTAGTCTCAAGGGTAAATCTTCCCCCAGGTTTGGTATAAAACATGAGAAAACAACAAAATACACAAATAGTGACAAATGAATGTAGTGATGTCTGTATGTCTTTAATGGTAATGGTAAATAGACTGCATTTATATAGTGCTTTTCAGCATTCATTCACACACTTCACACACTGGTGGCAGAGTGGACAATGCAAGGTACTACATGCTCATCAGTAGCAACAAGCACTCATTTACCACAACAATGGAGGAGCAACCAGGCGAAATCTGGGGTTCAATATCTTGCCCAAGGACACGGCATGCAGGCTGCAAGGGCCAGAGATCGAAACACAGACCTTCCGATTGGTGGACCGCCGCTCTTCCTCCTGAGCCACAGCTGCTTGTTTTTGGGTCATCAAGCTCATTGGAGCCAAGGGAAAACACTGGAGCACCAATTCATTAGGATTCAATGTCTGGGGAACCACGAATGTCTGTACAAAATTTCATGGCAATCCATCTAATAGTTTAGGTAATTCAATTTAAACCAAAGTGGGCGATCGACCAACTAAATAACTGAGCAATATTCAGAGAGCAAAGGCATTTATAAAGATTCCAAACGATCCATTAAGACTGAAGGCAACAAAATGTAACTTCCAAGAGAAAGAAGTTGATTGTTGAGCCTCATCCCCTGATCGACAAATGGTTATGCTGTGGGTTGGCAGCTTGGGTCAAACACCAACCCAGGCTGCCACAATCTTTTATACCACAAATTCAGAACTAGATCCGAAATGTACAAAATGTCCACCAGAATAAAGCTACAACGATTTATCCGTTTCTTGAGTAGTTGTCAACCATTAATTGGCAACTATTTGGATAAATAATAATTGCATCTGTCATTTTTTTAAGAAAAAAAGTCAAAACTCTCTTATTGTTGTTTCATTTATGTGAATATGCTCTGGTTGCTTTACTTCTCAGTGACAGTAAAGGGTCGGGGAAAAAATTGATTCTTCAATTCTCGCTTTAAATACCGTACTGTGTAAGAATGCAGAAAAGTCAATAATTGGACGTTAAAAAGCCAGTGATCAAAATTATGATCGCCTGTCACAATTCTGTGACACTGACTTTACGTTTCTGATGGCTTAACCAGTTGTATGGTCTAAACTAATGTACATGAACATGCACGTCATGTTTGCGTTCTAAGGTAGGCTACCTTGTGAGCAAAGATAATGGCCGTAAATCCATCTTGTTAATTTAACAGTGGAAAATCACATATATGCTAGGTTTTAAACATAGCAAGCAGTCGCAGTGAGAAAAAAAAAAATCAAGTTTAGAAATCCCAAGAATATAATGCATCGAGATGCATTTAAACCATTTTATAATCTGAAACCATAAAGTCATCTGAATATGAATTTTCATGAGGTGCCAAAAACCACAGCCAATCTAACCAAACCTTTTTGACCACTCCTATTAACAAGGTCTTTTTACTTGCCTCTGTATGTTTCTCGCTTTTTACAGTCTGTTAACAGTTTGTAAATATAAATTGTATAAGCTGTTGCAGCTATAAGTACCAATAATCACTCCTTATTTAAATCATGTATCTTGCACATTTGAATATTTATACAAACAGGGAATGAATGATCTGTATTCTTTATATATGCAGCCACATAACTCAGTGCATCATGCTGTTTAATGAGCAGCGGTGTGTAATAAAGTGGCTATTAAGTCTATATTTCCATTTGCCTTTCTGCCTCTAAATTTGAAGCATTTAATGTCTTGGGGACTACATCATATCCACATACAGACCAACTATCTTTTCTCCATTTGCCGCCAACAGAGTGAAGAAAGAGAGAAGGTTTGGAGAGAAGAAGAGGGTGATGTAGTTTGACAACACTTTGAAAAAAAACTTAGCCACGTGGGACGTTTCTTCAAGTTTTTCAACTGAACTGTGAGTTTGGCTGATCAGTAACAATAACGCTGTAGGTCTAGTATCTATGCAACACAGCAACTTCCCAAAATAGAACAAATCAATAGTGTGGTGGCCGGGTGCCATTACACTTTAATGGCCCTGTACTGAGATGGCTGTCTTGGCTTGGGGCTTCCTGCTGTGTAGTTGCATTATTATTTGACCTGACTCTTTTTTAAAAACTTTACCTACTATTTTGAATATTCTGTTCAAAGATGAGCAACACCTGTATTATGACCTCTGCAGTGAATATGTCATCATACAGGTGCAAAATACATTTGTAAGAGTGGATGGAGTCAGTGTTTTTTATTCAAGGACTGAGTAAAAGGACTCAATAGTAGCAACAGTTGATGATATAACGGAATTCATAACGGAGCTTGAATGCTGACGATTCTATACAGCACTCGTGTATATAAATTGTGGTTTGACTGAATAACTCACTGATCTCACATCAGCCTTGACACTCTGTTACCCTTTGCTCCGTGCTGCGGCTGTTAGTCAGCTCTCACTTTTTGTACAACTCTCATACAGTTCTTGACCTGTTGCCAGATCTAACTGTGGCTAAAGCAGAATGTAGAAATAGCCCATAGCTCTGTTTTTGTGTGACCTCCAGAGCACACCCGAACACAAAGTAAAAACAGATATTTGACCTGAACACCCGCTGGAAGCCTCTCCAAAGACACAACAGCATCCTTACATGGAGGCAACAAAAGAGAGCTACCAAAACCGTGACAAAAGCACCCAGGTTACAACACCCCTAGTACAGTGTTTTTACAGCTTTTCTGAACAACATTCATGCTTTGTCTTAAGTGCAATGTGCAACTTATAAAATATGTCACCATTGTGTTTGTATATTGCTAGTAAAAGCATTTAATAAAGTAAATTCCTAAAAAATGTGTTGTCTTGCAATTTGTAAATTGGATGAAAACAAGAGGTCGTGGTAAGCTAACTTTTTTAATTTTTCAAGCTGGACTTCAGCCCCAACTATCAAGTGACATTGCGTGAGGCAATTAAGGCTCTTGACAACTTTTTTTAACACATGCATTAGTACTCCCCAACTGATATTGCAACAGTTCCTTGTTAAGAATTAGGAACATTAATATTTATATTTGAAAACATCGAAAATGTGTTTGATACCTTGGAAACGCAGCTCTGTTTTTGTCCACCGAGCTCCGGAAAATGTTTTTAATTGTGCTGGAAAGTAATGTTGCCTTTTCCTGCAAACTTTAGTTTTTGTACTCGATGTTCCAGCCTTTGAGCAGCATCCTATCAACCCAGCAACCTGTAATCTTCTCTATAATTTCTGGTTAATTTGAGGTCCCCCATTAACTCTGCAGGAATAGGTTCTTTAAAATGTTGTGTTTTAGTGCAGATGCTTGTATAACAGTTTGTGTAAAGTGTAGTAGTTTTTGAGTGTTTTGCTGGAAATGATCTTCAATCTGTTACGACCAGGTATGTGTTTTTCTGCTTAATTTCATGCATTAGTCGGTAAATAGCTTCAGCGTATACTTACTTTTTAACTAATTGCCCAGAGGTTTAGATGTCAGTAAGTACGAATTAAACCCACCGCAACCACCCACGACGTGATATTGTAGATGTTGATACAGCATTACTCTACTACACATTCACAGTATTATGGCTAGTATACTGATGGAATAAATTTTCAATTAAACTCCCATAAAAGGCAGAAGTTGTGATTAGACATCACGACTCTTACTACCACTACTAAGAGCTCTGGATGTAAAGGAAGCCACATTATTTTAAAATGATGCTTCCTGAGTTCTGACGAGAATAAATCAATGTATCATATCAAAAAAGAAAACACAACACTAATTTAGATGCCATCCCAAATAGACCAGTAACAATATTATGTTAGGATTGTCATTGTGTTTACTCAAGAAGATCCCTTTCTGTGGCTGTGGAGGTTCAACTGCAATTGTAGCTCAATTCCTTTGAGCTCAGATCTGGACGGCATAATTATGTGCAAAAGCAGAGTTTTGGAGTATTTATAAATCATGCTACAGTACATGCTGTCAGTACAAAAGTCATTAGCCTAAAGAAGAGAATCAGTGAAAGAGCAAAGTTCCATAACAACACTTTAAGGGCTAAATATCTGGCAGTCTGGTATTTTTTTATTAATGGTGAAAAAGTTTACAAAACAAACCAGTGCAGACAGAACAACATAAGCAAACAAACAAGCAAACAAACAAAAAACCTATCTATCAGAAATCAAACTACATTAATCTACACTTTCAGCCACTGACATGTTAGTTGGAAAAAATTACTTGTCAGAAATCATGAAATCAGTGAAATGAGTGGTTCTGCTGGTTGAATTCAGTTGTTTTCACTGTAAAGATTACACATTTTGCTTATTTGTGCCTTTTCATCTTCTGTTTTTAAATTTTTTTGGCCTTTATGGCTTTGTTTGACAGGTCAGGCTAAGAACCTGACAGGAAATTGGGGTTTTAGAGGAAGCGTGTAGCGAGGGCCTGCAGGTTGGACTCAAACCTGGGCAACTGTGGTAAGGACAAGCCTTTGTACCAGCTCTACCTTGTGAGCTACTGGGGCCCCCAGCTGTGCTTTTTCTAAATGGTTACCCTCACTATACTCGAAAATATGCCAGTCTTGTGAGAATGTCCATATCTTATACCTGAGTGACTATTCAGCAGAAAATAGTACTAAGTAAGCACAACCACAATGCTAACATGCTCCCAATGACAATGACCGGGTGGTGTTGCTAAAAGGACAAGTAAAGGGATCAGCAAACTCATTGCTGTTCATTCTGAGCTAACATGAATATGTGTATCAATTTTGTGCTAATCCATGCAATATTTGGATAGTTTGCTAACAAAAAACAAAGCTGTCGATTCCACGGTTGCACTGCAGGAAAAGTCAGGGGATCACAAAGTCAGCACGATTCCCCCCTCCCCAGATCCTGAATGCGTGTATGACATTTTCTGATGACGAATTTACTGTTGAGACATTTCAGTTCGGACCAACCAACTGAGCGGCTGAGCTACGTTGCTCACCTTGTAGCCATGTTGCTAGCTTGGCAAAAACTAAAAGCAAAACCCTGGCATCTCATATGGTAGAAATGAAAGTCCCTCCTCTCTACAGCTACACTAAGAAACTGAAGTCAGTAGGTTGTGCATATTTTTACAAAACCTAGACTTGTGCAACTATAATTTTGTGGATTTATTGTTCCAAGAGTCCCATTGCTATGTGAGTTCTTATTCCCTCTCTGCATATCTCCCCAGTAAGCATCGTTACACATCAGCAGAATATGAGCCATGGGTTTTGACAATCCTTCTTATCTGCTTCCCTTCCCACACATTCACCTGTAACTAAACAGCATTAACACTTTTATGATGTAATTTTTCTGTTTTCCAAATGTAATCTATCGCCTTATTGAAGGCAAAAAAACACCTTTTTGGTGCCTTCAGTTTGGGATTGATGTCAGAAAACTAATTAATTAAGACTAATCAACAAAGCAGCCCATACATGCACTCACCTGCTTGAAGGGGAAACAATTCCATATCTACAGTACATAAGAGAAGACAAGCCAAATAGTAGCTCTCTTTGGTTCAGTGGTAGCTTTCATGATAAATGGAAACAGCAGCATCTCCCTGCTTATTTGACCTTTCCAACAATACATTTCCAAATTTATGCTGAATCTTTAAAAAGCCTATTACAACAAACACAAAGTTGCTGAGACAAAGTTACAACTAAAACACTGTTATTCATACTTAATGCAATTTCATACTCCCATATTCCCATTAAAGCTTGAAGCACAGTCAGCCATGACCTAATGGAGCAAGTCTGAAGCTACTGGTCTGTGTCTGCGCTGACTTGGACAGGAGATGAGTGTTCAACAGGCCTGCCGACTGAGCATTTAAAGGCAAATCTCTGTTAATCACATATGGATGGAAAATAATTAGGGCTATCTTCCCCCGGCAGACGTCGATAGCCTGGGTGGTGAAGCAGGAAAAAACAGCTGCTGCATAAATCAGATCTGATAATCCAGTATGCAGATTTGAACACGACCAGAACAGTTATTCTCACGGTCAGTGACGGACTCCAATTTCACTGCTTAAAGATATCATTTTTACTCGAAAATAACTATTCTGCACATTAAAGCATATGTCCTCCCTCACTGATTACCTTATTTGACCTAAGTAAAGACAAACAAACTCTATCCAAGGTGATTTCCAAAGTCTCATTGTCCAAATTAAAATTGTTCACTATGACTTCTAGAAAATCAAGCTGACTGGGTGTAGAACCAAAAACAAAAACTACTAAGTACAAGGTTGTGCTATTATTGACTCTGGCCACTGTCACAGTCCATAAACTCATTCATTCATGTATTGTCAATAGAGCGATTCCGAGAGCGTCTGCTCATAAAGTAATGACTTGGATGACTGATTCATTGGTTTGGCATTTGGGGGGGGGGGGGGGGGGGGGTATACGACAGTGTTCGTTGAAGTAATCAAAATATTCGGGTTTTCATTTGATTAACAAAAATCTAATACAATCATTTGCTCTCTTGCCGAGAGTTAAACAAGAAGATTAAAGCCGGACTATGCAGCAGCAGTTTCCAGACCAGATTCCTTCGCCGTTTTCTAGCTTTGCACCAGTTTTGTGCATACGTTTTTCGCTACAGGGCTCCCCCTACAGCTTCGGCGCAGATACACTGTCGAAAAGACTTGTTGACGAGCCTCCCCCGCCCACCTAGCAGCTACTACGTTACCATGTGCATCTGTTTTCTAAGAAGCCGGTCGGCTAAACAGCGAGTCATGTCTGGCACTGCATTAGTGCACTTGTTCATGTTCAGCCGGACATATCGCATGATACAGGCGACAAATCATGCGACGTTCAAAGACCGAACTCGATATCTAAATACACAACGAGAACCTGGATTCAGAATGCAAACAAACGTGTTTGGTAGCAAGTGACTGCTACGCTAAACACCCGCTAACTATCGAGCGAGCCATCAAGAAACCAAGCTAAACACATACAGGGCTCACAATAAAACAGTCCAGCAATAACGTTGTTCAAAAGACTATCAAGTCACGTTGCAAAGACAAAGTTCATCCACTCACAATTTCAACAGCAACACGGTCAAGTCGGCGCCTGTCTTGGACTCCTCAAAAGCTCATCCTATGTTTACTCGCTAAGCTCCTTTTTCTTCTTCTTCTGTTCCTCCGACTGTGGCTTCCTGTGTCTCTTTTTAGTCGACTGATCCATGATGAATACAACAATTGCCTTGCAACTGGCAGTTTATATCTACCCGGTTCCATGTTTGGGGGTGTGTTTGCCGTAAAGCAGTTTCATACATACCCTCATAGCAGCAGCACCCCACCAACATTAACCAAACAGGACAATGCACACTGACACACCGCAAAAATTGCTCAGGAATGGCCCGTGGAACATGACAAAGAGCCCAAGGTGTTGAGATGGCGATCTAGCATGCTTGGGACATCCCGAAACAAGTCCAATCCATGGAGGCACCCACCGTAAATCATATTTGGCTCTGATCCAATGAGGCATGGAAACAGAACCTCTGGGGTATCCTGTGGTGTCGGCACTAGGCTGTGCGATAGATGCTCCATTGGTTTGGGGTCCAGGAAAACTGGATGCCACATCGATGCCTTGAGCTCTTTGTCATGTTTCTAGGCTTCCCCAGACCAATTTTTCTCAGGGTGGCAGGGAATTTTGTCCTGCTGGGAGGGCCACTGTCATTGGTTAGTGAAGTTGCTAAGAGAAAGAGCACTCAGGCTGCAACAGTGTTTGGATTGGTCCCACGGTTTCCCAGTTTAACATTTGCTTTAACATTTAGCCAGTATATAAAAACAATACATACTCATCTCAATCATATAGCCTGGGGCTAATGAGGACATAGCCTGGGGCAACCTATCCTTCATTATCTCCTCCAGCTCCACTGGGTGATGTATCTCCCCACAGGGGGCTTCAAGCACTTTGATTCTGTTCTTTCCGCTCATTTTGTAAAGCACTTCTTGAATATCAAACTCTGAACATACAGTAATGCAGTTCCGAGTAATATCTGTGATTACAACTCTGTGCACATCACATCTAATTAAATTTGGATTCCTTCTTTTTTTTTCTTGAATGGCAATTTCTTGAAGGTATCATTATAATTAATTGGGTGCTATCTTGCTCATTGGCTTAGAAATAGACTAGACATATTTCCGGGGTGTATGGGGGCTCATCTGGTTTGATAAATATTACAACACCACAACTGGCCTGGCAAGCAGTCCCCAGGGTGCATGTAATTGGCTTGAAGCTTATTAAAATAAAGAACACATTTCACAGTATATAAAACTAAAAATTGCCTTGATTATTTTGATCACATATTCTAATTTGTGAAATAATGGGATAAACTGGGTTACAAACCCAAACAAACATAATCTTTGTGGAATCACACAGTAAAGGGCAGTTAAGTGTGTTGACCATGCCAGAACAATATCGACAATGGATTGCGGACCGCCTTCTGGAAACAAACAGATGCAAACAAACTCAAACGCTGCACATGCAGTACAAAGGCTCTATCACCATCAAATATTTGCTCACTGGGATGGTATGGTACTGGATAGTGCAGGGAACACGCTGCACTGTCAAGTATCCACCTTCTCCTCCTCTCACATAATCTCCAAGAATGGAAAACCAAACAAGACCACTATACAATAGCTTGCGGTGTCAATTCCTCGCTCTACACTTGCACAACATCAACAGGCAGCGGAGGTGCTTCTTTGAGGAGGACAGATTCTAAGTGGGGGAGTTGGAGGAGGCGCTGGCGACTGTTTTGACTCATCACCAGAAAAATCATTAGTCATAAGTCATTAGCAAGCCTCCCGTGAGATATTCACTGTAGTGAGGACTAAACATGGCTGCTGTCATATGCCGCGCTGCACACTTTACTCCCATTTCCCCGCCTCATTACTATGCTCTGCCTCCCTGCCTTTTCTTCCTCTAATTATGCAAATGAATCCACTTTACCTTCGACATTAAAACTCTAATATGTGTAGATACCTTCAGGCATGGTGGTGGAATTCCTGTCCAAGTCCTAATCCCAAAGTCAACTGAATACAAGTGAGAAAAGGTACTGCTCCTGTTGTTTTGCTGACATCCATTGATCTCTGCTTAATGAGGCACAACCTACACCAACATGATTAGCTTTCATGAAACTGATCTTAGAAAAGACGAACTCCGTGCAACTGTATAAGACTCTCATTTCACATATTGATATTGTAAAATCTGAAATAACGGCTAAAACAAATGGGAACATTTTCAACAGGTGGTAAAAATACTGGTTCTTCAGTATTAGTTTAATAGTTAGAAAAAATGTTGTTAAAACAAACTATAAGGGAAAAGGTTAGTCTGACTATGAGCTGTCTTAAAGAAGTCAGGGGAAGCACCTCTGTTTCTCAAACCGCCTCCTCTTTGTGTTTCAAGCTTGCCATCATGTGGGAAGTTGAAAGCTATAAAAATTGCTCCTGATGACGCACACAGAGTATTGACTAGAAGAGGATTTCCCAGGAAGGAACCAAGGGGGTGCTGCAAAAGGGAATGTCGTTTTCTTATGTAAAAAAAAAAAAAAAAGAGGAGCACAACAAAGCCCTGCCTTCACACCCACACACAATCTGCTGCTGCACGATGTTCCTGTTGCTGCTTTTTTGTTTCTTGAGTAGATAATAAGACACACACAGACACTGTGGGTTACAGTACTTTTATGATGCAACTATGGCCAAGACAAAGTCACTTACAGTTAAAAGTCTATAACTACTGTTTGTACTTTGACAAACTGTCAAGGAATGAGAATGTACAGCACAGAAAGTTTGTATAACAAGCTTTTGGTTGTGTTTGAAGAGCAGAAGAGGGGAGGTGAATAGAGGAAGCAATGACTCTTAGGTTTTAGGGTTAGGGTACTTGATGCTTGTTTTGTGATTGACTGGCAGGTGCCCTCTAAAATCATATAGGAAACTTCAAACATTGATAGAAAAACAGGTAAATTTCTATGTAAATCAGTGCATAATACAGCCTGACTGATAATGGGTATGTGAGGCCATAATACATACAAAGCTGGATTTTTTGCAGGTGAAAAATTGAACAAAAAAAGGTAAGTGAGCATTTTTGGTTGGAAAAATTTTAACAAAAACATTAACAAGTTTGACAAAATTTTTTTATTTAAAAAAAAATTGTCATAAGAAAGTGTTTCTCGTCGATTTTTTCAAGATGTTGATTACACATTCACATTCAGAAAATATTTCACTGGGATAATCAATACTGGCTTTCAAATAAAACATGTTGTCTCATAGTCAGACTTCAAATAACAATAAGCGATTTCAGAAATTCAATTTCACCTCAAATCCATCGACTGTGTCTATCCTTTGGAATGCAGTCATTTGGATGCAAAAACCGCTGCAAGTAATGCTGGTATGACCTGGCCTTTATCTGAATCAACACGTTTTTGTCTGAAGACAGAGGTCCTTATCAAAGTGTTCCATCAAACATTTGAAACAAAATTGAATATTTTGTAAAAATCACATTTAACAACATGAATGAATCACCAATTTTGGTGAAAAAAACAAACGAACAAAAAAATGAGTGGCATGACATGTCCGACTTTCTGGGTGAAATTGTTAGTGTGAAGCAGGAACACGAAGGTAATGAGCTGTCAGTACTGCACTGGGGGAGAAAATCAGTTGGGACAGCAGAGCTGCCTGCAGGGTTATTATTTCCTTCACAGAATGAATAGCAATCGCAGTCTTAGAAAGTTACTTCAGTCACCTGCAGGAGTATCAAAGATTCAGCAAGGGCTGCAGTAAAAGCAGAGTCCTGTCATTTAAGACTTGCTCTACCACCCCCCTTACTCACATAAACTCAGATCCACAGAGATTCTTTATCTTACTTTGTAAACAAAACTCTCATTACCAGAGAATATACTACTAAAGGGGTGAGTGCTGTGTGTGTAAGAATGAATAATGAACTTGAGTAGGTTTGACAAGGCTGAACGTCCAAGGTTTGTAACTACAGCTTTGGGTCATTATTTGTGTGTGTGTGTATGTCGTCCCCTGTTAAACCCAAAGGTAAATCGGATGACCATGTTCAGCCAGAACTGTTGTTGTTGTGATCTTTTATTAACGCTTCACTGCGGCTCTTGTAATGACTGCACTGTTGTATTTTAACACATTTTAATTACCACCCTTCTCACCACGCTGGAGATGAATGCACTTAATTTCAGATGTGAGACTGCCAGCCAGCATACAGACAATAATGATCAGCATCAGGTCTGAAGCTGAAGAGAAAGTTGATTTTTAAATATATATATATATATATATATATATATATATATATATATATATATATATATATATATATATGTATATATATATATATTACGGCTGTCAGTCAGTAATATATATATATATATATAACCCTATATAATATATACATAATATATATATATATATATATATATATATATATATATATATATATATATATATATATATATATATATATATATACATATAGATAGATAGATAGATAGATAGATAGATAGATAGATAGATAGATAGATATATACATAAAACCTCTGTTGCACTCTCTGAAGGATTTCAGGCTGTGTGTGCAGCGTTTAAGTCAGGACTGTCTGGGAGGGCATCAAATGGGTCCATTAGTGCTTTTCTAGGGAATCACTGATCCATTCGAGGTGGGGAAAACAGTATAAACAAACACATTTTACCCCCGGTGAGTACTACACAATAATATCAGAATTGACATTCAACCTATTACATAAACCACAGAACTAATTTGAGTTTCCATAATGCTAAAGAAATTAGATTCTTTAAAGAAGTATAAAACTGAACTGAAGGAAAATAGGGTTAGAAAGAACTCTCCTTTCATCTGGGCTTAACTGTGTCAATGATAAATATTTTATTAGTATTTCACTAGAAGTCAACTTCAAAGTTTTTTAAATCCAGAAAATCAGACCAATTCATTGTCGTTCAGATTTGTTGATAATACATTTACATTGGAATACCTTAAATTATTTTTCTATGTTGTAATCCATAAAAAAACATTTGATTATTTAGAGGTGACTGCTATTTAGTGATGCACTAGTAGTAAAGACATTTTGAGACAGTTTGTAGAGTGTCCTGCAGTGCACTTTTACGGGGTAATGTTTTCATATTTTGTAGTCGTCTAGCTCACAGGGTAAATGTTAACACAGCTTGCTAAGAGCACTGACCCTGAAACTGATGTGTGTGGGGTGAATTGGGAAGATATAATGACAAGGCGTTCTATATTTAACAGGGTTATTGACACTGTATGTAACCCTGTATAAATGCATCCAGTGGCATCCGAGTCTAAATATTTTTTGGCCTTGGTGAAACTAATGCAACACCTAGCTGGGGTTATTATCAACATCATCTTTACCACAGCAGGGAATGACAGCTCTCAAATCACTAGAGTCAACTCAATCCAGCTGAGTGAGTTCACTCAACAAGATTAATGGGGAAATAATGTGAAAACTCTCTAACAGGCTGAAGAAGGTCAAACAGAATTAGCTTATGCTAAACGATCTAAGTTCCTAGCCTCTAAATTAAATCACCCTGAACTGCATTACATCTCTAACCTGTCCCCCATCAATCACCCACCTAAAGCAGGTACCCAAATGCACTCGCTCCATCAGTCTGGGCTCTGTGTACCTGTCGTCTCCTTCTCCTCTCCTAGATCAACCAGTCAGCCAGTAGAAACTCTTCCATACTTGTCCACTGGCCACACTCCGTCTCCATTCCTCACTATATCACTTCTCGACTCTATCACCCCCTCTCATTAATGCTGTGGGACTTGCTTGTCGTAGCTATCTTCAGTCAAAGTTAATTCCTCCTCCCTACTCTTTCTCATTCATTTTTATCCCTGAACCTATAACCCCTCTCTGTCCTCTTCTAACCAGCTAAATCACTACAATCTTTCATTTTAATTTCCATTAGTCATATCTTCTCCTTATATGAGACTTTGTTACAATTGGTGATATCTTTAACAAGCTGTTATGAGTGCTGTTTTTATTTATCCGTACAAAAAAACACTGATTTGAAGACTGGACGATTTGGGTGGGATGATCACTCAGCTGAGCAAATCTGATGCTATTTGTAAAGAGCGATAAACTGAAAAATCTGAAAACGCTGGCCAAATGCTCACTGTGGAGGGTTAACGATTTGTGCTTCACTTATCTGAAGTCATGCCCTTTTCTCTCTGTATCTAATACAATCCACTGTAGCTTTTCTTAATAATAAAACATTCCTTCCTCTACATCAGATTTTTTACCAAGAACAACACTCCAAAACTAAAAATGTTTGAATTGTTTTATGTTAATCGGTAATAAAGACAATAAAACAGACCATTATACTACCATTGCAAAGTATTTACTTAAACTGGTTAACATAATTTGAGAATTTAATGACAATCTAATATGGAAAACATAATGAATGCTGGGAGCTATCAATTATTTCTATAGTAGATAAGTGGGGTATAATCGCTCAAGAGGTCATCAAGGCATTCATCAAGAGACAGCCAGGGGTGTAATAAATGTCTCTGGGTTAATAGGAGTTTCAGACTAAGCCACAAAGCTGTTCAGCCTCATGCATTACAGGACACTAGAAGATGATAGATGGAACATATTTCTATTGTTTGCAGCAAGTTTTCCTCTTGATGAAACAAACTGGCTCTTTTAAAAATGAAAGACTTAAGTTTTTGAAAATAAAAACAGGTTAGTTTATTATACCACCTCACCTTCAATTGACCCCTGCAGCCACTATAATGTTAAGCCTGTATCAAACAGGGATCCTACAATCCGGCGTTTATTAATTAGTGACGGAAAACTCTTAATTAAACATTTACACTGGGAATATATAGTTATAATCCGAAGAACCCCTATTTTTCTACTATTAATGCTTTTTTCCAGCAATAACCACTTAACATATCAACATTCTGTAACTACTTCGCCATATGGTAGTTTTCATTGTTAGTGGGAGGCTCTGCCATTCCCGTGCTCTATTTATTTTTGTGATTTGATTGTTATTTATTCATTAGTCTGTATGGTTTTTGCTTTTGTGTGTGTATTTTAGGGAATTAAATCAGAAATTGCATTATACAATCTTGTGCTTCTTTATGACGATTACATTAATTCCAAACTTTGATTAAAATTGCATTCCTACCAACCTATTAAAGACCCTGTTTCAGTTTACAGCTGTATTAGAGCTGTGTTAAATTACTACTGATGGAAACAGAACATTTCCAAACAACGTTAAACAACACTTACTGTTTCAAAATGTGGTCGCAGATACTACCAATCAAGCAGGTCTCAATTAAAATTTAAGACCTCAATTAGGTCTTATGTATGCAATCAACCTTTTTCCTGGGAGCTCAGAATATCCTCAGTGATAAAAAAGCAACACCATAATCAAATGTAATGCATTTTTGTGATTGTTATAGTCAATCAAGATGAAGTTAAGGTCAATTTTCAGCTATGTGAAAATACACAACTAATCAAATGGCGAAGAGCTGAATCTGGTCAAAATTCCATGTGCACTCCTCAGCTGGGTGATGAAAGAATGATGACAAATGAATAAATCCCAAGGTTAATCTCACCATGTATTATACAGCACTGCTGCCGACCCTCATGTCCTTGACGTTAAAACTTCAACAAACCCATTTCCCGATCATAGTCATGGAAAAACTGATGCAAAACAATTCCATTACAAGGTCTCACAATTCACAGGGCCTTCTGCTTACATGGAAACAGAAGCTGAATAAATCCTGTGTACAAAGTACCAACATCTGTCTATATTATTTACCATCTGCATGGGCCAAACTGGTGATCCAGCTCATGAAAACTTGTTATAGCTATTGCTGAACACCTGTACAATGTAATGCAATCCAATGCAACGGCCCTGCAATAAAAGAGACATTTGTTGAGCGTGTTATGGTCAATTTTTGTTGAGACTAACAGAAAGGTTCCAGCTGTATCATGATTTTTAGAGCTATAATAGTTTCATTTAATGGTGCTAGATTGCACTCTTCTCCAAGTTAGTTTGTGTCTCCACATACAACGGTGTGTATAAAAACTCTGCTTGGTATTAAAACTCTCATGAAGAAATAGTTTATGGACACATAGCTTTGTTAAAGTGAAACTCTCGCCAAAATGCAACCTAAGCTTTTTTTTGTGAAGGTATATGAGTCAAACCTTCATGTAAAAGCATAATTACTACGAAAGAGGCACTTTTAAGATTTACCGTGTTTTCAATTTCAGGTCAAACTCATTTTAAATGGGAGTGCTAGGGGCAAATTAGTGATAGCATCAAAATCACTATTTTTAAAACACTAAGAAGGCTCGACACAACATGAAACTTTGCTCGTAGTATCACCAGGGTCTCTACACATGAACACGAGCATTGAGAACACTGTTTTTTTGACACAGAGTTTACTAAAAAGAGAGTTTTTGGACAACTCGCGTTAGCAGATGTTTCTTCCGCTCGCCGCCGTCCTGAGAAGTGTCGATCTCCGAATGCGACGTAACCTTGAGGCCAGTTAAGGTGGACCGCTCCTAAAGCTTAGCTCCATATAAATGCACGGATAATTCATTGTTTTGTTGTTAGCGAAAAACAATATTGACCTTGAAGTTAAAAAAGGAGCCTCACATAAGAAACAATACTAAAATCAAAGGCCGGAAAAGTCACGTGAGATATTGTGTGGATAGTTGTTGCCTGAAGACAGTAGTTCCACCTTAACTGTCCTCCAGGATACGTCGCATTCAGAGATCGATACTTCTCAGCTGCCATGACAGCGGCTAGCAGAGCAAGCAACTGCTAAGGTGAGTTGTTCAAAAACTTTCTTTTTAGTAAACTCTGTGTACACAAACAATGTTCTCGATGCTAGTGTTCATGTGTAGAGACCCTGGTGATGCTACGAGCAAAGTTTCATGTTCTGTTGAGCTTTCTTAGTGTTTTAAAAATAGCGATTTGATGCTATCAGTAATTTGCCCCTAGCACTCCCATTTGAAATGAGTTTGACCTGAAATTGAAAATACGATAAATCTTAAAGGCCCCCACACACCGCCCAGACGTCCAACTGCCTTATCCGACCACTCTGTTGCCTCTCGTCTCACCCGTTCGGCACAAAAGTTGCACTGAAACACACCACTTCGACATGCTGCCTACTCCACAGTAGCGTGTACGTTCTGCGCTTGCGTGAGATGCAATAAGCGGCTGGCGCTTGTGTTGTGAGTTGTAAACGAGAGTCCATAGAAAAACAAAGCGCACACAGTATTCCGCCCTCCCACACACCGCGCTGATTTGCTAGCACACCGCCAATCAGAACAGCCATTCAGCTGGCACACAACCAATCAGAGAATCCAATGGCTCAGACGTCCGACAGCCCTCCTCCTCAGACTTCGCATGCTGAGTCGGAGCAGTCAGCGTCCGGAAGGCTCCGAAGCTTCCGACGCAGCCGAACAGAAATGTTCCCGACCTCGTCCGAGTCTCTCCAAACGCTTCAGACGTCCAACAGTTGGGCCGGTGTGTTGCGGCCTTTAAAGTGCCTCTTTCGTTGTAATTATGCTTTTACATGAAGGTTTGACTCATATACATTCACAAAAAAAGCTACACTATTGTGCAGGGATGTAGGGAAAATATGAATGGATAGAAACCAAAATAAGTGACCTAGGGGTTATAATAAATGAAGGAGTAGTGGAAAAGAATGAAGTAGTCTTGTCAATTAAACGTTTGCTGAGTTCCACATAAATTGTCCAACCTGTAAACATTTTCTATTGTTCAGTAACCTTTAGTATGCACTTTTCTGTATTCAATTATGAAATATTGTGACCAGAGATAAAATGTTAAGCTGATATAACAAGAATTATTTTTGCTTCTTTGAAGGAAAAGAAGAAAAACAAAAAAAAGAAAAGAAGACAAAGCGTAAGACAAAGGGTTCACATCATATATAACCGTCTTTTCAGGGCTTATACTGATACCAATTACGAGTGATCAAAGAGACAGATAACTGATATCTGGAAAGGATATATATTTGCAGTAATAAAATCTTGTCAAAAAAAAAGTACTGTACCTGTGCAGAATTGTGATTTTTTCCATTTTCTGCTACTTTATACCTCCACTACAATTATTAAATAACTTTAGTTACTTTGCAGATTTAGAAACTGAGTGTTGTCACAGAGTGGTGATTACAGACAGAGAATGCTCCATCAGAGCCAGGAAAGCATTTCTAACACATTTCTAAATGTATTTTATTTTATTGGCTGGCAATCTGTCTGTCTCTTAGAAAAACTCTGCTATAAGTAAGTAAGTCCTGCATTGGAATGTTAACGTAACTACTATCAGACAATTGTATTTTTAAAAATTGTATTAGCAGCATTGTCTTATAGTAGTTAGTCTAAGTTGAGCAAATTCTAACAACATATTATACAGTTTGGTAGTTTATGTTCAGTATGACCAATTTGTAGATGTGTTAATGAAAAACATTTCTTCATCATCTTGATAAAAATGTGATTTGGGTGGCATTATGGTCCTCTTGAGATGTATTTGCTGTTTCAAAATGAGTTGTACATGATTTTTAGGATAAAGGGTTGGTGTACCAGGTTGTTGCGACTAATGATATCAAACCATTACAGCACTCTCTCGTCATTTCTTCTTTAATGAAACTGATGAAAAGAAGTGACAGACTAAGGGATGATATCATAATCTATCATATAATGTCACAGAAATCATCAAAGTCCCATTTTTTTATATGATTTCTGTTATTGATAACATGGCCGAGGAATGAATGCAAAAGATTTATAAATATTTATTAAAGATAGGATGAAGAGGTTAAACTGGCCGACTGAGGTCTGCTACTCTTGTCAGAACTTAAAAGCAGGAGGAGACTTTATAGTCTAAATGTCAATAGATGGTTAACAAAATCTTGTTAAGGAGTGAATATCAGATGCAATTACACAGGAGGCTTGAGAGAGACCTCTGTGCCTCTCAGCCAAGGTCTAATTACGCAGAGCAGGTTTGCCTGAGGTTGATATAATTAAGAGGTAGAGGAGAGGCTGTGTTACAGACGAGGACCAAGATGAGCATCAGGCACAACCTGTTGATCAAGTACCTTCATCCAAAACACTTCACTATTTTATTTTGGTAATTTGATGCAGACAATCATTTCTCCAAACATTAGAGTGTGTAAGCAGATGCTGCCTTGACTAATGAGGGATGAGAAACTTCAATGCATCATACATTACCGCTACTGGTTTGATACTAGTTTACAGTATATTTATTAAGGAATGTATTTTTCTATGTTCATATAAGGAACATAAGGAAAATTGAGTCAACTATGATTAAATGGTAACCATCATTCACAAAATTAAATAAACATATACTACTCAAGTAAAAGGTAAAGCATACTGAAATATAAACTTAAGACATGAGAATCTACATAAACTTTAATCTAGGTAAAAGACCCATCAATATCATGGAAAAGAAGTGGTGCATAAAAACAAGTTATTTCTTCATTCCATTTTCCTTTCGCTCATCCCTACTTCTCTTGAATTATTTAATTTTAATACAAGCTGTGTAAGTGCTGGCTCTGAAATAGCTCAGACTTCTAAAAACAGCCAATGAGGGCACCAACTTACCAAAATCCACTGAATGATTTATGGGTTTCTGTAATAATAAACGCAGGCTGATGTATTTTGAGAGTCTGGATTGAGACACAGAAACACGGCTGTAAAAGTGGTCCAGACGGAGGTTTTCAGGAAGGTAGTTGAAAGACAAAACATAGGCAAATAGTAGTTCTAACTCTAAACAACCTTTAACCTCTACTGAGACAAATACAATACTAAAATACAGGAGGCCTGGTACTCTTCTATTATTCAGTCAGTGTGCCTATCCCCCCTGTACTATCATTGTATCTTCATGCTGGCTTATAATTTAGGCACGCATCAATGAAGAATAGACAAATGGGCTTCATCTTAAGCACTAGCTCTGTCAGAACATATGAGTAGAGAAACCCAAAGCTTCTGTGCTGTAGGGGGAGTAGGCAAATTTCCTCCAAACACTCAGAGAAGGTTGTGCTTTACTCTTCTCAGGGTGATATAAATATCTTTGTCTCCATTGGGAGGTAGAGGATGATGGTCTCACTGCAAATGAGACAAAGTCTGAGGCTAATTCAACGCTTTGCCTTTGAGCTTTAAACTACTTAAATAGTCTTCTAATGTTAGAAGAGAATGAGTTAAGTGTCAGGCTTTATGAAGCTAACAAAGGCACACTGTTATTGATGCATCAAGGCATTGCTGTTTTATAGACTTTTAAGACATTCGTGGTCAGCAAAGGACTTTAGTGACATTCTGAATTTATCTTCTGTGCGATCATGATATTCATAGTTGTGGTTATGAGAGGAAAGGTTTGAAAAGTAGTGGATGAATTGGTACAAACATTCATGAATTGACAACTTTTGTCATTCAAATTTAAGATGAAATGTCTGCAAAAACAAATGACATTCCCGTCAGTCTCAGCTGTACTTTTAATACTGATTGTTTAGCCCCAGTTAGCGAGTGCAAGCAAGGTCATATGCTAAACCAAGATAATAACATGGCAAACATTATACTTGCCTTACAGAGCATATCAGTAATGTTATTATGGGCAATATAGCATTTTGCTTATAGCACTACTGTTCCTAAGCTATCGTCACAGAGATAGTAGCTCAGCTGAAGACTCTTAGTCTTGCTTCCCCCAACTCACTTTATTATACAGTGATTGCCAACACAAGAAAATGTGGCCTGCCTTGGTAATGAAAATGTTGTAAGATGGTATAATTAAGTGTATAATAACTTGAAAAAAATACATGTGACGCATACTAATAAATGACTCAATCATCCAGTCAAAGGACAAGAGTGCCTGTGTTAAGACTTGAACCTTAAACACTCAATTAAAAGTCACTAATCAAAGTCCCTTCGCAATCAGAGTAACAATGAACCCCAGTTTATTTAATACTATGCAAGTCTGGTGAAAAAGCTTACATTTTATTCTACCTGTGGCAGCAGTTTCTCTGGCACAGACATACTTGCATAAAAATAGGATAGACATAAGCCCATCAGTTAGGTATTTTTAGTACCAAGTAGTAGGTATTTTTATTTAGCAATGTGCTTACCAATACTGAAAACAAGGAAATGCTATTTCACAGCATACACAATCAGAATCTTCAGTCTGCTAAATGTGAAAGAAATTGTGAATTTGTGAGTTACAATTACTGCTTCAGAAGTGCTTCACATCAATAAATCATTACAAGGACAAAGGTAAATAACCCATTACATGATGTGGGAGGAAAGAACCAGAGGACACTTGGTAGTCAAAACAAATCTCACAAGAATTAGATCTAGCATTTCCAATCTAATCACATAGCCAGTTCAGTTCAAATGGTCTCCCTTTCTGCATGTCAATCTAATAACCCGGGAGAGGGAGTAAACAGTTGGGACACTGACCCACTTCCTACATATCTCTTGTGTGATTTGGACTTGCTTTGACTTCAGTGTAGTGTGAGATGGTCTGACTGGTAATGCATATTAAGTTCTGCATGGATGCCCCTGCCCATTCAGCATTACACCAAGACATGCAGACATGCATGACAGATGAGCACAGGAGGAAGATGCAACTCCCTCTGACAGCCTATCAGCTAAGTCTACTGAGGGCTGACAGCAGAATCACATTTGTTAATGTGGCCCCAAGGATCGCTTAAGATGTTCTATGTCTCTTTGTGCCCTTTGGCTTGGCTTGCAAATTATCTGGAAGTTTGGGTTCAGTCGAAAGCAGCCATGATGGCAGGACTGGCAGAACTGGCAAGACGGGCTACTAACACTGCCTCAAGACATTGCCGCTGGATCTAAAAATGCAAGTTAAGACTCTAATTTGACTCTATACAGCATGCAAGCTTACTTAAATCTGTAATATTTATCTTTCTTAAGAATGGATAAAATTACTACATGTATGCAAGAAGTGTCACTTATAATATAATTCACAGAGAATTATAACTCATTGTTTTGGTTTTACAGCCGGGAAGTATTTGTTCTTTCTTACCACTATCATCAGCATCAGTTCTTGGCAAATGTAAACTGGTTGGTCTTGTAATAAACAGAAGACAGACTAAATTAGCATTTAGCAGATTAAGAGCAAGATATTTCTTGAAGTTGGAGGAGACCAAAACAGAGCTAAAAGGACAGTGGAACACAACTCCAAATGAATGCCAATGTTGCTCCAAATCTGCTGGGTGTGTAAACAAACAAGCTTTTGCAATCAAGTTGCCATTTCAACTTAACTAGATTAGTGACCCTTGAAGACTGGTTAAAACCAATGCTTCCATTTTGTAGGCTCTCGGATTCTTCATAAAAATAGACTTGAATGTATTTCTGACAGGGTCCAAACTGTGACCCTAGAATAACAAGCACTGAGGAACTATGTCTCTCAATAGAAAATGATTCAGAAAATGAATGACCTTGCATGAGAAATGTTTTCTCCTTTAAAGTTTAAATAGTTGTGTTTGTTAGATAATAAAATATTTCATGAAAATGCTGCCACACATATGGTCATTGCTAATTGTGCAAAATAGTTGTTAGTGACTCAGTTCCAATGCCAACTTTTTACTTTCAGATCCATGGGGTTAAGCTCCTGACTTTGTGGTCAAGCTCTGCAGAGAACAGAGACCAAATATTTATATATATAGTTACAGGCTGAGAAATGATACATACACAAAGACAAACTCATGGACCTAGTCGATGATATCTGAGTTTTTCTTTTAATCAATGGTGACGACTGATATCTGGGACTGCTCTTGAACCGGGGATGGACACAGAGACACAAAAGGAAACTGAGGGAGGAAACGCACCCAGCATGATGAATGAGTGAGACAGGAATGAGATTAGGAGTAGTCCACTGAATAAATGAACAAATTAATGAAGTGAGAAAAAAAGAACAGGCGGCTTGACGCTGCCAACGACGACATGTTCTCTCCTTCTAAATAAAAAGTGCTGCTTCTAAGAATAGCTGCACTTGCCTCTGGTTACGGGCTGTGATAGCCATCATCATTAGCACCCTTGTGGTGTGATTCTCAACATAGCACAGGTTGCAATGTGACTGGGATATGATGGTATGTTGTCTTGTTCAAAAGAATATTCGATCGCTATGGTGATATTTTAGTACTTTAATTGCAGCTACTTCATACAGTGCTTGGAACTACATTACAGATATCTAGCAAATGTACCCTCTTTGTACCTGGCATTTAAATGCATTATGGGTGATTGGATAGTGTACCAAAAGCTCAGAGGTAGTCAGAGTTGCTCCTGTGTAATGTTTCACACATCCTTGAGCACTGATATGCTAGTGCAGGTATGGTGTGCTTGCAAAAAGACTTACAATAACAACTTGTCACTGTGTGCTGTAACACGTTGTCCCAATTAGATGTTCTTTTTTCCAACCACAGTTTGCGCCTTTGAGGATATAAAAGGAATGGAGCAACATTTTGGGAAGTACACAAATTTATTTTCTCTCCGAGGGTTACATAAGCAGACAAATACCATCCGAATGTCTACACTAAATACTGTATGAAGCTACAGACAGGAAACGATCAGATAAGCACCTTTATAATTCAGCTATCGTGTTTTAACTGAACTATCAAATTACCTCAATGATATAGCCGACAAGATTTCTGTATACTGCCACCCATCGGGGCGAAGCAGGGATCAGTTAACACAGCAGCAGCACAGATCAAATGAGTGGAGCATGTTTATGTTTCTTATGCAATGATGGTGAATGGGTTGCGCCACTTGGACACTACCTTGGACCCATCATCCAACAGATATAAAGTCCTGTTCAACCACCTATCCAATGACAGTTGTGCACCTATCTGAGGTTGGCTATATGTGTTTGCCTAGTGGCTTTGTCCATTTTGACTCTGATGAAGACACATTAGTGTTCAACTTGTGCTGTTTGTACTATAGAGACTGCAAATCATCCAGCATGCTCCAGTCCTTTTTTCCATTGACATTAGTCTTTGTCATTATCACAGAGTCTGCTGCTTGTACCGTAGTAGCTTGTGATTACAGTGGTGTAGATAGAGGCATAAAACATATGCAACAATTTTTTATGCCTTCTTAAAGGCCTTTCTAATTTAGATACAGGGTCGCACTACTCTTACTTCACTATATCTCATGTACCAATACAAAATTATAGGACAGATGTGTGTGTGTGTGTGTGTGTGTTGAGCTGAGTCTGGAGGGCAGAGCCAACCCCAGCACCACCCTGGAGTTACAAGAATAATCAGATCAGCAGTAGTGGTCGATTTCTGCAAGTGCTTTTGTCACTTCTTCTAACCTTCTCTTATCATTTGGTGACAAAACAGAAATTCAGGTGAGTTGAGCACAGACATTCATTTTGCTCTTTAAAAACGAACATTTGTGATAAATTATTCAGAGCTCAAAGTCCTCTTACTAGCTTTTTATGACCACATCTAGACTTTATTGCTTAACACCAAAACTGAGCAAATGTGGTTAACACGACATCTGTGAATTGGTCAGGACCCTGGACAAGAGACTTATTAAACACCAGAAACAGAAAACATTAGCTACCTGTGAGCACCAGGGTACTGCCATTGAACAGGAGTCTGAATGAAAGCATCGAAGTAAACCTTACATTTAGAATATTTCATCACAGATTCAAGTTATTGTAGTTATTATAATTAAGTTCAGCAATATCTGTTGTAAACTTGATACATATCAGATTAAATTGTAGATATAATATACCAAACTATACAATATTTACAATATATATGGGGAGGAGTTGATGTTTCTGATCCTTCCTCATCAACAGAGGAGATGAAGATGATGGTGATGCAGTCGTTCATCTGCTCCTAGGTCACTGCTTGTCATGCTCACATGGCTCATAGCAAAACCAGTTGGTGAGGCCAGAGTATCACTTGGAAATGTGTGTCAGATCTGTTATTTTTAGCCCCGACTTACTTTAGTAACAATCTATAAAATACAGATTCCAGCCATTGCTGGCTGTAATAATTCAGTAGTGTAAGTAAGGAGTAAGTTTGGAATGAAGAAATATTGTTTTTTCTATTTTGAGTAATAATCCACCTTCACTGAGCCTCCTAAATGTCATGGACTTTACTACAGTGGCTGGTATAAAAGCTACTTTAAGTTGTCTCACAAGACTAATATGTTTACTGCTCAGCAAGGTCCCTAAAGGCGAGGTTGCTTATGTCAGACACTTCCTTTGAGTTACACACACCGTGCCAGTTAACATTTTCATATCTCTTTTCAAAACCCTTGGACTGTTCCAGCGCTAAAACTGATTTGTTCGTCATGTCTCCTGTATCCCTACACTCCCCTCAGTATCACAGAGCAGGTCCCACAAGTCTTCAACATGGATATTTCTGCAAAGATTTCAAAATGGTGTCCTTGCCATCAACACTATACTGCTTATACAAAAACATGACCATGTTGGCAATGGTTATTTCAAGAGTGTGGCGTCAAAGGTAGCAGTGCCAATAACTGCTGCAATGGAATAATTCCAGGGTGGCGTTAGGTAAAAATACAGCATACAGCAAGATGATTCATGAGCTAATTAGTGCTGGTCATTAAAGGCTGGTTCACAGTGCTAACAAGATGCAGTATATTTTTCAGGTCTGACAGTCAGTCACACAGAGATTTAAAACTGGCTGATGGCATCCCACTATTGGTTTGATGACATATGCTATTTCTTAGTGGCATGTTATGTAGACATGTCACTGCTGTTCCTCTGCCATATGCTAAATAAAATCAGAAAACAAACTGGTAGCTACAGGGACGTGCACATGATTGTAGGGGGCAGGGGCTCAAAGTCAGAAAAGGGCAGTACGTGCGTGGGCAGCAGTGTTAGGGCTTGTTACTTGAAAAAGTAATATATTACACATTACACATTACTCTCAAAAATAGTAATGCCTTACATTACATGATTACTCCCTGAAGAAAGTAATTAGTTACATTACTAGTTACATTCTGGCGTCTCATTCATGTTTCTCTACGGTTGCTTAGCAACAAGCTTTGTGTGTGCGTGCTGTCTCTGTAGGTGCTTCATTAAGTTTGAGGTGGTGTTAGCAGCGGTGGAGAGAGGTTTCCAACACGGGCAAAGTGTGCACCTTACAGTCAAGTTATTTTCCTTACGTTCAACAAATTCAAAGTAATGTTTGTATCTCCAACCGTCAAAAGTGTCTTTGCGCAGTGGGGGGTCTTCAGGCAAGTCGCAGCAGCATGTTTTGCTCGTGTTGTTGACGCTGCCATTGTTATCCCATCTCCCCTTGCGGGTGGTGACTAACCAATCGGTGATGGTAAAAGATACCTTGTGCCAAACCCCAACCAATCACTGTTCCATTATTGACGGCCCCGGCCCCGGCCACTGGTTCGATTCCCCTGGTCTGCATGACAAATTGTCCTTGAGCAAGATACAGGACCCCAAACTGCTCCTGATGTGCTGGTCAGCACCTTGCATGGCATCCACCACCATCCGTGTATGAAGGTATGTATGAATTACTGTAAGTCGCTTTAGACAAAAGCGTCTGCTAAATGTAAATGTAAATTTTAATGTTAATGTAAATGTACTAAGTGATGATTTTGCATATTGGTAGGGGTGAAAACAGATGGATTAACTCTTAACTACCCTTGTCAATAGTTCAATATCTTTCTGGGTTATAGTTTGAGTCTATCACAAAAGTAAAACAGTTTCAACAACAAATATGAATAACTGCTGTGAGTGAAATGCTGACATTAATATGCTAACATGCTCCCAATGCAAACAGATGGTGGGTAGCAGGTGTAATATTAGAAAGATAACTTTTCAAATTGGCACTGAAGAGAATGTACAGCTAAGCCTGATGGGAATGCCACTGGTTTTGCAGTAAAATGTAAAAAACAGCTTTTGATGCATTGATGTTGATCAACGCCAGTGTAAACTACAGCCTAATGGAAAACTAATGACAGAATGCACCTCAAGGACACTTTATCAACAAAACTATAATTATGTTACTATAACTATTATCATTCTAATTCTGCATTAAAATGTCTAAAATCCCTTCGATCTTTGTTATTTATTTTGTTGAGTTGTGTACACATTTTCCTGAATGTTTCCAGAGATGTTTAAAACCCAAGTTGATGAACAAGACTAAACGTAACTCGAAAAAAAACTTGAATACATTACCTTGTCTGTGAACATTTTTTTGGATAGATTTTCAACAGCAATGGTGGTTGTTTAATGATGAAGACAACAGCTCCCATGTACCCATGCTACTTGGGTCATTTGTTAAGTTTGAATTTTTATCAATTTATTTTGTTTTAAGTAATGCATTAAAGGTTCAGTAGGTAATGGTTGGAGTATAAGCCTTGGCAAAGTAATTCAGAGGCTCTTTACATGGTTAAAATTAATCCTGCAGCCGTGTTCTCACTCCTGACCTCCCTGAAGATCCCCTACAGTCCCCTCACAGTACAACAAGGCTGGTTATCTTACGCTGCATCACTTTCCCCACTTACCTCCAATACAATCATAACATAAAAACAAGCAAGCAAACACGTAAATATGCAGACAAACACAAAAATCTTTGCAGTGCAGACTACATATTTCCCCATGGCATCAGTCTCATAACAAAATGAGCTCTGGTGCTTGCTTCTGGCTAACATATGTTGAAGATCGAAAATAAATACTGTAGAAAGAGGCTACATTATTGGAAAAGTCTGCACAACAAACTAATCAGGACCAGCGGTGCAAAAGGAAGCATAATGAGCTGAACACATGGTAAGTGAGGTTCATTCTCTTCTATCCATTTCAATAAAACAGTGGAAATAAGTGATTTTCATGAATCCCACACTGGTACACATTCCCATTAACCCACAGGCTTCGATCTAACAGAACAGAAAATGCTGCAATCTAAGCTTTTATCTGATGCTGACCAAAAGACCAAAATGAGAATAACCCAGGGCTGGGCGATAAAACGATAACAATATCCACCGCGACAGACACGTGATTAATATCAACAGAAAATACGTTTGATAGAACGTTCGATAATTTCACTGAACTCCATTAGAAAAACAAAACAGGAAGAAAACACCGATCCAGAACCCCAAGGCATTCTGGGGGATGTAGGCAGAGGAAGGGCTTTAGCCTCTCAACCTCTCCCGGCCCAGCTCAAGCAAGGTCGGTGGCATGAACAAACTCACTCGCTCTTTGGCAAACTAGCAACAACCTGTTGAGTGACATGCACAGTTGCACTTTCATGTTTCGCCATCGTGCCTCATAACTGCTTTGACAAAAAGAACGGCGTGGAGTGAAAGGAGAAAATGAGTGCGACAGCGCAAGGGGAAATTGTGGATAAAAGAGGAAAGGTCACGTCACCAGTAATTCGGATATTTTGAGTCCGACCGATGATGTCTGCAAACTATGCAAGGTCGTCGTCCCTACCAAGTCTGGCAATATGACAAATTTATTTTACCCCCTCAGCCACTCTCATCCGTTGGAGTACAGCAGCGTCAAACAGCCACAGCCATCGACATCTGCCTGTACAGGTGGAACACCACACAAGCACCAACAGACCACCATGGAGAGGTACTCGGCAGCAGTGCCATACGGCAAAACATCAAAATGTTAAAAAGAAATAACGGATGCAGTGGGGTATCATTTAGTAAAGGACTTGCTACTGCTCAGAACAGTTGAGAAGTCTGGATACAAGAATCTTATTCACGTGCTTGACCCCCCCCCTTACATTCTCATTTCAAATAGGTTAAAAAAAAAGAATCAATAATTATCGACATTGACTGATATGAAACATATCGTCATACATTTTTCAGCCATATCACCCAGCCCTAGAATAACATACCACTGGAGGAAAGCAGTAAAACATTCAGGAAAATCAACAAAGATTAATACTGAAGAAATTTCATGTCATAATTGAGAGGCTGTAGCACTGAAATGCTCTCTACAGCATCACCCTTCCTCTTTTAAGGGCTTTAGATCCAGGAATAATTCCAGGAATGAAAATCGCAGAGCCAAAATTACATTTTCACTTATAAGATAAAAACAATGAATAGATGAATGAATAAATGAATTAATCAATACGTCCAGGAAAGGAAAGCTTCAAGGAGGATTTGCAGAATGAACATCGGCATTATATGGCTCTAATGAAAAAAACAGCTATGGCCTGTCTTTTAAACACTTGAGTCAATGACAAACTGGGGCCATTGATAGCATGCCGCCCAAAATTTGTGAGCTGATGCTTGAGATGCCCCACAATCCCAGTGCTATTAGTTGAGAGTGACAGTTGAAATAGAGTTTTTTTTAATTACACCTAAACATGAGGAAAAGCAAAGACTCAGGTGTCAATAGAGCACAGTGCTGCAAATCTGCATACATATCAATCCAGATTGGAGCCCCTTGATGCCTCTTCCGTAGAGGAAAACATGCCACTAATACTGCATTATTCTGGTACACTTTCTACCAGATCAATAAGGTCTGAACCTCTATAATCTACTTTGGGAAAGCTGATGTAGACATTTGAACCTACCATAAACTAGTTGTTGACACTATGATGTTTTTCCTTAGTTTTGTTTGAAATTTTTAAATTGTTAACCTAATGGAAACTTACTGATACAATCTGGTTGCAAGACTTTCATATCAGGAGGTGGAGGGGATGGTGCCTGAGTTACAGATGAGAGACCGTGGCATAATTTCCAGCCCTGTTGTGGAACATCTGGGTTTGTAGCCTTAACCCAAAAACTGGGACTTTTAAGCCATACGTGATCTTTTCCTAAACCTAACCAAGTTTCTTTGTGCTTTAACATAACCAGTGCATACAATGAACTGAACTAAAAGAAACGTAAACTTACAAGAAATAGAAATGTGAAGTTTCAACCAATATGTGGTTAATCAAATGTTTTCTGCCAACGTTCCAATTCTATCAATTTAGTGAACAGATGCAGCCGCCAACATCAGAAAAACTTTATACAATCCCAAATTCAGTGGTAAAAATAGGCTAGCCAAACAAGCTACCATATATTATGGCCTTTGCCAGTGTGGGAAAAATAACACATATAGCCCTCAAGTTACAGGATTGCACACAGTTTGTTTAATGAGATGGCATCCATGCCCAAAGTGTATTTAGTAAAAAGAGACCCAGTGTAACTTTCACACAGTAGTGAACTGTGACTGTCAGGAGAGTGAATACAATATTTAACAGCAAGCACGAATAAGACCAGAGGCCCTGCCGGCCAATCAGCCTTAAGTTTAGTAAGACTTGCATCCCGCCATCTCAGGGAACCCAAGGCATCAATACAATGAGCCCCTTTTTCTAAATTGCAGTTTGGGATGTTATTTGTGTTAAAAATGTAACTGATATGTGTTCTGAGGACTTAGAGGAAGGAGCGATGCATGTGTGAATATCTCTGGCAACTAGGGCTGTAACGATACACCAAACTCACGATTTGGTTTGTATCACGATGTTTGACCCACAGTTCGATACAAACCTCGATTTTTTTTTCTTTCTAAATTAAACATTTTATTCATGTAACATTTCAATAACTTATGTATATGATACTTGTCTGATAGTATCAGAGGTGCAATATTGTGGAGGGTATGTCTATCTGATGGTCTGTTAACTGCACAGATCCTTCACTCAACTTAATACAGATAAATGTCCCACAAAACAATGTTACAGAACCAAACTAAGGTAACGTAGTAACTGTCTTTGGCAACAAGTTAAAAATACCACAGCTGTACGTGGAGAAGCGTCCTTCCTCCCGCCTGTCCTACGGACTCCTCCTCACATTTCTTACCTCACCGAGTGTTTCTGATGAAAAAAAATCTCTGCGACGGTCAGCCCTCCGGACCGAGGCTTCAGTGAACTTTACCTCGGAAGACAGTCTCCGTCGGTTTTGATTGATACCGGGGAAACCCCTTGAAAACACACATCATCATGACGAGTACCGTCACGTCTCTTTAGGAGCCGCAGCACCAGCTTTCTGTGTGAATTACGCAGCGGTTCGTCTTTACAGCTGTGTTTCGCTCTGTGTGAACGAACAACGGCGGAGAATTGGCGAACGACCGCTGCGGTGTTAATGTGGTGTTACTTACAGCTCATAGGGCTGATCTGGACTGGAAGTTGTGTCGCGATTCTGCCTTCTCACAGCGCGAGACAGGTTCGTGGATCTGAGTGTCGCGATTTCAGCTTCGATACGTGTATCCTTACAGCCCTACTGGCAACCCATTAGCATACTGCCATTTTGGTGTCAAATACAATGTTGCGCACCTTCTGCTACTTGCCCACTCTGAATATGTCAAACATGCACTGTCACTGTCAATTGTAAAAATAAACAAACAACAAAATACATTTCATTCAAGTTATGGCAATATTGCAACTAAATGTATAGATTTATATTTGATTGCTTTGAGAACCTCTCTGCACAACAGCTAAGCCCTCTGTTTTCAAGTGATTAACTTTCTTTACAGCTGGCAGGTATGCTTCCATCTGCAGTCTCTAATTTTGAGCGACACGCATTATAGATGTGGGAATACATGCACCAGATTAATCTAGTTATCTTGATCAAATCCAGCTCAACCAGCCCCATGCTGTTGTAAAGTAACCACACAAACCTGCAGCTATGATGAAGAGAAATATGTAGGTAAATGGGACAATGATTGGTCACATGACTGTATTGGCTAATTTTCACAGGGCCAGAAATGGGAATATTGGCATCAGTTTGGGTGAAGCTCATCTGGACTTCCCCTTTCTTTCCAAACTAGCAGTAATTTGGAATGAGGACAACGCAGGAGGAGCTAATGGGAATGACTGACCTCAACACACCAACTAATAATATGAGATAATGGATAACATCTAAACCCATCTTTTCCATGTGAGCACCAGGTGTCACACATTCCTCCAGCCACAAACAATATCCGAAGTGTACTTGCCTGTCTCTGCACACTGTGCCCTTAGCTGCACTGTGCACCCTTCATCTTGATTTCTGTGATTAACACCAATACTCTAATTTTATCCATTTCAAGACCGTGAAACTTTTAGGTGTCCGTGAACTGCACCATTTGAGCTGACTCAAGACTACAGAAGTGGCAACATAGAAAATCATCAAATATTTCACAAAACTCAAAACTATGCTTTTTGAGAGAGAACTGCCGTCAGACTTAACACCTTGCACTGCAAACTGTCCTCATCTTCTCTAAGACTTGCTCGTCACTGTGAATTTCTGATAAGTGCATTTGCAGAATGCTGTTGTCAATAACATTTCAATCTATATACGTGTGAAAGTACTATAATACAAGTTCTGCAATCAAAATTGTACTCAAACGCATAGTATGTTCCAAGACCGCCATTGCCAATGAAAATAAACAGTAATGATCATGAGTCAGCAATACAAGCAATATGAGCTGTCGATATACCGTTTAGTAGGTTAATCTGTAACAATGAATCATATTCTAGTTTTTAAATTAATGTTTTTTAAATGGATCTTTTTTAACGTAGGTCATTTCAAATATTTTTTGTTTGCTACCTGGCAACAACTTTGGTGATAAAATAATTCTCTGCAGGCCTGTAATAGTGTACTTTGGTGTGCAGTCCCAACATGGGGCCAATTAAATTCCCTGATTGTAACTAGTCCTTCCCCTGCTACAGCCAGTTTACCTTCTTGCTGGAAATGTTGCATAAATGCAACAGGGCTTCATTAGAAACAATATGGGCCTCCAACAGGTGTTGGCAAGCTGCCTCGTGATACGATGTGGAGAGGAAGACGAAGAAGCATTTCTGGCAGGCGACTGTGAGTCCCTTTGTTAGCGCAGAACAGTCCTGCGGCACTCATTACTGCTTGTTTCATCACTGCAGTGTCTGCAGCTGAAAAAGATCTCCACCTTGAAACCTATGGAATAGCTAGGGGGGATAGGTTGATGGTATTCAACAGTCTAGCCACTGGTAGTGATGCGGTCATAGACTGATAGCATGCAGGGGGCTGCATTGCTAGCTTAGACTTGATTTTAAAATCAAGCTGTATATTACTAGAACCACTTCATGATGGTAATTGGTAAATAATTGGCTAGTCCATGACACAACTTACTATTTCTAGTATTTTCTTCTATATGTAAGGATTGTGGCAATATGCTGTACTAACTTTCTCCTCATAAGGACACAATGCCCCATCTAAGAATCTGATACTTAAATTTACATTAACAACTAGCTTAATAAGCATGTATGTTTTGGCTTTTCTGCCTTTTGTCTCCTTCCTATGGTGAACACGCCACAAAGGCCGCTTAGATTTAGCATGTAAAATCTAAAACTATGGCCTGTGTTTTGAGGCAAAACTGTAAGAACAAAGTGTTTTGAATTTCCTACAGTTCCATTTCTTAACTTACAAACATCATTTATCTGAATCAGAGGCAGGTGGCCATAATAAAAACGTCATGATCGTTATGTGATCTGTCAGACTACACTCTGTGTTGAGGAACAAAAAAGACATCAGTAAAAGAAAACCTTGAAAGAGGAATTAAAAAACTTCCATTTTCCAGCTCTGTAACTCCTTATTCAGGTTTCTCTCTGTGGGCATGTAAATCAGCCTGATAGTTTTTTTTTTTTGAGGCATCTCTACAGTAGCATTAGTATGGCTCTAGTTTAGCCTTCAGTTTTTGAGAGGACACTCTGGATAAGTGAGGATAATACCAAAGGGCCCGTGTTTCATCCCCAGTTCTCTGCTTCTGTGGCACCATAATTACATTTAGCCCCTGCCTCGACTGGAATTAGAAGTAAGACTTCAAGCACATACCTGAAACCCTGCTCTGGCTCACCTTCACTCCTTCCCTCCCTGACTCTCCTCTCTCAGTAAGCACAATCTTCCCAAAAATCTCATTATGGCCCACCACAGCCACAGAGTGCTGTTGCATTATTCATGTGTTTTTCCAGAGCACCCGCAAAAAAATGGGTGAATAATTCCATCTGATGTTTAAAATGCACAGCGAGAAAAATCAGCTAGGTTACATCTCAGCATACCTTTAAACTAACGATACTGTGGCTGGGCTCCGAGGAACTCAGGAAAAGTCCAGGAGAAGTGACCCACAAGTAACTCAGGCAGCAAAAAAATCAACAAATATGTAATTTACATAAATAATCAAATGTGTTTCTTGTAGATATATTGAATTATATTCAAATCACTTAAATACCATCAGTTTCAGACCATGTCTCAGTCCTGAGATGGGTCACATATCTCAGGACTGAGACATTTCACGGGGACTCATTAGCTTGCAAACATGAGCATTTTATTTCTGCATGGCATGTTAATCCACCTAAAACTGTATGTCTTCTTAATTCTCCCTGCAGAGCCATTCAGTGTATCCATCAGGACAGCTAAGAAGATCTGCTTATTTCTTCAAGTGAACCTGCCAAACTTTATTGAGAATTTGTCCTTGTGCACATGCACAGAGATAAGAGTGTTTAGGTTTGGATTTCCCCGTCTGCGTAGTGTCACAATATGCTTATGTAATTGCAGGGGCTGGCATAAATATACTGAGGAATTTTTGTTTTGGATACAACTACAGTTCAGTTGGTGAAGTAGTTGTTTTTCTTTTCCTTTATTTGTTTGAGAAGATAAGGGACTTCTTAAAAATTGTCTAGGGTGGCTGTAGCTCAGGAGGTAGAGCGAGTTGTCTAGTAATCGGAGGGTTGCTGGTTTGAATCCTGGCTCCCCCCAGCTGCATGTTGAAGTGTCCTTGAACAAGATACTGAACCCAAAATTGCTCCTGATGAGCAGTTGGCACCTTGCATGGCAGCCTCTGCCATCAGTGTATGAATGTGTGTGTGAATGGGTGAATGTGGAAGTGTTGAAAAGCGCTTTGAGCGGTCGGTAGACCGGACAGTAGCAAGTCCAGCACATATCTTTTACAGTTAAGTTCCACAGCTCTCAAAAAGTCCTCCATACAAAACTGTAGGAGGCAACTGAAGCCTTACTTATGAAACAGAAAGAGGAAGTTCATGTGGAAGAGCACCATATCAAGGCAGCCAACAATGTGGCTCGACGGGATGATCATGTTCTCCTGTGTCTGCAAGATGTGCGAAGTCAACTGTCAACAACAATAGCTGTTACCTCGTTAGCAAAAACAACTTGACATGCAATGTCGTATGAGGGTTAACTAGGGTTAGGGTTTCTGCGACGCCAAAATCTTCCCACTGGAATAAACTCCTTTTTTATGGAACATGAAGGAGCTAAAAGATTTAGAGCAGCAGATGACAGGCTGCATACCTCCAACTTCTCAGTGAGGTAACTATCTCCTTCACCTTCATTAACTTGATCTGGTTCTCTATTTGCATTCTGTTTCAATTTGAAAAATTGTCAAATAGGCCCTTTTGCATTTCATTCTGATGACGAATCCTCCACTACCATTTTGTCAGTCAACTTTCCTTATTCACATTCAAGTGAGATGTGACTCCTGATACTCTGTGCTGTGACTCAGCTGTTGCTGGTGCTTCTGCACGGAGCAGACACTTTCAGTTTATAATTGTAGGGTACTGATGAAATTAAAAAGCAAAGCCACTGTAATTCATATAGGTTTAGTGATGTGTTGATTGAAAGCATGAGAGGCAGAAATATGGTAAATGCAAGTATGCAGTTACAGATGCTTCAAGCTACACAAAATCGATTTCAGCCTTTGTTGTAGTCTGGAATGTGTGAAAATCGCAATGTAATATAAGCTACAGTCTGATCTTTGCATTGCAGCTTGTGGGTGTTGTAGCATGAAACAACAAGAGAAAGCTGACCCCTTCGGTTTAGTTCCAGATTCACTTCGTCACCTCTTCCCTCTATTTCTATTTTTTTGTCCTTCCATGCCGTACTTACATTCCTCTAAGGGCAACATGATTGCTTGCTAGTGTGGTCACACCATGCTTTGATTCATTCTATAGTTGCAAACATGAAAAATAATAATAATGTGATCTTTAATCTTTCTTAAAAATGATAACTATATCTAGCTGCTCATCCCTTAGTTTGCTTGACAACTGAAAATCATGATATCAGGACGGATACATCACTTCCCACTAATGGGTTAGTTAGTTTGTTAGGTTAACAAACAAAAATAACCCCTCATCCTAAACAGAAATAATGTTACAAAATAGTAATTCAGTCCAATAAGGTTGCTTAACATCCAAGCTGGCCTTCAAGGCCGTCAACGGAACTGCACCCATCTACCTCAAAGCACTGGTCGAACCACACACCCCAGCGCCAGCATTTCGCTCTACTACATCAGCTGGCCAGCTGGTACTGCCATTGCTGAGAGCAAACGCTCCTTGAAGTCACGACTCTTCCCTGTTTTGGCACCTCAGTGGTGGAACGAATTTCCGACCAATGTCAGGACAGCAGAACCACTCTCCAGTCTCTCCAGATCAATTATTCTATTCCAGAAAATTACATTAGATGTAATACAGTAAATAATGCCAAATCCTCACCATTAAGAACAGTTGGATTGCTTAAACCTGATAGTAGCTTGGGTGCAAAGTGTAGAATGAAATCCTACATTGATCTAAGAGATTACCATCTCTCAGACAGCAGATGTAACAGCACCTCCGATATAACACTGACTCAATTAGTGTGGACATACGTTCAGACATCTTGCAACACAAATTTACAGTGATGCAGCAATACTTGTTGTCTTCACTGTGGTCTATGTTTATGACACAACGGAAGACACAGAGTAATAACACATCTCTTTCCACTGCTACATTTTTATGCTGGGGAATCTTGTGTGAGTAAGTGAGGATTCAGTATGATTTAATTCGGTTTTACCTTCACATGAGACATATGCTGTAGGCAAGCCCCAAGGAGGGCAGGAGATTCCACAGCTGTTGCTGTTAAATATGCAAATTGATAAAATATGGTTCCGACTAAATATAACCCGCCATTAAAATTTTAGTGTTGCATTAAGTGGGAGTATAACGCAATAATGACCCCACTGAGCCACAACCTCGGGATGATTTAAGCAACCTGTGAGTGTGATAGCTGAGGATGGGGAGAAAGAGAGGGACGTATGAATAAATATGTGTACATCAATCTAACACTGATGTTACAGTGGGGTGTTGGATGGCTGTGTCTAAGTGTTATGGCTTTTGGCAGAGCTGTTGCTTGTATTGACTCAGTCAAATAAATTACCAAGCACTGCAGGGTTCTGCATATACACCAGTGAGTGCACTGTATCTGAAAGACAGCCGGGACAGATGACATGTGAGTTGGGCTCTAGTTTGCTGTTCTAATGTGCATGGAGAATGGCGTTACCCACAAACTTTACTGCAATTTCTTGCATGCATGTAGCTTGGTGGGGCACGTTTCCACAGTTTCTCGCTCCAAGTACCATAAGGACGAGTGCCTCTCATCTCCATGTGCATGTGCAGTGAGACTGGAGACTAACTCAGACTGGCAGATGGGTAGAGGGCATCCAGTAAACAGCCACACAGGTCAGGGTGACATTAAAATGTCTCTCAATGGCCAGCTCATTAAAGAGGGGAGCTCTCCCACATGCGCAGGCAGCAGAGATATACTCATAATGCAGTACTGTAGTTTCAAAAATGTATTTATTCTCATTTTTGACCAATATATTCTGTTATTACTCATAATAATTCCAACATTTCTTCTAAAACATGGGTGTATCAAATACTGTACATTTTTCTTTATTCTGTAAGCAGAGTCCAACTCTATCAGTGCTCTGGTGGGTTTCAGTTGGCAGCACTGAAGATGCCCAGCATGCTGTCAACGTCACATTCACACTGACCTCAGACCAGCAAAACACAGCAGGCCAGGACATCCTGCAGTCTGCTGGGCACAGATCAACCAACTGGCCGTGACACAGGATCATGGTTTGTTGTGACCCGACCCCACCCCCAAGTTTTGGGACCCAACATGCACAGCATACGCAACAACAGGGAGGAGGGGAGCTCTTCCCTGCCCAAGTCTGAAAGATCTGCTGTATATATAAATTTGTTTTCTTCCGAGGCTGACCATGTTAGAAATTATTATGGCCTTTTTTGTTATTTAATGTTCTAATATGTCAAAACATTAACCAGACAGACAATTCTTAGTGTTTTGTATGTAAAACATGAGGAGACTCTAACACAATCCAATCCATGAGCTGTTGGTAAGTAAGAACATGCAATAGCTTAAAGACCAGGTCATAGCAATAATTAAAATAGTGAAATTTCAAAGCAATTTCAACAAATTCCAATGGAATTGCCATGTTTAGTGGATTTGAAATTAGAAGACGTAAGACATTTGTGATAATTTTTTGCATCAAGTTCCACTTTGGTGCACTTTGGCCTGCAAATTCATGCTATAGAAAATAGCAAGCTGTCCTGATGATTCTGCCTTTTGAGGTGATGGAGAGTTGAAGAGCCCAAAATGGAGATGGCTAATGTGGCTCAAATGTTCAGTTTCAGCATATCTGTGGTCTGCTGAAATGCACATTGCCAACATTTATTCTGTAGGCTGTGTTGGACTTCACATAGCTCCATCTAGAGACATAAAATGCTTTATACAACTATTACGAGAGTATGCAGAGGTACTCCCTAACAACAGTCAACACTTTGAATTAGTTCAGGTTAAGTCCTACGCAAGCAGTCTAGTTTGATCTTCATACATAAAATTAATACATATATCAGTCTTGCTGTAAAAGAGCAGGTGACTGTGATATACTGGAATCTGTGGCACTCACAGATTGAGTTTATGTGTATGTGTTTGTCCCCACCTGTTATGCGACCGTGTCCCGCTCACACCAGACTGTCTGAATCACGCTCGGGCAAGAAGGCAGAACTAAGGCCCGTCTGCTTTCATTTATAATTCAGAGCAGCACCACATACCATTTGTCTCCTGCAGAATTACAATTTCATATCTCCTGTTTCTGGGGAATTGCTTTTCGAAATAGAAAAAAAACAAGGGCACATACTTATTCAAGGTTTCAGGTGTTCTTTTGTAAGAGCTCTTTAGGGAATAAAGCAGCATCATGTTATGAAATTTATCAGCAAAAAAGATACAGTATGAAAGCAGCGAGAGACATTTCCTGACAAAAGGCTTCTGAGGGATGTATGTATCCATCAATGAGAAAATCAATACATATGCTCCATGTTTGCTGCATCTCATCTTCTTTCTCTGTTCAATCAAACAGATGCCTCTATAGCGAATATTTAATCTCTTTATATACAAGTACATATTGTTGTGAATGTACTGAGCTTAATACAGTGAAAAAACAAATGGCTTTGCAGCAATGTGCAAGGTCTAGGTGACGGATTATCCACAAACGATGTAAACAACTACAGTATTTGAAATATCTGTGCATGTGACTCTACAATATCCATCCATCCATCCATTTTCGTCCTCTCTACAAGAAATAATACTAATCAGCTTTACCAACAAATACTATTGTTAGAAACAACAGAAACACTATTTAACACATGAAGGACGGATGAACATTTTAGAACCAAAATATATATTATCTTGAGTTGAGAAGTCATTCTTGTTCTTGAAATTATTTTTGGGGTATTTTGTAATTCCTCAATAAATGCTTTAAATTTCAAGTCGGTGTACCTGAGTCTCCTCTGTTGTCCCTTCTGAAGTCTGAGGGAAATCTCTCAGGGATTGTAAAATGGGCTTGGCGAATCCATAATTAGGATAAAGGTCCAATAATAAAGCGCTGCTTGGGTTCAGTCTGAGGAAGCTTTTCTTTTCAGTCAGACCCCTTACAAGTTTCTCAGTTGTGACCGTTGATGTTAATTCTGAGACTCAAACATTGCTACAAGAGACCCAGTTTCATTTGAAAATAAGCTTCTTGTAGAACTTGATGTGTCTGTATTTCTTCAACAGAAAGTCCAAACACTTCCACAAAAAATGTAGGACAAAAACATTTTGTGAACATCAAGTGAACACAGAGGCCAAATCAGGTGCAGGTATAGGCTCATGGAAACTTAAATATAAATAAATATGAATATAAATAAATATGTTTGACTGGCAACATATATATGCAACCACACAACTGTCTTTAGAACTTCATGCAAGAGTTACTAACTTCTGCCTGGCGCAGAAAAGATATGATGTTTTTTTTTTCCAATTGAAACCAAGCCCACTGTAAATGAGTGAGAAAAACAAGGGCAAAAACACAAATAGAAACAAAACTGGAAATATTTTAGGTTAAACAATTGAAATTGTTCCAACTATGGAAGAAAAGTGTGTGTGTATATGTGGACTTACTAATATTAAGAAGCTAATGGATAGAATAGTTTGATCAGGGCCTGTAGAAGAAACGTTTTCTCAGTCTCTATAAAAAAATCAACAACATATTTTTTCTCCAACCATGACTTGCATTCCTCCAGATACAGAGAGAAACTACAAAACTAAAAGTCCTAATGTTGAGTAATATTATCTGTGAAGTGCTCTCTTGATCTGGCTATACGACTCAGTAACACAACAACAGAGGCTTTGGAAATAAAAATGAATACACAGCAAAATAACAAAGTTATGCAACCATCATTAAAACAGTCAATGTCTCTATATACAGAGGAAAGAGTTATAGTTTACAGAAACAGTGCACAGAAATCTAATAATGTCCAGTGAGCTGCGAGAATGACAGTGTGTGTGTGTGTGCAAAGTTGTATCATCTGCTGCACAGAGCGTCGTGGCAACCTGGCTGGGACCCATTGGTCAACCTGTCATCACTGATTCTGACTCACCGCTTAACCTTTGTGAGCATACGCTGTTATTTAGTACAACACTGGCCCCGTAGGGAGAGAGAAATGGATAAATGGATAGGGCTGCAGCAGGCTGGCCACCCCCCACCCCCTCACACACACACACAAACACACACACACAGAAAATCACACACAAACACACACATACGCGCACACAGTGTACATATAAAACACTACACTCAGCTGCTCAGTTTTGACATAGAAGAGAGGGACAGATTGATTAAAAGTCCCAAAACCGTGAGTTGGGAGCAAATCTACAAAATCCGAAACATTTGACAGTTTAGTAGGTGTCAGTAAAAACATTAGTATCAAACAGTAATCAACAGTAATCAAACAGATATCAATTGTTGTAATCTAGGGATTCTATGTCAATCCCAAGACTAGACTCTAGAAGGAGGCATATAATGTAAGGTGTATGAATAATTCTTCCTCACAAATATTTGTATTTTCATTCATGCTAGCTGCATGGCTTTGGTGATGGCAATGTAAATGTCTCTAGTGTAGGAGCTGACTCTAGTGCTACCGTTACGTTGACATATGTGGTTTTGAGTGAATTCTTTCAACTATTGGATGGATTGTGATAAAATCTGTTACTGTAATCACATTACTTTTTTCAGTAATGAGGAGTGTAAGGCATTACTGTTCTGAATGTAGTAATCACATTACAGTTCGCCAAGCTCGTTACTTACGTTACATGGTCGCACGCATCACACACGGCGGGCTGTGGGGGGGGGCGGCCGCCAATTTGACGACTTTCTCGCTAGATTTGGCGACTTTTCAGACCCTCTTAGCGACTGTATTTCTAAAAAGCTACGAGCGACAAATTTAGCGACTTATTCAGATCAACGGGGAAAGGCGAGAAATATATTATATTGTAATTTACATGCTGCTAAGACTGAGTAATTGCAGACCACGGCTTCTCTGCAGCAGCGCCAGGCTCTCTCCCTTCCTGCGCGGCTGCGCAGGCGACAGGCCGGTGTGTGTATGGGGGCGCTGGCTGGGGCAGCAGGAGGGTTACAGATACAAACATTACTTTGAATTTTTTGAACGTAAGGAAAATAACTTGACTGTAAGGTGCACTTTGCCCGTGTTGGAAACCTCTCCTCACCGCTGCTAACACTACCTCAAACTTAACGAAGCACCTACAGAGACAGCACGCACACACAAATCTTGTTGCTAAGGAACCGTGGACTATATAACATGAATGAGACGCCAAGACAGAATGTAACGAGTAATGTAACAAGTAATGTAACTAATTACTTTCTCCAGGCAGTAATCTTGTAATGTAAGGCATTACTATTTTTGAGAGTAATGTGTAATGTGTAATATATTACTTTTTTGAGTAACGAGCCCCAACACTGGTATTTATTTATAACAAATATTTAGTTGTTTGTAGACAATTCAATGTGGAAATGTTACATATCTTGCTATAGCTAGTGACACTTAGTTTCAGGGATCTGCACTACATAATATCCAAAAGACAGATATGCTCAGAATTTAGAAATCTGTCTTTTACATTTGATAAACACTACACACATTGAACACTGCATAATGCCACATCTGTCACGGTGACTTCTACCATGTGCAGGGTACCAGTTACAAAGGAAAAGATCAATGTTTCACAATCCAGAATTTTAAAACTGAGAATTTCCTTCACATGTAATGATCACATGCCGTGAAACACTGAAGATAATGGGATCACATAAATTATTCTACAAGACAACATTTTCGCATCACTGATTGTGTCCCAAGTGAACAATACATGTTCAATACATTATGGGCCTCTTATTTGCTTTCTACTGGAGGAAACTGACATTGCTATTGCAACTGCTGTTGCAGACGAAAAACGGTGTATTTCATGTGGTAAAGAATAGAAACCATTTGAAGAGTGTTAGTCAGACTTGAGGGTAACTCAAAAACAAACCATGATTCACTTTTCTCCATGCCAGAGGTGGTAGCTCAGAAGAATACACTGCAGCTGATACAGGTATTTCGGCTAGCAGGCACTGAGGTGCTACTTTCTAGACCTCAAACTCTTTGAGGTGTGAGTTACTGTTAGATATTTTTTGAAATGGGAAAGCAACCAAAACGCCCTGAAGGACTTGGCAGTAATACCACCAGTGTTGCTGGATGACTTTGCCTGAAAATTCTCAAACAGTTAAAATGGTACAGTGTGATTCAGCAGAACAAACACAAGCCCTCCCCTGCTGTCTAATCTTCATAACATTAAAAGACCAGCCACCTGTTACAAGGAGTTGTTGCTTCCTCTTGTGATCGCTGCATCTGAGAAAAAGACTGTGGTATTATGTTTGCAGACAAAGCCAGCATTGAAAATAGAGCAGCAAGTGGGATCCCTGGAGCTAATTACTAGCCGCGCCATGATTGTCTTTAAATACCAGGTGGGCAGAACAATGGCATGTCCAGACAAAAGAGGAGAACAAAAGGCCATCCCTTTTGATAATAGGAGGACATAAAGTAAATCCGCCAACAAGAATATGTTATGAGAGGGTGATGTGTATTGGTTTGTGTGGTCCGACTATCCTAAGAGATCACTGAGAGAGTGATGACATCCTGCGTTGTGATCGACATGCAGTTAGGGGTGGAATGGTGTTGGCGCTTTTCAGAGTAACTGTGTTTGTAGCCTCATTTCCCGATCATTTTCCCATCTCCGTCATTGTGGCCCTGCAGTTGTGGTGGCACTCAAAGGAAATCTTCACGAAGCTATCAATACACAGCGCCTTTCTGTTCAGCTGCGATTGTAATAATAATGGGGAAGAAAGGGGATAGATGCTTCCACGTTGGCCTATAGCAAGCGCTATATATGAGTCCTGTCAATTGATTCAGCCAGGCCTGCAAGCCAATTATTTCACCAAGCCAAGAGACCTCATTTTAATTACCTCTTCCAGTGAGCATTCCCTCATACATTCAGGGTAAGGGCACCTAATGGATCAGTGGCCACTGTTTTGAATCACATGTCATATACCATTGAGAAGACAAGAGATGTTTATTTGGACACATCACAGGTTGGCCTTAAGCTGGCAGATAAATTTAGATTCAGGTAAAATATTAGTTAACGGAACAGATGGCCAGGGCAACTAGCTGTCTTTTTTCCATACTCTGTCTTTAACTTTGATTATGTGTCTGGAAATATGAACATTATCCACTCATCCTTTGGTGAGTATCTAGTATAAAAGGCTTTGTTGTGAAAAGAGCATAAAGATTAACTGGTATTTATCAGAAAACAAATATTAGTGTCAAAAACACAACTAAAACCAAATCAAATCGTTTGAAATGTGTTTTCAAATATCAATATGGCTTATAGAAAACTGTTTAATCTCTTTAAGGAATTCTCTCCTGCTATGTTTTCCAATCTCCTCTTCTTTGAGCTATTCATGTCCTGCACACACAGCAAAAATGTCAGACTGTACTGTGTATAATACGACTGAAAACTGTTACTGTATTAGCAGGATTGCACAAGTAAAAAAAAATTAAAAAGGGGGGGGGGTCATCAGCAGCTAAAAGCAGCTTTCATTTTGTGTTGATTATGACTACCCCTGTGGAGAACAGTGGCATGAGAACCATCACCTTCTATGGTAAAGGTCCTGTATAGTGATGAGGTGATCATGTCTGTGACTATGTGCGATCAATACTAGTAATGTGACGATGGTGAAACAACCATAAAAGATTGATACAATATTATGACTTATCCGATCCGGAGACGTTGAATCCAACTTAGTTATGGACATTTAAGGTCCCATAATATACTGTTTTTCATCAATTTCACACAGCTGTCAGAGGTCCAACAACACTGTATTCGATATGCATATCCCCAAACCCATCCGCGGTCCTGAATTTCAGCTGTCTAAAAGTCACTCTACTGAGCTCTACTGAGAGCAGGCTGCTTCTGTGATTGCACCTTTAAATGCTAATGACCTCCGTCTGTCAACGCCTACTTGGAGAGCCTTGCCTGCTACATCACTCTCAGGAAGACAATGCCTCTTATGCTAGCGGTAGCATGCGCTAATGTTATGGTGGATATATATATATATATATAAACATATGTATCGCTATCGGCTCGCTGAGATACTTTCGTTCAACCATACCAGTTTGACCCAGAATCGGACCCAGAAGGAGAGGCTCCTGAAGAAGTACAGACTCTGCGGCTGCAGCAGGACGTTTCAGAATGGTTAGTGTGTCTGAATAATGTTAGTTTGTTCGTATGTGTTGTTACAGTTACTACCATGTAGCTAATGGCTAACAGCTAGCGAAAGCTGTGTCTGTCTCCAACACAGTTTCCAAACTCTTGGACACTGTTCGCATCGTCTCTGTCTCCAGTCTGTGTGTTTCCAGACTTTTTACTGTGAAAACCAAGCTCCATCGTAATATTATTAACATTAAACTTGCTCCAAATGCCATTGCATAGCAGACCGAAGCGGAGCTAACTAGTCAGCCAATTTCCAGCTGACTTCACCATATTGTAAGGAACTGTAAATACTATCAAAACGTGGCGACACTTACCTGTGGCTCGGGTGCAGTTGCTGGGTCCGGTATGGTTAGGACTGATCCTTTTACGAGGGTCAGTGTAAAGGCAAAGCCAGCTTTGTACTGACCCTCGTTACTGAAGCAGTGCAGTGGTAGCACACACATACAAGCTAACACGAACCGTAACCGGCACTTTGTCGTTAAAAAATGAAACGCAACCACTGTCTCTTCTGTTGTTCTGTAGATGAGACAGAATATAGTCACTGATGTTGATTTTTACAACCAACAACAGAGCAATTTGCGTGTCTAGCTCTGAGCGACGACATTGTGAAACACTGCTATCTCACCGCTGGACACACTGAACTTCACCTCGGGGATGAACGCCCCCTTTCGGATATCTCCTATCAACGTGCAGAGGAGGCCGGTCTATGTAAATGACTCCTTTCGATACGTAATGAAAGGAGCTGAATCTGAACAGCCTGTAGGAGCACCGTTTTACCAGTGGGTGGGCTGCAAAGACTATGCAGGAATCGCTTGTTTTCTTCATTCTGGGAGTTGGCAGGCTCAGGAAGGACCAGTTTATGAATCAAGATACACAATGAATGGTCTCCGAGGGAAAGGTTCAGTGCACTGGAAATGGACTACTGAAACATCTAAAACATGGAGCACCTACATGAAAAAGTCCTTCTCATTTCACCTTTGATTCTTTGATTTATTCAACAAAGCATGTTGATGAATGCTCATTAAAACCCAATCTGTTGCAAAACCAAGGCTTTTCACAAACCGCTGTTCTCCTCAAAGAATTTGTTATTAAAGGCTTATGATTCAATCAGATTGGATAGGATATTCTGCTCTGGTTAGGTGTTTATAATGGGGTCAGTTTAATTTGAATCAAACATTATGTTGTTGAGCTGTTTGATTGTATCAATTTAACCGCTTCCTACTGGGACATTTAGACTTTATTAATATTCTATTGTGAATCTGGTAATGCGCCCTTGCTGATAGCTATGAAAGCTGCTAATGAGTGACAGTTAGGCCAACAGCTAATGATAGCAGTCAGTGTTATGGAAAGGGAACTTCATGATAATCATTCTGATTGATTTTTGATGTTGTCTACTGGCAGCACTTTTGCACAATTGATTTCTTGTGCAAGCTTTTCTCTTTAGACTATACCAGTCACAGCAAACATACTCTATCTGACCTGAGTCGCAAAAACCATGAGTGGAAATGATGGCAGTTTTTAAACTCTGTGTCAAATTACTTTTTCTATGTGTGTGGGCGTGCGTGAGAGAGAGATCGAGAGCAGGAGAGTGAAAACAAAGAGAAAGGAAAAGAGAGAGGAAGATAATGTGACAATGTGACAGTGTATTCTCGTCAAGTGTTTCCCAAAATACATCCCATGTGCTTTTCATGCACACTTGGATGCTACAATAATGCCCGATGGCCCTCAAACTCTCCCAATTATATGCTGTCAACTAGTCACGTGTTATTCTTACAGTAAGACCTGTGCACACTCTCCTCTTGCTTGTACTCCAGGGCAGAGGGGAATGACAGGCTAACAGCGTCCGCTCAATGGTTCTCAGTAGGTGTCCTGATGGCCTCCATGTGTCAGGGTCAGAAACCTGTCAGCAGTGGGAGCAGGATCAGTCCATTGAATACTAAAAAGTGTCAGTTACCCACAGGCTTGACACACATATGTCAGCAGGCTGCTGTTCCTGCGCATCTCTAACTGGCCAACACATGATGCACTGCAGTCAAACATGACGGATCACCTGCTACATGTTCTTAGCAGCCACACAGAAAGAGATGGATGTCACGTCAGAAAAGGGGTAAAGATGGACAGCGATGGGACTCAACAATGACAGGCGAAACACATCCAACTAATAATGCAATAATTCCACACAAGAACATCTGATCGTCTTGACTGGGCTCTGAGCCAATCATAAACAATTTACATTGTTCTGACCTGCAAGTGCAGCACCCTTCCTGGGCAGAACAATGCAATGCTGAGATTCTTGTAATTTTGACAGTTGTGAGCAACCATATTCACCAAAGCTTATTCATTCCTAACCCAATCAGCTATGTCTCATGTATTCCACACGATTAATCTCAAAATGAAGAAACAGACTGAGAACTTTCTATTATTTCCTCCTCGATTTCATTGTAGGATACGTAAATAGATTTGATGGCATAAGAAACAGTCTACAAACGACACAAGGGCTGCTCCACTCATGTGGGAAAAGATCTGATTATGAGCCTGTGGCACCACAGCATCATTGAGGAGGATCAATAGCGACAGATGAGTGCAGTCGAGTGACTTCTCTCCTTCCGACTCCCTCTGTGGGGCTTTGTCATATTCCACCATCATCAAAAAGACTGGCATGCTCTGCAGATGTCCAGGCAAATAAATGCTTGTGGACTGGCTCTGGCCCAAAGCAGCAAATCCTGAATTCAACATGATGGGAGGTCACCAAGGACCAGACCAAAGGTTAACTGTGTTTCTACTCTTATTACTGCTAAAAGGCTTATCAATGTATAATAAGATCTGATTCGAGATGAGGACATCAAGGCTTCTCTAGTTCACTGTCTTTTCTAAGAATAAATAATAACGCACTGTCTAGGTTATTAAAGTTTAAGATAAATGGTCTTGGTTGCCATAATGGAAGCCCTTTCTAGTTGTACTGTACATAGAAAGGCAAGGCCAAAAAGACAGAATCAATGAAGGACTGCAATGTTCTACAGAACTAAATCCTTGACTGCATCAGCTTTGTACACCCTTTGTGTTTTGTACTAAATAGCAAACATTTGCATGCTTACACACTAAACTACCATGGTGATACAACCTGCTAGACATCAGAAGTTAATATTTTCATTGTGACCATGTTAGCATGTTCAAAGCAGTGCTTTGCCCAAGCGCAAAAAGCACCACACATGAGCTGAGCTTGTGAGCAAACATAAAAATGATGAAGCCATGCACAGATGAAGAGGTTGAATGAAGAGGTTCCTGACATTTAGCTTACATGGCTAGTACACTGACAACCAACGCTTCTCATTATATTTAATAAGCCCCAATTATTTTGTTTGGTACCACCAGCTTTACTAGTATCACTTTCATTGACAGCTACTTGCACTATAAACAATTCCTAGGGCTATCACTGTCAAACAAAAATCCGTAGTATCTATGGTCGTATTACTGTCGCCAAGCTTTCAGATCATGATGGGATTTCAGAAAACCAATAAAAAGGTCAAAATGAAGATGCTTACTATAATATACATTTAATTGCCCATTTTTTACTTCAACACATTTCATAAACTCTTGATCAGAAATTCCATCACCTTCTTAATGTAGCTGGGATTCAAATCAAAATAGGTTTCCACTGCTATGGATGACAGAGACATAGTCCTCGCTTAAAAACAGAAGAAAACCTTAAGAATGCATCCTCTGCTGATCTGTTTGTGCTCCCTGCAGCTGAGAACTGATGGTGCAGAGCCATATGCAATAACAAGAAAATGCTAATTTCTCTGTACTGTAGCAGGTGAAACAGCTGTGTCACAATATTCTCTACTTTAGTAGCATTTGAAATAGTGTGGCAAGGGGCTTAGGACATTCTCACAATGAAACCAAAGGCTGGACTTGCATTTAGAAATGTCAGGTAATCTGTCTTTCAGGGATGAAAAGGCAGCCGTTGGGGATACTCTTGTTTCCTCTAAAGAAATCAATGAAGGAGGTGGTTTTATTTGATAGAGGCAAAGGGAGGAACAGGTTTAAGCTGAAAATACATTTAGGATGTGAAGACAAAAGCATTGGTTCTCAGAACGAACAAGGTAACTAAATGGATGTTGAAGCCTCAAAGTAAAATTAGCTTCAGAGGCAGCTGGATTTGCAATCTCACTTGATCGTGTGGTTTTTGCAAATCTATTTTGCCAGGCGTCAAGCTACGTATGTGCTTATGGCTGAATGCAGTAGCTGAACCAAGCAGCGTCATATAAGGAACTTCTAGCAACTACATGTGTGATTAGATTAGAGGATCAGCAACAGAAGTGACTGTATGTAAACAAAAATTCTTCAATAGTTAGAAGAGCCGTTGCCTTAGCTTCAGTTGTATCAGAACGGAAAGGTTTATTTTATTGACAGAAGTTTCTTTTGGTCTTCTCTGAACTGGCTTCGGGTTAAGGGTTTGTTTTATTTACTTGGTCCGCCGTCTGCAATGCTTTCCTACTGTTGATCTGATTGGCTGAAGGTAGCTTATGAAAGACAGTGACTATTTCTTTCAAGTACCTACCCTTTTCCAAAAGTTTCTAGCGGCACCTTTTTTCGACGGTTCTGAGTAACAAAATAAGGTCAACAGTGAAATACAATGGAAAGAAAAAATGAAAGTTGACAAACTTAGGAGATGAGAAGGTAAAGATGTATATGTAGTGCAGAATTACACAGCACATAATCCTTTTTGGCATACGCAACCAGAGTTAATGTTTTATTTGCACATTTATCACTTTTATAACAATGATCTCTCCACAATCCAGTCCCCACAACTTTAACTTTTGCATTTCCTGTAACTGCAATTACTCTCTCTACTCAAGTTTCTTTTATTTTCATCTTTGTCCCCTCCCACCAGTCTCGATGGATGGGCGAGTGTGTGGTGAGCTATCTGTGGCGGGCCGGAGGAGTTTTGATTTATTTCCACAGCTCACCCAAACTGACGCCCTGACAGCCCAGATTGTTCTGTAGCCATGATAAATGCCCCATAAACAGACGCTCCAAGCCTGTTAAATGTGCTAACTCTGGATCCACACAGGGCCGGGGGGGGGGGGGGGGGGGGGCACGCACTAGATAGGCAATCATACAGTGGGCCGTTGTACTGTTTGCTCTCATTTCCACATTAAAGCTAGCAGGGTGATAGGAGAAGACTGGTGATTCCATCCAAAGTAGAACAAATGATCCTTTCATGCTTGCTCCCCTAATGTGGTAAAAAAATGTATTCGCGGTTTTGTTAAACAGTCCTGTGTTATGATAATCCTGCATGGCACGGTGTGTAGAATCACTCATTACTTACATTCATAATGGGTTAATTAGCTGGTTGAAAAACAATAGACAGCTCCCTGCAGTTCATCTCCTCAGTCTTCCTGAGAAGAAGAAGAATCTGAAGACTCTGCTGCCTCATCACTACGCACTTATCACCTGTTTGAGTATCTTTGTCTCCGTCTACACACCCCCATCTTAGCCCATCTGAGTCAGCACTGCCAGTGTAAATCACACGCAGTGGCCCTGGGGACACAGTGAGCATCCCGAAAAGGTTTGTGTCGCTTTCCAATCTTACTCTGGCTTTCTACTGCCTTCAATAGGAGACCTTTTGGATGGCTGACTGACAGAGTCTGGGAGACAGAGCTGAAAAACAAGCAGATAAATCAGCCTCTGCCTACCCAGTGCTCCTCCGAGTGCCCATCAGTCAGCTTAATGGGCAGCACCCGCCACAAATTTAAGCAAAGATGGCGGGGGGGGGGGGGGTATTGTGTGTTTGTGAACTGGCGGAAATGGAAAAATACAAGCACAAATAGAGCATTGATATTGGATGATTCTGCAAAACACTGGACAGCAACCCATATCAGCCTTTTACTGTATGGTTAAACACACAGTTAGAGCCTGACTGATATGGGATTTGTGAGACAGATTTAAGAGGTGAAACACCACTGACTGCTGATATGGCAGCAGATATAATGAACGTCTGAGCTGAAGTGACTATAGACTTTTTCTTTGTGAAACGTGCATTGATTCTGAAAAATGTGGAGTTAATTTGAACTGATCTTATATTGTAGGTATAAAATGTTTATCTGAAATTTAACTACCAACTATAGCTGTAAAGCTGTCCCTCTCACTTGGAGTGTGGTGGAAAAGTAGCAGGAAATGCCTGTAAATAGTTCTTAGGGACAGTACTTGAGCCAATGTACTTAGTTACATTCCACCACTACTTTTTCTACTAAACCACTCGTTCTCCATCAAGCTGGCTCTGACATTCATGCAGCAGCTTTGTTCCAGTTCATAACCATCATTTCAATGAAGCTAACTTCAACCAGAGAGGCTTTTTTCTTGTTCATCAATACATGTCATCTTTAGCAATATTTCACTGTTAACGTTTAGCATTAATGAGTATGATAAGCTTGTTGTCATAGAGAGTAGGGGGGGGCATTGTTTATTTACTTTCCAGCATCACCTCTCACAAATTAGGTAACCAACGTAGCATGAAATTAACACTGAATGGACTCAAAACACCACCGCACTGTCCTCTGCTGAGCTACAGGAAGATGCTCTGATGCTTGTTGCTCAACTTTCAATCTGCTAGGTAACTACTGTACTGACAAACTCATGGGCATGTTATTTACATACGTTCCAGCATTTGGTGTCACCACCTAGCTCTTTGGTGACAATACAGCATTGAGTAAACATTTAGCACTTGCCTATGAACCAGTCTATGTGCTCTACACACATTCTTATCTTCACTGTTAAACAACCACCTTGATCTGACTTGTGATGGAAATGTTCACAACTGAGGTTGTGGATTGAAGGTTTATTTACATTGCCTAAGGTCACGTTTGCTGATCTTCTTCCTCACTCATTGGCTCTCCGTCTGAAGTTAGAACGACATGTGACCAAACGACATGCACTGTTAACATGAATAAAATTACAAATTTCTCTGGGTTGGAACATTGTTGGAATCAAAGTACTCAACAAAATATTGAACAAAGGCGTTATTATACAAATCATGCGGAAATGTTTCACACTATATCTTTCATTTCAGAAAAATATTGTGGCCATAGCAAATAAAATACGGTTAAGGTGTGATCTGGGTTAAAAAGAAAATATCTCAACATAAAAAAAAACAAAAAACCTTAACATATGGAACATATACATTTTGTCAAGTGACATCATTTGAGGAAGTCTGTCAGATTATCAGATTTGGCACAGCTCCTCTGTGGAGTCACAAAAGGCTTAATACAAGGGAAAACAGACTTCGATGAGTATAAATGGTGGAGTTCTCTTTTAATCAATTAAGCAAATGAAAAATCTGAAAAATCTAACCTTTCTTGTTTCTCTGTGTTCTTGTTAACAGTCGACAGTCAAAAACCGGAAGACTCCTCATTTAGAACAAATGCACAAAATCCTTCCATTTAGGAAACTGAAACCAGCAAATGTTAGACATTTTGACTAGAAAAATTATTTATAAAACTAATCAATAATTATAATATTTACCAACTAATTCTCTCCCAATCGACTGATCAACTCGACATTGCAGCAATACAGGTTGTTAGTCTACGGTATCACAAGGCTCAAAATATATCATTATCTGAGGATATCTATAATAAAACATACGGTATGTTTGCAGCTGATGGACGAGCTTGGCGTCCCCAGGGCTCTGTGGCAGCCTGGACTGATGTCATCCCACACTAAGTTGAGCTTTAAAAAGGCTTACCACCATCTCCCACAGGCCCTATCACTGCTGTGCAGATAACTACAGAGGAGTGTGGAGCTGAAATATGCTCTCAGATGTGACATATCACCAGTTACAGGTGCAGTTAAACACTTCTCTTTCCTTCCAGCCATGCATGTATTCATTCCCATCCTCTCCCTCAGGTCAGTAGTTCTAATCATCATCACCACAACAGGACTTCAGTGTTAGGTGGGTCAGGGCTGTTTGGCAGCACCATTTATCAAACTAGCAGCACTTATAGCAACTGGGCACCTGACGAAAGTGTAAAGGCATATTATTCCATGAGGCGTCCCGTGTGTGAGTTGAAAAGCCACTGCCTGTGACTGCTCCAAATGTCCATCTGTGTGTGTATGCAGGGAAGGCTCACAAATGTGACGGTGTGAGCCGCTTCAGAAGCGCTGTCTTATTAAATTATCTCTCCGCCTTTTACAGCGAGCCCCCCCACCCTTTTCTTTCCATCTCCCTCCTAGGCTAAACATTTGTCTTTCCATTCATGGGTGAATTTGTATTCCATTGAGATGGGTTCCTAGTGGCAGACTGATGGTGGGAGAGGGTGGGGAATGGGTGCAAAGTCCGCAATCAGGTTAGCTGTTTTCCATCTCACTGCTTGGTTACAGCACTCAACAGACAATACTGAAAATCAAAGCCTGTCCACAGTTGCTCAAACATTGCTTCTACAGTAGTCAATACAGTTCACTACAAGTGCTTGTTGGTGCTTTGATACTGATTGTCCACTTACCTAAAAATACTCATCATTAGCATAACGTTTGTTGGAAATATAGTATAAATTCATATATTTTTTACTGTTATTACATTAGTCCTGTTAAATCTGTCTTAACATATTCTACTGCTGCCATGTTATTTTATACTTTATGTCTTTCAATATATTATAGTCTGGCTTTAAGTGTGCAGCTATTATCTTTATCTAACACACAGTCAAGTTTACTTACAGTAAACTACAACTGTTTGCTGTTACAAGAACTCAATTTCCCTCAAGGGGATCATTAAAAATTTCACTCTGTTTAATCTTATCTTGAAAGTGTCAGGGTGCTTCCTGTTTGATGCAGACCTCCTTTAGCACACTATCATAACCTGCTATGACGGTGTCAACCCCTCAGAGAGCTACGTCTGATTGGCCAGGTGACTGTTTATTTAGCAACACTCCATTAAGTTGACACAGCGACTCCTATCACGAGGTGCACCAATTTGGCTTTAATCAAATTGACAGCTGAGGAGCTGTAATCAATGGGGCTATTTACATAATGCCAGGCTGCAAAAAAAAAACAAAACAAATGACACCACCTGTTCTGGCATTACAACCACTGTAGAGGCGAGTGGTAATTTCCACCAACGGGGTTACTCTGATATGGACATTTGAGATCTAAAGAGACTTCCCGATTAAATAAAGGCTACATACTGTGATATATGATACATTTATGAATAGGAATCTAAATGTAGCCAGTTTATATCAAGGAATCCAATGAAACCTTATGATGACATATCAACAATCATTTACTAAAATATCTTTTATACTAGCTTGATGAGCTGGAGTATTGTGGATTGTCAAACACTACTAAAAAATGACAAATTGTGTTTAAATCTACTCATGAGAAATACCAAATAGTTTCTTTCTTTTTTTCCAGTAAATAAATGAAACGAAAGTGTGTAACTGTGTCAAACAAATTCCTATTTATTGTATATAAGGATACTCTATGGGCTTTTTTGGCCTATCATTTGTACTGAGTTACATTCTGGTGGCAGTTTCACACTATTCCATAATTTGATAGCTTGTGGCAGTAATTTGCCAAGAAACAAGGAAAATAAGTTGAATGCTACAGGCTGGTAAACACAAATAAAGGCACAATAGGTTTCAATATATGGAGAGAAAAAAAGCTGTTTAATGGAGAAGGTAATGCATTTAAAATGTTTGTTGGGCCTTAATGAATTCCACCAAAAGGCAATTCCCCAATGCCTTCTGGTGAGAAAGACAAAGCATAACAATAACTTCATTATATATCATATTTGCTTAAAAAACAACAAAAAAAAACCCACCCACGTACCTTTAATTATAGTACTTGCAAAATGTATAATATATATAAGTTCATTAGAACAAAATTGGGCATTTAGCCTAATCTGTTGGTACCTTCTTAGACCTCATTTTTCACTTAGATAATATCAAATTCAGTAACCCCATTTACGTAAAAGGTGCAACATGTAAAAAATTGGCCACCTGTGTTGGTCCCTCCCAACAATGAGGGGGCAGCATATCACCAGAGTAACTGCTAACAGCTGCTTACATACTCTTTACTGTAGCTATCTTTGGCTGTAGCTACTAGCTGCCATTAGCTAGTTAGCTCATCATCTAAACAGCTATTGGCTCTAAGCTAACTCTTGGTAACACACACAAACGTCTATGACACGAACATCAAAGCTGTTATTTCATCGCAGTCTATCGATATGGTTAGTGCATGTCTTTGAATGTTTTAAAATGAAACTCCGGCCCTATCGTTGCACCTCTAAACAATAGGGACTTTAAGCAGCGATGGTTGAAGGGACGGCTGCGGCATTCGAGAAAAAAAGATGCTGCACTTGCGCGATTCTTTCGCAACACTAGTAAAATCTACCATGAGAGAAAGCCTGGTTTGCCGTACTCAGGAGTACGTCACAAAATGTAGGAGGGTAGTTCTCGGCAAACAATAACTCCTTAAAGTCCCCAATGTATTGTCAAGATGATACTCCATTATTGAGGAAATTAGTAACAATATGGTTGGCTTGGAGCAGTGTAAAACTTTTCCTGTGGAAAAACAAGGGCTGATATCAACCTAATTTATTGTGTTCCATCCCGTAGCACCTCGTCAGACTTCTTCCATCCGAGTTCTTCAATTTTGAGGATGACGAGTACCCTTTATAGTTTTTTGGGAGTGCAATACAATTTTGTCACAGATAATTAACCCAGTCAGTCAGTAACCTTCTGAAAAACAATAGTTGGGAATCTCCAAGGCTGCTGTGCTGACATTTAGACTGTTTGTAAAGCTGTCTACCCTTTTCAACAGCACTACCAAATCCACAGTCAACATATACAGTTTAGTGGAGTCCTTCTACAGAATGACAGAACGGCTTCCAGACAGAATTTATTGCTGGAGCAGAAAATTAAATGACCATGAAAAGAAACAGAAACTCAGTAGCAATCTTTTGGAATTGGTACATACACTCAGACATAGCAATCCAAAGTTATATTAATGCAAACTGCCAGAGTTTTAGCCCTAAACACTTTTATCTACAATGTTGTTCCTGGTCTTTAAAACCTTTCAATAAAGTGATTAAGCGGCAAATGTGCCTAATAAATTGCAGTCACAGTTGATGATCTTAATATTAATTTCATTCGAAAAAAAGGCTTTTTGAAGAATTGTAAACCTCTGAGAAATCAAGCAAACACAGACAGAAAATAATGTTCAAGCAGTCTACATATTCATGGAAGAAACACTATAAGAGATATGCTCTCTAGACAGTGTAAAGAAAAGAGAGAGAAAAGAAAAAATGCAGACCACTCATTTACGTTTGTGTTTATGGGAAAATGTGTGTTTTCTTTTTTGTTTGATTCAAACAAGCTTACCACATTAACATAAAAGTAATCAGCTTTAAATTCTAGCCCACTCTGTGAATTACAGCCGTCCTCTGAACTCAAGAATGAAATTCAGCAGAAACGAAAAGGATGTGTCCCCTAATTAAACAAAAACATACTTACATTATTCATTTGTAATTAGGTAGTGAATTTCATCATACATGATCTTACATTATTGCAGCGGGGTCTGACTCTGCCCAGAGGTAACATCATTTACTAATGGCCTCTGTTTGCTCCCTATTCAATAATAATAATGAGCTTGTAAACTAACACGACACCATGAAACAGATTCTGGCAGTTTCCATGTTCTCCATTTACTGGAACCTGTGTGATCAAATATTTATGGATTTCTGTGGTAGCAAATGATAAAGAGGCATCAAGTTTCTCATGATGACATCTGGCTGAACTCAGATGATGAGGTTCCACAATGTTGAGGTTTAGCTCATGTTGTTACTTCATATCAATATATTGCTCATTCAATATTTCCAACCTAAGTGTAGGTAAGACATTGATGTGAAAACTTTAATTCCTCCATTTTCAGATTCTGTTTTGTTAGTCTATTTGAACAAGGTAGCCTGTAGGATTTAGGAAGGTCTATTTGCAGAAATTGTTGAATATCATAATCACAATTACATCTTCATTCAGTTATTATTACTTGAATCTAAAAACTGCTGTGTTTCCGTTACTTTAGAATGAGTCTTCTTTATACGTGACCATGGATAATTGGTTTTATCGGTGTTTTCCACCATCTCGCCATCCAGATGAGGTGTGACGACATGAGACAACTGCTCCCGTCCTGGCATGAACTACGCTTGGATTACCTCAGTTACATGTATGCTTCTTCAGCCACAACTTGTGCCCCATGCACAATACTCTGAGTGAGAGCAGAAATACAAGGGATTCCAATTTTCTTTAAATTAGTAAGTGGAGAAAAGCAGGAGAGCAGAGAGAAAGCTACAGAGTGATGGTCGTCAAGACATTTACTGTATATTTGGCAGCTGGATGTTAACTGTGGAGTGGCACTGAAGCACTTCTTGGATTAACTGAGGAACCATTAACTCAGCCAATTACACATGTGGGCTTTTGCCATATACAAACCAGGAGTAACACACTCATACAAAAGCATACCCACAACATGTACTTGTGTGCTGCTCGTGGAGGAGACTTTCACACCATGTGTGATCTTGAACACACTCACTCGGTAAGGCAATGTGGAGCTCCATCAATAATTTATCTTGGCAGCGTTCTGTGTGCATGTTCAAGTCACGCTGCCGGGTTTATAGGCGAGCAGTCGAGGTTAACGTGCAGACACTGCTCTACTGCTCAAAATATTGTGACAGGAATACAATACTCTTTCCTCATCTTTGGAAAAATGTCATGATGCTACAATGGGTAGCACTGGGGCGTAATGACCCCCTGACTGACTTCGGCTCCAGAAGAGCAGTTAATATATTTTTAAACTCATCAAAGACATTATTAGGTCTAAAACACAATAGCACAAATCTCAATCAGCATTTTCACATCTGCAGTGCAATAATCTAAGAAGAATCCACTTTTATTTGTTGGACATGAAAACAATATCTGTGTGAGGGATCCCTTTGCAACCACTATCAAGTCCAATAATGGAGAAAGGTAAAAAGTGGCATAAAATAAAGTCATCATCACAGCGGTGTTGTCTTCTTACAACATGCACGATTGAATGTAAGATGTCCCAAGAACTGAACAATTTTCTACTATGTAACGTCACTTTGGGAAACAAGGTCTCATGAAGAATGACCCTGTCTGAGACCCTATACTTTACATAGACTCACTGGGAATCCAGAAGACTGATGGTTAAATTTTGTCTCAATTTCTCAATCCTTTATTCAAAGTATTGCCATATCCAATGTCTAATGTGTAAAACCTGAATGATGTTAAGGTCACCATCCACAAACGGTACCTTAATCCAACTCCCTGTGCTGCTGTCACTGTCAGAAGGCAGCACTACACGCCGAGATGCCACCGCAATACTGGTGGCAAAAAAAAGTTGTATCTGTCCTTTTACTATGTGATTAAAGGGAAATAAATGAAAGTATACACAGTCTCAATCTTTAACATGGCTACTGGAACAGATTACAACAGAACAAAAAGCTTTGGGCACATACACCACAGCAATTAAATACATCGTTATGTATATGTTTTGAACAAGCAAGTTATATTCATCTACAGCATCTGTGTAAGTGTGAGGCTCACAGAGACCGAACAGTATTAAAAGCATCCATTTGGACTAACGATTTTAGACACTGGGGAAATGCTTGAACTACACCCATAATTGAGCCTGTGATAGTCTTTGCAACCCTGATAAAGGCATCCTAATGGGCTCAGGCAAATTATCTGGCTCATAATCAGCAAGGCTTGCAATGAGCTGGGATGGAACAACTAGACTACCCACAGAAATGGAGACATGAGAAGAAAAATAACACAACCTGCAATTGTCTGCACTGAGATTACACACAAAGTGTAGAATGTCAGATGAAAGAAAGGTGCATCTCCAACATCTTCATAACAGCTTTTAACTCTTGGGAATGTGTTCTCACTGAACGGAGTGCATGTCAAATGGCAAAAATATCTGAAGAAGAGCAAATCCAGTGAAGTATCTGCCTTGATTCCCCCCCCATTTCTGTCTCAATAGGTTCTTACATTTCCATGCTTGTTCTGCCGTCGCTTCATTTTGCAGATTGCTTTCTCTTTGCAAAAGCAGGACAGCCCCAGCTGACTAATCAAAATGCTGGCAGTGCCCAAAGAGAGACCGGGATCCTCAGAAAACAAACATCCGCAGTAAATCAAAAGTGATTTCAGAGGATGATCACAGATGGTGCAAACGAAGAGTGCTCCTACAAATTCTGTGCGTCCCCGGTGATTCACGTTTCCCAAGCTGCTGTCTATACTTCTCCAAAATAGCCTGTAGCCCATTAAGAATGCAAATAAAAAACATGGCTTGAGACCAGTTCTTGAGGTACATGCACTAAATGACAGGTAAAGAGATAGCTATGGAACCACATAGATAACTGTGACTGGCAGACAAATATAATCATAGAAAACAGGACAATCATATGAAAGTCTAAAGACACAAAATATGTTTAACTTTCTTTCCCGTTTCATTTTCTTCATACTGAACAGAAAAAGTTCACAGACTTTCAATCATGACTATAGGGGAAGTGTGTGACCACAACTCATAATTTCACACACAAGCACACATATAAGAGACTCACCCCACTGCAAGGGAGCAAGCTGTAGGTGCTCCAGGACCAGCTGGTTGAGGACTCCCTCCACACTGGCCTCTCCACGACGTTGCAGGGAAGGGTGGGTAGGGTTAAAGACAACGGCATGGAGAGATTTGGCACATTTAAAGTATAAATTAACACTGGCCGACCACTTTTGTCCAGACGTAAATATCTCATAACCACTTAATGGTTTGATGAAAATGTTGTGCATTATGGTTGCTGACCTCTCCTCTAAAATCACCAGCAGGTCAAAGTTTTCCCTTATTTTGTAAAATATCTCAACATTTACTGAAAATGGTTTGACAATTCAACATGTTGTACAAGCATTCATTGCACCCACATGACAAATCCTGATTACTTTGGTGATCCTTTGACTTTTCAGCACCACCGTGAGGTTCACATTTTTGCATGCAGCATTTAGCATTTAGCTCAAAGTGTTATCTTCATTGTGCTGTTAGACTGGATTTAGACTGTTGTTAGAGTCTTCTTCACAGATTCCCGACAGCAATAAGTTACAATAACCCAGTTGACAGATGATGAACTTTTGAACTGTCACGGCAACTGCAATGCATTCAGATGCTGTTAACTCATTTGTTCAGCGTTGTTGCTCAAATTTGTATTGCCTATGAGAAAAATACATTCATCAGCATTGGACAAGAAAGTGTGGCTTTTGGATTAAGAGCAGCGAACTTTGATAAGATAACTTCCAACAGCATCTTTCAGCTGCTCAGCCGGACCAGCCGGACTGCCCCAGAAAGTTAGTTTGGATAAGAGTCATGCTAATCCAGCGTGGATTAAAGGGTGCTCCTGGCTAATGTCTGATCGCAGGAAAATGAAATGGCCAAATAGGACTTAGGCTGTCTAAGCAATGGAGAATCTGACACTGATGTATCCACACCTTTACAGAGGCCTGTTGCACTTGACTGCGGGAACTCTGGTCTGTGTCGACAGAATGCAGGACCAGGAGACGTGGACTCTGTGTTTACATTTTTGATGCTTGGTGCTTAAACACAGTCAAAGTTGATGGACAGTGTTTACCTGATGTTCAACTTGCCGTGTTGTTGCTGCCGTTTACATATACCCAGATTAAATTTTTTTATTTCATCTTGCAACTCTGTGCCGCAAAAAGACGAATAAATTGACCAAAAACTTTGAATACAATGTTCCAGATTATTAATAAAGAATAACTGTCTGATTGTTGACCTGTTTCTGAGGCACAGAAAACTGTATATTTCATGTCTCTATCTCAGTTGAAGTTATAGTCAAAAATGACACCAAAGTAGGGTTACAGAAGGGTACAATGATAAATTAATTGTGGTTGCAGAGTATCTGTTTTGAAAAATTTAGGATCAGAGCCTGTAAAGTCAGTTGTACAGCTACAATTAATAATACAGTACTTTATGACAACTGATACTGCTTTGCTTTCTGGGCCTATTCTCCTGCCTCTTCGGATCCTTTTGACATGATTTTAACTCCTTTAAGTGCTTAACACATGCTGACAGTCAAACACCTTTAAGTGCAAACCTACATCCTTTGAGACTTTAAGCACTGGCAAGTTGTTTTTTCAGCAGACCCTCAATGGATACATTTTGCAACAGAGACAATATTAATGTGACAATTATATCATCTTGTGTACTTGGGGCAAGCTCATTTTCAATGCGGTGCATGGGGCACTGGCACGCTAGCATCAAAATCGCTGCAACATAACAGGCAGGAGAGTAATGGTGGACCGCTCCTCAAGCCTTCCTGTTAGGTCGCACTCAGGGATCAACACTTTTTGTCTGCCATGACGGCGGCGGATTCAGCTCCTACAGTGAGTAGTTCAAAAAACCTTTTTGGTAACTCTGCGTACACAAACAACGTTCTCAATGCTCATGTCCATGAGTAGAGACCCTGGTGATACTACGAGTAAAGTTTCATGTTGTGTCGAGCCTTCTTAGTGTTTAAAAAATAGTGATTTTGATGCTAGCGTGCCAGTGCCCCATGCACCCCATTAAAAATGAGCTTGGCCGAAAACGAAACTACGGTAAATCTTGAAAGTGCCTCTTTCGTCGTAATTATGCATTTACACAAAGATTTGACTCATATTCAATCACAAATAAAGCCTTGGTTGCTTTTTGGCGAGAGTTTCACTTTAGGGCTTCAGTAGTAGATTAGCAATATGGTTAGCCACAAACAGGAGGTCTCACTACGAAATATAAAGAAGAATGTCACAAAAGTGTGTAAGACGAGTTTGTTGCTAAGAATTCAAACTGGCACAAAATATGGCATTGATTTTCACAGTTTACAGCTGCGTTATGTGCAAATGGTGGCAATGAAACCATCTACTAATTAAATGTTATTTGTCTAATGCATTCAATCAGATGTCAAAGGTTCACTGAGAGCATGTTTTCTGCAACCTGACTCTAATGGTAACACTAAACTGATCACAGGGTGGACTATCAATGTTTTCAATGCTGCATCAAAGCAAATAAGGCTGTCAGAGAGCAATTACCCAGATAATATGTGATGATAAGCTCACCGCTGATCATTTACACAGCTGACATTTGGAATAATGGGTGAGATGAGCATGGCCTAGAGAACCAAACCTGTGTCTATTAACCTTTGAGGGAGAGTACAGTATGCAGGCGGAGGGCGAGGGAGGGAGAGAGAAGGCATCTACAAACAAAACATACTGTGCTGAGAAGTGCTTCTATTGTGCCTGCTGGGTCATTTCCAAAGCGTGACTCATAATGAATAACATGTCACAACATGCACCTGCTTCTTATTTCAATGAACAATGGCAGTGTTGTGGCTTTGAACATTTGTCAGATGAACACGTAGTATTCTACTTCAAGGATTCAGTCGAACTGTTGGGTATCAGGAGCACACACCGGGTTCAGTGTGTCTTTCTCTGTAAAGCTGGATGTTACTGTGGCATAATGACCAGTAGCCTTTTTTTTGCTGCAATCCTCAGTGGATGCTCAGAGAAGTCTGCTTTGAAAAGGACATGTTACATAATCTGGGGAGGTTCATTATATCTACTGACCCCACTGTACAAAGGTGAGCCACTGTTTCATTGTAGAGTAGCCCTGAAAATACCGAATGATCCCAAAAGTAAAGGACACACACAGTAGGCTACATTTCACCTCACAGCACTATTATGACAGTGAATCCAAACTGCACACTTTAATTGGTTCAATAGGCAGGGTTGCTCCTCTACCAATACCGGTATCAGAAATGCCTCAAGCGTTGGAGTTGGCATTGGCATAGGGCTATGCACTGATCCAATACCAAATTATTTTTTTATTGGCAATGGGACCTGATAGTTCCTAGAAGCACACAGTACACCTGTAGGCAACTTAACATAGTTTTTTACTGCAAAATTAGCAAATGTCAAAAAAGAGTGTCTAACGTGGATATAGAGGCTCTGGGTCTTGTGTATTCCCTTTTACAACTGTACTGTAACTGAAAGTTTATGGAGCCATGTAAGGAGACAACCTCAAATACCTTTAGGTGAAACAAAAATGCAGATAAAAGGTCTAAAGGTCGCATTATACCAATTTGGTAACTACAAACATCAATTTTAAGAGTACAATATACTGCAAGTGCAGCTATATTTGAAACAAGAGATCAAAATGGCGCATGATTAAAAGGGTTCTTCCATCGATTCATCCATCCATGTTCTGGCGCGTATCCAGGTATGGGTCAGTGGCAGAAAGCTAAGTGAGGGAGCCCTAATGCCTTAAGCCCCTTTCATAACAGCCATGTCTGCGAGCCCTTACTGAGCATATATGGATACATTAGAACATGGGTCGGGTAATGGGTCATTTGAACAACACAATGTACATTAATGGTAAGAACTGCTGGATTAATTGTATGAAACAGGTTTTTATTCTAACATTAAGCACTCTATTAAAGTGTGCAATCTACTTTTAGCTGCATGGTATCATGTATGGCTGGGGCCATTCCCTTACATTGCTACGGAGCCAAGCAAGCATAGAAACTCTGCCAATGTGTGGATGATCAACATGTTTGCCCACTTGCTAAAATTATTGTCACTTTTTTGGCACTTTTTGTTTGTTCGATACCCGGAAAATCTTTATCTCATGCACCACAGCGCTTCTTGGCACAAGAGAATCGCAGAGTCATTGCTTTAATTAAAAACTTCAGAGAAACATTAATTCCTCCAAAGTGTTTCTTGGACAACTGGCGCATCGCAGCTTTGGGCTGACAGAACGGTTTAATTTTTTTTTTTTTTTGTGCTATTTCTTGGTGATTGATGGTACCTATTTGGTGCTTGCTTTTAAGCTGTATTAGCAACTTGTCAGTCAACTGGCTTGCAGTGAGACACTTAAAAAGTGGGCTCCAGACCCTAGGAGTCCAAACAGTCAGGAATGCCTTAGACCCAAGTTTGGATCGAGTAATGGTACAAATAGACATGTGCATGGTGTACAGCTGAGCACGATCTTCAAAGTGGTCTGTACAATTATAGCAGCCTCTAAACTGCACTGGTGTCCACTGAAGTCAAATTATAGTTGAAGTAACGTGCTGTTACTTCTGGTTGGCCATAATATCTTAGACATACTGCAATCTGGATTTACAAGGCTGAGTGAGACAGCTTTAGAAGGAGTCACAATAACTGCTGTAGTGGATATAAATGCTGGCTAAGAAAGCTACTGAGACACAAATTAAATTCAACGCAAAGGGGTGATTCATGAACTTGGCAATGACCTCCTCAAAAGGACGACATGCATATACGCACGCATGCAATTCTTCTATTTTATCCACTGTCTGTACTGTATATGACATTGTCTTTCTCTATGAGTAATTCACTATAACAGAACACCATCAACAAAACAGGAATAATATTGTGAGGAACTCATAAATTACTAATTAAAGTGACTTACTTTGCTCAGGGCCAAGTGAGTGTTCAGAGTGTGACATGCACAGTAATCAAATCTTTTCTTTTTCTATTTTTTCATGTTGTAAAAGGGAAAATCCAGCCTGAAGCAAGAAATGCATTGTGCTATTCGTATAATTTTAGACAGTTGGGTCACACTACGTGCCGAGAAATGTCTCACTGTGGAGGAAAACATTGCATCAGGATTTAACATGATAATATCATGCGACAACTTAGGTTTAGACCATTTATGCTGAATTAATAATTGACTTAAGTCATTTGTGAGCTATTCCATCAATGATGCAACGACTTGCCTTAAGAGAGTGTGGTGCCTGTTTTTCTAATAACTTCAGATATACTGTATGTTGTTTTTGGTGCTGGACATTTCATTTGTTTTTCTTTTTTTGTTGTAGTTATTGCTCTGCAGAATCACAGACACCGTTTGACTGTATACTGAGCAGCTACAGGATTTGTCTGCTGATGATGTTTTCACTATGCTTTTCAGCTTCAAAAGAAACTTGTTTAAATTCATGAATTATAATCGTAATATACCTTCTAAGTAGGATGAAATGATAAAACAGGCAGTTCCAGGCTGCTTTTTGCTGCAGTAAAAGGAGTGTTATCAGACGTGCTGCTGGGAATACATTTGTATGTCATTTTCTTTCTTCATTCCTGCCTACACGCTGCCAAATTGCTTGTAGATAAAACAATACACATAATGATGGGAGTGTTTACGCCTTCATAAAAAGAAGAAATATAATGGAAACTTCAGAAGCTCAGAGATTGGATTTATCATTAACTGTGCACCATGTTCACCAACAATCTGACAGGCTGTTCTTAAATCTCTAAATATGTGCACCGCTAACTGCCAGCTGATGAGTTATCAGCTGATACAAGGCACTATATGCATGATGACTAGTAGCTCTTATCACAATGTTATGAAATTCATGAGCTTCAGCAGAGGTTTAACTGCAGCAACCTGCCTTAAGTTTTGACCTTCTCATTGCCGAAATATTCTAGAGGCCAAGGGCAAGGTCTGCACTATTGAAAGCCATCACAGTGAGCTCTTGAGCCAGCAACACTGTGTACAACATTTATTAAAAATAGTCAATGGACGTTGGTCATGAAACCCTAATAAAGGCTTTTTAACTTACAAAAAAAACACCAAAACAAAAGCAGTGTGCTTGGATTTGTTTGCCAATATGCATCACTTGAGGTAAAAGTGAAGTACATTTGTAATGTTGTGAATTGCATGTAGCAGCATTTGCTTTCCAGATGTTTCCTATTACATTTTGTATAATGTTCAAAAGTAGGAGGGTTTAAAGACATCTAGGCAATCTCTCCAGCATGAACAAAATCCTTGAGATCAAATGAAGTTTTCAGTCACCAGTTTTAAAAGTGAATCAGCATGCACTGCAAGTGTAGTCATCCATATGTGAGAAATACATTTTCTTACTGTCACCTTTTCTAATTCATACATAGCAATATACCTTTCATGATGCAACTTATAATGTTGTAAGGAACACATGCATATAATTGAATTTACTTAAAGCAGCTACAAGGACCCACTGTGCTGTGTGTACAGACCTTGATCGGGCTAGATTGTGCTTTGAGTGTGATTTGTTTTGAAAGTGAGTGAAAGAAGGAGGCAAAGCATATGTAAAACCTTTTGGTTTTTTGAACACAGGATCAGTGGTGATGAGGTAACAAATCTATTTGTGACACTGTAAAACTACTAACTGTAAAATGACATTGGATAAGTAAACTTTGTTTAAGTGCCGCACCAACAGACAACAGAGCAGCTTCTTTTCTCAGGCTGTGAGATGCCTCAATTCATCCTCAGCACTCAACCATAAAATATAGTTTTAATTTATGACTTATCCCACTTGGGTAAGTCGGAATTCGAACCAGTTACAGGCATTAGGAATAGATATAATATCTACACAGAAATAGTCAACCCCTTCACCGCTTTCACTGCCTTGTTATCTTATGTACAGCATATAAAGACAGCAGTATTAAATTGACTGTTTCATAAACAGTTAAACATTCCATGTAGGATGTTTACTTAACACTATTGCCAAAGTTTAATCTAGGTTTTTAGCAAAAAAAAAAAAAAAAATCAGGGAGTACTAATGTTCTGAAGTGGTTAATGATATTCACAGTTTACGCTGCCGACTTCCGTCTGGCATTTTTAATCTCCTCTATGTGTCTTCTTTTCAGTCTCACAACAGTTTGTTGTTTTGTTGCATAAAAAAACACTCAGGTCTCTTATGTCTCAAGCTAAGCTGCTGCTTTTAATCTGCCAGTATTTCAATAAGCCTTATATTCACAGTTCTTGTAATTGTAGTGGGTTTGCGATCATGAGTGTGTATCAGGAAGACTAAGTTTCAGTTTTATTTAATCCCTCAGTATAGTTTCTCTGACTCCCTTGTTCCAGTACTATTTGACTGAAAAACTCTGTTGCAGATTTCTTATTCTGAATTCTACATCAAGTGCATCGTTTGTGCAAGTTTTAACCCCCATTAATTGAGACACATTACAGCCCCTGTTAACATCCCCACTGAACACAACACTAACCCAGCTTGCATCTGTGTTACAACCTACACATTTTTGATTTCTGACAGCAAGTGTGTTGGTGGCGGCACATTTACATGGCAGGCTAGAAGACAACAATGAACATGGGAACAGATACAAAGAGTCGTCTCCTTGGGGGCAGCATGCAGACAATGATGGTGTCAAAGATTACCTTGGATGGACCACAAAGCTTACCGAAAAACTAGGACCTATGGGAAAATGTTATATCATATTGCTGCTGGTGTGTGAGACAAATACACACCCACACATACACACAGTAAGACATCACTTCATAGTGGCAGAGCAGCAAGCACTATGCCATACGCTTTACCATCTGTCAGCGCAGGCGAACAAGTTCCCTGCTGGCCAGAGGGCCTCCAGATGCGGGATCCAGATGTCCTGTAACACTGATCTGACTGATGTCAACAAACAACACATTCAACTAACACACAGTGCTAAAAGATTCTGTTTGACCGCTTAAACCTATTTGACATTATAATCCGTTTATCAGTTCAGTATAGACCCTCATTTATAAATGTAAACCTTGACCACATTTATCTGTTGTGTTTCTGCCAGTGCTCAGCTCTTCTCTAATATAACTCTACTGTACATTTAGCCACTGGAAGGATATGATGCTCCAACAGATGCCCAACTTGCTGTTGATCTGGCAGCCCTGGGCATGCTGTCGCTCCTCCTCCAGCTGTTTGGGGTTAGTGAAGCGAGCTGTCTCCTGGTCCGGCTGAGGCAGACTCTCAAAGTCAAACTTGTCAACTTGGATGGCCATCCTGCAACAGGAAATGGGAAACACTTACACTTAAGTTTCTGCTTACATCATTTGTAAGACTTTAAGATTGACAGTTACGTAACTGGCTGTTTTAGTTTGTCTCATTTATAGTCCAAAACCCAAATATATTAATTTCACAAATGAGTCATGAAAGAAAAGAAGAAAAGAAGCATTAACTAGTTAGATATTTTTGAACAAGTCACAACAGTATTTATTCTTGCATGTTGTGCAGTCTTGACACAATGTTGCATTAGAATCACTTTGCATAGACAACCAATTTAGAAGATCAGGCATCAACCAGGGCCCACCTCTGAAACATGATTGGGGGCTACGGGGGAGTCAGCCCCAGGGGGCAAGTAGCTCAGCGAGAAAATGACCTTCAGTCTATTTAGGCTGCAGATGCTACAGGTCAGCATGCTCACTTCAGTAGACATATCTGCATCACAATACATATACATTTCAGACATGACATTAAAACTGTTACTTCTTAACATTCTGTTGAAGATTTTGGAATGTTTTAAACAAAATTTATCATATATTGCTCCTTTAAAACTGAGTAGAATACCCCCCCCATAGAATACTTCTAAAGAAAACCTTGCTTACATTTCTGGCAACCAACACTGGCTGCTTGTGTGGCTTGGCAAGTGATACATTATTTATCTAGCCTGAACAAACACCTTCAGGTACAAGCTTTCCCCTCTATACTGCAGGTACGTTATTTATTTACAGGGGCCGTGGTCTTTGTTGCCCGAGGTTATGTCATGTGTCACATCCAGAATTTAAAGTCTTGGAGTACCAAATTAAGCGAAGACCTCACCTGTGCTCATAAACTGACCCTCAAGCCCACCTGTAATTACCCATAGAGTACTCTGGCCCTCCATTGAAATACTAGTTGAATATATTATTTCTCTGACTGCAAAAATCTGTACAGTTCAGAGTAAAATGTAGAGTCCAGACAAAGACAGTGTTCTAAAGATACTGTTCCTAGAGAGCTGCTGAAGACTAAACTAGAACCAAACATGCATCCATTAGGTAGGGGGGAGGGGTTTAAACAATAAGGTTTTGAAAGACTTTTCTGAGCATTGAGAGCAGAAAAATGTTTTAAGCAATTTATCTGAAAAATAAAAATCACCACACATGAAGATGAATATTGGAGTTCTATCGCACATTGGAGCACTGGCACATTACAGCCACACTTCACAGGGAAGAAAAAACAGTCTCAGTCATCTTACTGGTGTCATGATGAGTGATAGGCTTTGCTTCAAGTGTTTAACTGGGAGACCATCAGAGTCTTCTCCACACAGTGAGAACAGTACAGAAAAAGGTCTAACCTGCAGTCAATTCTTCAGTGCCTGCAGTGCTCCTGTTATTCCCTGCTTAGTGAAATGACACAAAGTGACTTTGAGGTGGGCAGTTAACTGTAAATTACCTGGACATTCATCTCCACAGGAAGCAAACCTGCACTAAGAGGTTCCTAGAAAGACAGTATCTCACATTGAGAGTTTCACTCCTTGTTTTTAAACCTTGATAAATCAACCATCATCTTTTACAGGCACCATGCCGACCAATGCATTGATTTCTCGGTGAATATATTTAGGAGCTGTGACCACATGTGCTTATCACTGTTTCATAGGCACAACAGGTCCATGTATTGTTCAGTAGGATAATCTCTGAATTCCAATTCAGAGATTACAACAGCTCTCTAAGGACTCATTTTCCGATGCACTGACAAGAAAATGGACAGAGCATGTGATGTGCTTATCACTGTTTCATAGACACAACAGGTCCATGTATTGTTCAGTAGGATAATCTCTGAATTCCAATTCAGAGATTACAACAGCTCTCTAAGGACTCATTTTCCGATGCACTGACAAGAAAATGGACAGAGCACAGTCAGACTGACCAGCCAGACCTTTGTGTGTCTCCTCCAAATAAGCATCATCATTGGGCAGAAAAAATTACGTGGATTTGTATCAAATTCTATCGCACTAGCACATAAGAAATCATCCTACGGTAATGGGTAATTTGTGGGAGAAAGTTCGATTGGTTGACTATATCTCAGATACCTGTTGGTCATCATGTTACTTTAAATAAGTGAGAACATGAGAATCATCACAGGTGATGTGCTGCCTCACCTGTCTGATGAAAATAACTAATAATATTACCTGACAAAATAAAAAAATCTGTTGATGAGTCCAGAGACACAAATACATCAAAGTGAGGTTGGAGAGAAACAGCAATGCAATTATCATTTCACAGCCTTTACAACAAAGCAGAACACAAATTAAATAACAATTAAGACATCAAAACAAAGACTAAAGAGAAAGCTCTTGTTCTCGCTGCCACACACTTAAATATACCCAGCTTTGAAGATTAGTAGCAGTAGGCTTATGTCACTGACTGAAGTTCCATCTTCAGATGGGTGCTGCTTTTCATTTAGTCATCTTCAAAAGCACACATTACACACCAAGTCTAAAATTACCACGTTGCAACAATGCAAATGGACCCTAAATGGGAAGAAGCTGTCTGGCAGTGCCTGCGACTGGTTTTCTTTGGACTTCTAATTACTTTAGGGCGACATTCAATTTGACACTTCAAATGGGGGAAACAATAAGAAAACAAATGTTAATTTAGCATTACAGCAGCAACAACAGTATTTCATATTCACTATATATCTGACTTTTCTCATTTGAATAACATCCCTCATTGGTGAGGTGTGATCTTTAAATTTGAGTGATCTGTCTGCATTCTCTCAGTCTTTTAAATGTAATTAGAAAAAAGGAGGCTAACAAAGGCTAGGATACAGTGGTATGTACAGTGCTAATAAAAGGCTATCTGTGTTGATTTGTAACTAATAATAACATCTTCTATGTGGATTTAAACTGTGCTCACTACATGTCCCATGCCACTTTACTACACTGAGAAATGGAGTGGTAGCAGTGATATGAATATTATTACTGGTCAAAAGAAAATTTCACAGTGTCACAACTTTGGGAATAACAGTTACATAACAGTTATTTGAAACTTTGCAACTAGGTTTAAAAAGATTCATCTAAACTGGATATTTGAGAGCTTCAAGTTCAAGTGATGATTTTTGATTCACTTATTTTTTCAATAATGTGATGTTTGGTTTTAATAAGTTATTTGTGCTATAAAAAGGGGATGAGATGTCATCGCTGACAGCAAAGTCCTGCCAATAAGTGAGTCAAGTGGGTGTATGGGCGGGACCTCAATACTGCAGACCCAACACTGGATTACTACTGCATGGACTCAGGCTCCAAAAGATGTTACAAGTGCAAGATAGCAGCGCTAGTATCCAGGTTCTAACAGTTTTTAACAGTGGGAAGAAGCGGTGACGTGTTGACCATCTTTATATTCCTCTATGATTCTTACAATAGATTTGACTATTTTAAATACTGGGTTGACAAGGCCTTGATGGCAACAAATGAAAACACAGAATGTGCCCAATGTTTCAAGAAAACAGCACCATGCCAGTATACATGACTGGAAGGAAAGGTTATCACTTTCTACAACAATGGAACTCGTTTCATAAAAGGTCATACAACTAACTGGTGCACCAGTAAAGCAGTGTAAATATCAAAAAAAAAAAAAAAGGGATATAAAGTATAAGTAAGTCCATAGCAAGTGCAGTCACTTTAAGTGCAACGAAGACCACATCTAACCCCTGAGTATCCCTAAGAGAGATTTTTACTGAGGCAGGAGAGTGTTAACAGTCCGAGTTCTCCACCACCACTCCCACCATCTTCTTTTTCAATTGATTTGATTGTGGAGTCTTTCAAGGATTAGGCCATATCTGGAGAGTAATCTAGCCTATTACAAGACTTTTAATAACAACCTGTGTCCTGAGCTGAGGCCACCCTGCAACATCTCTAGACCTAATTCCCAATCCATGGCATCTCCCTGCCTCCCCGCAGCCCTTCACTGATAACGGCCTGCTTGGCCTTCATTTCCCTGGCCGAGAAAGGTGGCAAGGGTAGATGGGAGATTGGATTGATGGATGGGTGGCTTGGTGGATAGGACGATTTCATCTAAATTTCTATCTGTTCAGATGGGTTAGCTGCAAATCAGTTAGCGTTTAAATAAATCCAACCAAGACATGCACAGATGAAAGCAAGATCTGCAAGAATAACTCATGTTATTCGTGTCCATGCATACTGATAGAGAGGTCTATTTTTCTTGTCAGCATGTGAGTCGACAGGGCTTTTCACTGGCCAGGTGGTATTTCTGTTAGGTGTAGACAATGTTTTTTTTGTTTTCTAGCCTGCATTTATTTGATATTTTGATGACTCACAATAAGCTTGACTCTCAGGGGGAGTATTGGCAAAGCAGGGGTGAGGAACAGAGATCTGTGGTGCTCAGAGCAAGTTGAAAGCACAGAGCATAAGGCACAGTCATCATCTGTGCTATTTTCATGACTCTGCTATGCATGTTTGAAATGATCCTACCAAAATATTTGTGTTGAGTGGATGTTATCCTGGTTGAATAACTTTCATTTAAAACTGACAAGCAGTTACAAATTAGAATAGAAAAAAAAATAACTGTGTACATATGCCGCAGTGGTTGGAATACTAGTATGTACTTTCACAATCAACCCTGTCTCCTACAAAGTACATATTCATTAGTAAAAGTAATTTCCTTTGTCAAATATGTTTAAGACGAAACACTGCCGGCAAGCTTTATCTGAGTCGAGAAAGTCTTTCACCCCTTAATGCTGTAGAGATAAATGGTTGGCCATGCAAAGCGCAGAACTTTGACAGTGCAAACTAAAGCTCTTAGACTAAAGAAAGCTTGCGGTTTTGGTTAACTTTTAAAAATTCAACACTTTCTGTCTGATGCCTCAGATCAGACTATAAACTCTAACTCCACTAAGTGCTTGTTGCCAAAACAGAACACTAAAAAAATTGTTAATTTTCGCTTCCCAGTTCCTAGTAGCAGACACTGTATGGGGAAAATAAATAAATAAATAAATTTGATCATTTTGTAGAAACAACCAGTGCAAACATTGTGTTGTCCATAAACAGTCCACTGATAAATGTAATAGAAAACTTTGCTCATTATGCTGTAATGATACACATTATTTTTAAGGGGAAAAGACCTCACAGGATATGCAATGATGAGAAGAGGGGATTATTACTTCTTTAGTGGCTCATGGACCAACCACTAATTTGACTTTACCGCTAATATCACTTAAATGCCCTACACAAGCCTTTCCCAAGAGACACCTCATGTCTTTGTGCATAATAATCACAAACAAACCTATTTTGCAATTAATAGAAATATAAAGACATTCAATCTGGGGATCAACTTCTTAATAAAGCCCCTGACCCTTGTTTCCACTGCATTCACTTCCGATTGTGGGGCCCATAACACACACAATTTAGCAGAAGGTGGACCATGGGCAATTGAGCATGAAAGAAAACCAGGAGGAGGGCTAGTACGGCCAACACTTGCATGGCTATTTGTTTAATCACTTTGTGTTACGTCATGTTTTAATGAATTATGTGCAATTTACTGATGAACACACAAACAGCTTCATTCATCACTGAAACACATTCAACACACGTGACTAGAGGCAATTTCGAGAGTCAAGCTCACCTGACATGCATGTCCCGGGCTGTAGGAGAAAACCAGTGCACATGGGGGGAACGTATAAACTGTCATTTGATGAATTAGAACAATTTACAAACAAATTCATTTTCTAAGATAGAACTGCTTAGCAATGAGCCAATGAGGAAAGTGAAAACATTTTTATAGTAGTGAGTACCTTATCCTTTTTGCACAATGTAACACCAGCAATAAATAGTCAGGTTTGTGCAGAAAGCTAGAGCTCACTTTTCACCTAATTTCTCTGCTAAATAGCATCTAAAGGCAAACCAGGACCGTATCACTAAATATCATCTTGTCCAGCGGGTGTGACTTCTCACACCATATTGCTAATTACCACCGTCTTGCAATAAGATGTGGCAGCGAAGCCTTTTTTTAATGGCAGTAATAACACAAGCTCAGGATGAGCCAGTCACGGTGAAATGACCCCTTCCTAATTAAATGCTGTGTTGCCTCAGACCAAAAGTACATGATAATCACATTAAAGCATATGGTGTCGCTTTTATCCGACCACCGCAAAGCCATGAATCAGTCCGACTGTGAGGTGTAAACACTATGCCATGGACAAACAATAACAGTGAGCTCAAACACCTCGGTGCTGTGCACATGCTTGGTCCTGGTCAACTCCTTTGCTGTGGTATTGTAGCTACTACTATACTGCAATGAGTGTAAAGGTATTTAATATATTTGTGTGGGAGGTTTTTTTAGTTGTCTTGTGGTTTTTACTACATTGTCTGCAGGTTCTCTCTATTGTACGACCGTGGGCACACTGTGAGCAATGTGTGCAGCTTGAATAATGCCCTACGCTGCAGAACAGAAAAGCAAATCATTTGCAGCCCAACATTTTATCAGAGCCTTCTGCATCTCTTTTTAACAGCCAGCGAGTGTGTTATGTCACAGGGGAGAAGCTGAGAGTAAAGAGCGTACCGAGTGTGTGTGTGTGTGTGTGTGTGTGTGTGTGTGTGTGTGTGTGTGTGTGTGTGTGTGTGTGTTTTCACAAAGAGGGTTATTTTTACCTCACGTGCAAGAGCTTAAGGGTGGAGATCCATAGAGGCCTGTGCAGAGGCAGGCGAGAGCAACAGTCTATTTTTAGACTGCGGCTGACTCCGTGTAACTCTTTGTATGCAGCGGCTGCAGAGGCAGCGACACTCCATCCATCCCGTCTCGCTCAATATGATGAGCTGCAGTGAATTCTTACTGCCAATTACGGTATGTGGATAGGTATCGAAGAATGCTTCTGTGCAGACAATCTTCTAATGTGCTGGCTGTCATTTAAAATGAGGCTTTGTAGACTATTACGAGGGTTGACAGAATGGGCTATTTTTGTCTCTGCTGCTGAAACCCAGGAGCTCTTTTGGGGCATTTTGCCATTATTAGACAGCGCATTGGAGAGCGGCAGGGCAGGGGGGGATAGAAGGGAATGACATGCAACAAAAGACCCAGCTGGGTTTGAAGCAGTGGCGTTGCAGGTTGTAAATAATGACACTTGTGATTGTGAGTCAGTCAAATCAGCTATAACCATCTATATGACTGGTGAAGATTTCTAGAATACCAACAATTTAACAGCTGTGTCAAATGACTACCAAGAGGTCGAGGCAGCTGGATTGCAGCAGTACAGATTTGTATAGCACATGTGAGTGGAAAAAGATCTTGATGTTCTTGCACCTTAACTAACCCATCTCCAGACAGCCAACAGGGCTAAAACGCCCCCTAGGGAACACATTATTTCAAGAAAATGTGAGACGGTGAAAATGGAAAAATCTCCTGCAGGTGCTGAGAAAATATGACAGCGGTGTGTGGCTGAATCCCAGGGAGAGGTCGAGCAGCAGCAGATGTACATCTCAGCAGTCGGCTCTCATCTCTGTCAGAAAGTATTCCTCCTACTGTATCCCCAATCCTCAGCCGATACAAGTATGTTTTTTTTTATATTAGACACAATATTGTTTGTAAATGAGCATGTACACTATTTGGACGGAGTCAGAAAAGGTTGCTCTAATTTGCAAGTTGTGAAAAAATGATCAAATGTTGATTCACAGGAGGCAGGGACTGTTCAAGATGGGATAACTGCCTGCAGATGCATTATGTGCTCTGCTGCCATAAAAAGTAGCACAAGAAGGGGAAAGGTGGTCACCATGGAAACAAGCTTTGTTTGAAAAGCTCATGCAATGAGGCGTGTCTGCTCTTGTGCGCACCGATCCGGCAGAGCCAAAAGGCATGGGGAATGGAGAGGAGACTTGGCTAAACACTACTGCAGTGAGCGCTGACTCCCCGCTCTACCACAGGGGGTATTAACTGAGCCGGCCCCTGCAATGATAATGGCGAATGGTAGCAAGGACTAGTTAGCATCTAGGGGTTGATTTTGTGATGGGATGTAAACCCCCAAAGGCCTGTTTAAATCCCCTGGGAGACGCAGCTGTGATGCTGATACAGGGAGAGGATTGGGATCAAGAGGGTCTGAGAGCAACCTGCTGCTGGCATCACAACAAACACCAGATGACTTTCAAGACTGAGAGCGTCCCCAGCACTCGGTGTCAGGTTTATGCAATGGGAAATATTATGCATTCAAAGATGATGCTGAGATAGAAAATAACCACTCACATATTTTACCAACAATAATTCCGAAGTGTTGCATAAGGTGTTGGTTTAAGATTAAAGGGATGGTTCACTAAAATTAGAAAAAAGAAAACAGGTATCCAGCAATGTCGAATTGTCAACATTTTGTGAAGTCGACTCAGCCATTTCTTAATAACTCCAATAACTCAATTACTGTGTTTAATATACAGACCTTACTTTAGAACTTCAGCACAGAAACCATCAACATTTTCTTCTGAGGAAAAACTATTATAATACTGTTATCTGTGGTTAATACAAAGTAACAGGAACACTGTTTCCAGAAAGAGAGGCCATAATTTACTTATCTGTTTATTTATTTTCTTACTTCAGTCTTATTTGCATCTCCACTACAGGTAAGTTAGAAAATATGGACTTTTTAGAGTTCACAAAAGAAAAAGTAGCAACATAGCTTAATTTCTACATGCATTTTTTTGATGTTTTCTTAGAATTCAGCATAAAATCACCCTTTAAAACATATTTCTGCTAGAAGACTTCCTTTCATTGTTTCTTACTATTGGACTAAGAGACAACCAGAAATAGTAATGCCTGTGACCACAGCTATCGCCAGCGTGAACGCATAAAATAAAATCATCAATGCAATCTTCACTTTGCTCCAAGCAGAGCCACTTGGAAATAAAGAGGCGAAAGGACTGCACGGGACAGAAACAGTGGAGCAGCCCTATGACTCCCATAGAGATTGTGCAAAGAATAATGCAGAGAAAACTGATGGAATATGCTGATGATGAGCTGAGAGGGATCATATCACAAGGAGATGACCAAGCATCTTCTCTCACTGGATATATTTATACAGCTGACAGCCCGAGACAAGAGCCTCAGAGCCTATGCTCTTCAGTTCTGATCATTAAATGCCTCTGAAACACTTGCATCAAACCCATCCTATACAAAAGAAGGACACACTAACAGATCTGACTGACTTGCAGTCAAACCCACGTAATTATAATACTTAGGAAGTTGCTTCATGGAAATGAATTTCCAGCCTGACATTTTGGACAACATTTCTTATTTTCACTTCACATTAATAACAGACACTTTAATTTGCTCCGGCTCATCATAATTTGCTCATTAGAACAAAGATCCAGTCGCAGAAAGGTCAGTGCTGTCTGACGGTACACAGAATCACTCCTCTTTCCTCAAATGAAAGAATATAAAGTGTGATGAGAGAGGTGCTAATTTACATGCTGTTTATGCAGAGTAGTGACCAGTAGAGCCTGATCATTTTTCAAGTTAAAAAGGACAGCCACTGAGGAATAATTGTAGCGCAAATTAGTCACTTTGCCAAAACCAGACTTAATGTGCAAACCACCCAGAACGTCGTTGGTGCCCATCTACCGAGCATCAGTGATATCAGTGAAGAGAGATGTCTGCATGGAGTCCAGAGGATACTAAAAGACATAACGCTCCCCAGCCACAGTCTGTTCACCCTGCTGTTGTCTGGGAAAAGATATAGAGGTATTCACTGCCATACCACCAGAATGCAAAGCAGCTTCTTGTCTCAGGTTGTGAGACTCCTGAACTCCTGTCCTAACTCTTCGACATTAAAAAATACTTTTCTTGTGTAGCATTAAGGGACTACAACTTACATTTAATTGTACAAACCTGTGTTGCAATTATTGGATGCTATTCAGAGTCTAAGGCACTGAAAGGCGTAGCGGGCGGCTTTCTGGCTGTTGCTGCACTTGTGCTTTATACAAAGATCTGATTGGCTGTATGGGACCAAGTTCTCTATGTAGAGGTTACAAACATCTAGCAAATTAATGCAAAAACAGGAAAACAAATGAATGTAAAATTTCCACCAGAGGTCACACAATCATAAAACCAGAGGAGTGATTAAAAGAACATTCCCCGGGTTGGTAAAGTTGGCCAACAGTGTTTGTGCATCTCTGGGGACATCTGTTCAATATGAGCAGATGTTTACAGTGCTTTTCTCACCCTGATCATAAACCAAAGGTATGCTTATTATTGTACATAAAACCACTTGGACTGGAGGCTTCTGTTGTTTACCTCACAACAGCTGTTAGTAGTTTAAACCGCAGCTCTTTCTAAAATAAATAGATTAGACATAAAGCAACATTATGTGATTGTTTCACCTAAAATAATTTTGATGTCAGAGTGTCTTGTTATAAGCTGAATGATACCCGTGTGATATTATTTACTATATTTATTTTGATATTTAGATTTTGTGGCATGGAAAATGGAAAATGTGCACTTTTTGTTGTGTCATCTTCTATGGAACAGCCAAACAATGATTGTTTACATGTCTACTAACTGATTAAGGAAATTGCTTCATATTTGTGTCCAAAGGCAGATGTCTCTTCATGCAGGCCTGTGATTCTCACACTGCTGGAAGTTTCTCAAAGAATTTGTCAGGTGAAATCTGGAAGATCTAACCACAAAAGAAAAGACAGGTAGACATCCTTTTACATGTCTTTTTTTCTCTGTTCTGCAAACATGGAAAAAAAAAAAAGTTTGGTGATCATTGTGTGGTGTCGCGGCGGTCTATGGGCACCCTTTGGGCTCCCAAACATCAAAGTGACTGTTTGTATTCTGAGGTGCTTCACTTTTTCTTTCATTGGCCATTAAAGAACACCATCAAGGGGATAAAGACCTTGTAAAAGACATGTCTGTGAATGATATGAGAAGATGAAAGCAGCACTCTCTTACACACCCTGCCCACCCCACTCTCCACATATTTCCTTCACAGGGAGAGAAAACACATTCCACAAACTGAAGTCGCTGCTCAAAAAAGACCAATGAGATCTTTTTTCAGTAGCAACATTCAATAAATGTAAGTTATAAACTGCCGCTATCTAAAACTACTTAAATGTGGCTATAACAGATGATGGAAACACGTTCCTGCTACTGTCCTCACGTCCCCGGTATCTGGACAAGTCTAAATCTGTAGTTCAAACTGCTATATGTCTCTACATGCAAGAAGGCTTTCTCTCCCTTTTCTATTTGTGTAGCCTTGAAAAAGCTCAATGGAAACGATTAAAAATCGCTTGTTCTAGGAGGAAACCGAGGATGATTGACAGAGTCATTTTTGCGACTGTCGGATTGAAGCCTTAGCTTTACTAGTCCTGGATGAAGACTCCAGAAAACATCTTGCGCCTGACACCTCATTCATCATAGAACAGGAAAGAAATACGAAATGACAGGGCCATGTGATGTTGAGAGAAAATGAGTTGAAGAGACAAGCA